>JANAVB010040818.1:42660173-42760789 GCA_029216955.1 Iris pallida
ATTCCAAGATCTTCCAACTCTCAAGATATCCTGCTCAAAACAGGGAAAATTGCTGGTGTCTCAGACAGAAACCCCTGGGGTGAGTTTGCTGATCTAAGAACTTATCTCAATCGACCAACTTCAGTAAAACGTAAACAGCCAATGCCGAAGACCAACCAGCATCAGACGCAAACTTCCAGGATCAAAATCCTGACACCTATGCTAATAAAATGAGTACTTCCCTGTACACTCAAGGGACAAAACATTTGAAGAACCGGAACCATGTTTCGAATGTTGTCAAAAATCATATCCCTCAAACTTCTTCTCGTCCTATCATTGTTCCGATCTCCGAGAACACCTTAAGCAAAAACGGGACAACATCTCAACACCTCCAGTGCAACCACTTGGACACCATTGTAATCACAAAGTTGTCATCAAGTGTTGTTGTCAGACAACAAGACAATCTGTCTTCGATCGTCTGAACTTTATAAATCTGAACCTATGTCAGAAGATGAAGACGAAGTTTGTACGCTTCCGTCAACATAACTTCCAGAGACACCGGAGGTCGGAAGTGCTCCAAGCACGGCAAGCCTCGCAAGCCAAGCCAGCAGTATTTGGATCTACTCCAAGAATCTTCTGAAGGAGTATTCCAACATACTCGATCCCGAAGCCGAGATACAATCGGTCAAAGGAATCTTCAAGATCCTTCCGGTTATCTTCCTCTTTCTCACTCAGGAGATGACTCTTTCTCCGACTATGATGCATACAGTGAAAGTTCGGAACAGACAGTATCTTCTACTGTACCTAGAGAAGTGACAGCTTATGTTGTCACTGAAGACCCAGATGCTTCCAGTTCAGCAAGTCAAGAACAACGGATAGCTGCACTAGAAGACAAACTGAAGACCATGGCTGAAATGGTTGCAAGTATGCATTCTATCATTGTAGCCCAACATACAGTGCTACCGACTGTACCTGCTACAAATCTGTGTCATCAACTTCGTCAAATACCATGTCATCTATAGATTTGGTGTACCTCGACGAATCATCCACGACAATGGACCTCAATTCATCAGCCAAAAGTTCTCAAGGTTCTGTGACGATCATCGGATTGACAATGTCGCTTCGACAGCCTACAATCCTGCTGCTAATGGCTTAGCTGAAGCTTTCAACAAGACTATCATCAAGCTCCTCAAGAAGTTTGTGTCTACTAACAAACGAAACTAGAGTAAAAAGCTTGGGGAATGTCTTTGGGCCTACCATACTATGGTCCGCAACCCTGCAGGCTGTACACCCTTCTCCTTGGTGTACGGCTGTGAAGCAGTTCTACCCCTGGAACTTCAAATTCTGCCTTTGAGGATTGCTATCGCCAATGAGCTCACTACAGAGAACAACGACCTTCTTCGACTCCAAGAATTAGAAGCGCTCGATGAGAAGCGGTTAATGGCTCAACAGGATATTGAGTTATACCAAGCCCGCATCTCAAAGACTTTCAACCGCAAAGTTGTTTCAGTCTAGTGTGGAGCGAACCAAACGGAAGGGATTTACCTAGCAATTTGATGATGATATCCCTTTTCCGTATTTTCGGCTACGCCGCCGTTCAATTCTGACGGTTGCCATGGCTTAACGCTACGCGCCTTGGTTGGCATTATAGCTCAGTTACAGCTGAAGAAGCTATCACAGTTACTGCTGGAGAGGTTAACGTCATAGCCTTTCAGAAAGGGGAGCTCGTTCTAACAGTCAGACGTCCTATGACTATGTCTTACATGAGCAAAGGCAAATTCGATGCAAAGTGGGAAGGGCCATATATCGTGAGCAAAGTTTTCTCAAATGGAGCCTATCAACTCACAGAGCTAGACGGTCGAGTTGCAATGATGCCTATCAATGGCAAGTTGCTCAAAAAGTATTATGTATAAATGTCATAGACATTGCTTGTAATCATCAGACAAGTTCTTAAATAAAATTCAATTTTATTTCATCATGAATGATAGTACATAATATCAAGGAAGGTCACTATCATCCTTTCAAAATTGGGGGCGGGGCCACTACCGTCCTTATCGAAGATATGATCAGCAAAAGAGCTGAGAACACTCTTGCCCGAACCTACCAGGAACTTGCAAGCAGCCATCCTCATGGCCTCTTCTTCTTTAGTTTTCCCTGGTTCAAGAAGGAAGTCCAAGATATCCTTTGGCGGCTTGGATGCAGATGAACCTTCGTCCGCTGCTATCTGCTTTGGCTTGGCCGGCTCGACTGGATGTTCCTCAGTACCCGCTTCACCTTCGAGGCAATCTCAGCCTTCTTGGATGCATCTCCAGGCGATATCTTGAAAAGTAAAAGTGATCATTCCATTTGATTTTCTGTTCTATTTATAGACAGAGATTCGTAAAACAACAACGCGACATATTCATCCGACGGTTCATCCGTTCATCATATTCATCTGACGGTTCATCCGTTCATCATATTCATCTAACGGTTCGTCCGTTCATTTCATCTATCTGATGGCTCGTCCGTTCATTTTATCTATCTGACGGTTCGTCCGTTCATCACATTCATTTGACGGTTTGCCCGTTCATCACATTCATCCGACGGTTCGCCCGTTCATTATATCCATCCGACGGTTCGTCCGTTCATTCCATTCATCGACGGTTCGCCCGTTCATCATATTCATCCGACGGTTCGCCCGTTCATCATATCCATTTGACGGTTCACCCGTTCATCATATCCATTTGACGGTTCACCCGTTCATCATATTCATTTGACGGTTCACCCATTCATCATATTTATTTGATGGTTCACCCGTTCATCATATTCATTTGACGGTTCACCCGTTTATCACATCCATCCAACGGTTCGCCCGTTCATCATATCCATCCGACGGTTCGTCCGTTCATTCCATTCATCCGACGGTTCGCCCGTTCATCATATTCATCTGACGGTTCTCCCATTCATCATATCTGTCAGACCCGCACCCACTGTGAAGGTATAAGAACGTAACAACGCCCAGCCTACGCCGCAGTATCGGCGGTAGTAGAACGCTGTCCTAGGTCAATCATCTAACAATAAAAAGGTACCTGTACAGTATATACACTCCGAATGGAGGTGACATAACAGAACAGTCTCAATCACATCTAAGGCAGATACAGAATAGTAAAGGTAGATAGAGAGATCAAAACACAATGTAATACAACTAAGAGGGAGAAAGTCTAAGTGTCTAAGATAACAACTCAAGAACATCCAGCTCAATACATATCTCTAAATATAACAACATCTCAGAAGAACAACTGAAAATCAAATAACACAATACTGAAAGAAAAACTAAAGCCTAGCTATCTAGTCTAAACTCTGGGAGTAGCATCCTGTGCTGCAGCTGGGTCCTCCAGAGGAACCAGGTCGTAGGTGTCGTCTAATCCTGCTCCGTAATAGGTGGTACATAGGGCCTCCTCTCATCCTCTGTAATATTTTCAACAGGTCCAGTCAGGACAGGAGCGAGTACAGTACATCTCAACATATCATAGTAGGTTAGAAAATATGATCATGCAGTAAAGTAAGATACATGAACTGAAGAAATACAGTATGTAAACAGAGAGAGAAACTGTAATAGAAATATCTACTATACATAGAGAGCTAATAGTGACTAGTGAGTCAGAGTAAAATATAAACATGTGAATGGCATAGGAGATTCATGACTACAGCTAAGAGAGTGATTCATGACTACAGCGATAATATTCACATATCTATTTCCACTCCCCCATCCCCAATCGATACACAAAGATCTGTTCAAGTTATGTTAAGGTTCGTGAAACTTCACATAGCTCATAAAATGAGTGATACGTGAAGGTGATTCATGATGGCTCTGTGAACATGAGAGTACATGTGTCACAAGCGATTCGTGAATCAGAGGAAGCATAGAGATACGTGATGATTCGTAAAACGCACAAAACATGCAGTATCCGATGCTCCCGAGGGGGATAACATCTCATGAAAAGATCCATATAGTACCAATCCGTGTGACCAACGTGACAGTATCAAGTAAAGTAATTTAAAGCAGGAAAATAATTCTAAGCAGGATATGAAATGATCAGAGAATGTACTCGCCTGGTATCCTGAACGTCCGAAGAGAATATACTGTCCGAGGAGTGGTGTCTGTCTCCATAGAACAGTACAAGTCACAACAAGTCTAAAATAAGGAAATAGACTGCTACAATGCATCTACATGAAGTTTGGGGTCAATCTAGGCTAAAGTCAACCTTTGGTCAACTCCAGTCAACCCTAACAGTCAAACTAGGTTAATTCTAGTCTAATTAAGTCAAACTAGGTCAAACGAGGTTAAACTAGCCAAACTAGGTCTAAACAAGTTAATCTAGGCTCATCAAGTCCAAACTAGTCTATCTAGTCCAATCTAGACTCAACCAAGTCTAGCCTATACCAAGCCTATGCCAAACCATATATCAATATCAATATCAATATTATATATCAATATCAATATCAATATATCAACATCAATATCAATATATCAATATCATATATCAATATCAATAATCAATATCAATATCAATATCAATATCAAATATCAATATCAATATAATACATATTTACATACATTCATATAGCACACATACATATATTTACATGTATTTATACATAGAGAAATAGAGAGGGGGGTTAAGGGGTAACATACATGTGTGTGTGAGGGTGAAGTGCAATGTGTGAGTGAATAAGAGTGAATAGTATGTGATAATAAATAGGAGGTCAAATGTGTGTGTGTGTTCATAAATGCTTGTGTGTGTAGGCTAGAGGGTTATGTGTACAGGAACATAGGGGTGAGCAGTGAGACAAAGTGACAGTGAGCACTAGCTAAGTTAGTGAAGAGTGTGTATATGTGCCATGATAATTTTGTGTGTGTGTGTGTATATTATTAGAGACCTGTGTATAGGCTCTCAGTCATATGGGTGTGTGTAGGGACTTAGGCTATAGGTTTGTGTTCTCAGATTTTGATTAAGGAAATTTTAGTTAAACAGTGAAATGATACATTCTCAGGTAAAGGGTAAATGAACATTCAAAACTCAGTTCATAATATCACTTAACAGTTAATACATATGCCAGTTTTCAGCCCATAGGCTTCATTCTCAGTTCCATATTGAAGGAACATAAAAATCAGTTTAATAAGAAACCCAAACACAGTTCAAAATAGTCCTAGACTAATGCCCAGGTCAGTACATATTGAAGAACAACTCATATAATTCAAATGAGACCCAAACATCACTTTAACAGTCCAATTTAACTCAGTTTCAGTCTCTTCACTAAATCCCAGAATTTGAGCCCATAACACATCAAAACAAACCCAAATTTGACACACTACTAGATAATACATTGGAGAACATATTAGGGGTTTAATAACATGCAATTAGCAGTGTAAATTAGGTTAAAAAGGTTGCCAAAGTTGGATTTGAAAATCTGGGACAAAACAGTGAATATCAGATACACAGGTTTCAGGAAAAAAAGGAATTTGAGATTTAACAATTAAATCAAGTTAAACTAATGAACTAATGGTTGGTAACATTAATACACATCGTGTACGTGTCATACGATGTGTTTGTGTCCACCAAAGTGGACACAAACGTGTCCAGTCACCTAAAACACAAAACAGTGCACAAGGTGAAACAATCGTCGTGCACGTGTTCGTGCAAGTCTAGGACACGACACGACGCAAACTAGATCTCGTGCTCGTGCAAGGGGGTGCGCCTAGGGTAGGGCTAAGTATCTAGCACCCTGAATCGCACCCGTGTCGTCGTGTCCGACTTACCAAGCCGTATCAGTGCACAAAATTGGGCTGTGCGCAGTCAGTGTAAAATCAGTGCACTGCGGATTTCTCCCTAACCCGACCACGAAACTTAGTAAAATTTTGGGGGCATGATGTCAGTGCATGCCCCCTAGTGTCCACAAAATTTTGTGTCAAACCAGCCAGTGTCATGTCCTGCAGGAAACCCGAACAGCAGGGGAGAACTGTAGCTGTGCGCGCGCGTGCGCGAGAACGTGTGCACGCGTGTCCAATCGACTCGACACAGACTCGATTCAAGCTCAGAGCAATGGAAATGAGTAAGCGACATCAAAACACAAATTTTCATTCAAACATAACTCGAAAATAATACAAAAGGTTTCACTGAGGCATTTTCACAAATACATTGAATGGTGCACTGATACGTGTCCTGTTTGGACACGAAAGGACACGAAAACTTAGGGTTTCCTATTCCTACTGTTAGGTTAGGTCTAGGGCTCCCTATTGATGCAAAAATCTCAAGATTCTATGGTGTGGATAGAGAGTTACCTCAATATCAAAACTCTCAAAAAGCTCTAATGAGTGATGTTCTCCTTGATGGTGAAACTCCTCCAAATTGATAGAAAACTGAGAACAACCAATTCCAACAGCAAGAAAACAATGATTAGAACCTATTGCAATTTGTTTGGATTAAAAAGGAGGAAAAATAGATTTTCTAGGGATTTTTGAACATGGGGACTCACCTCTTTCTTTCTTGAAAGAAATTCCTAAAGAAGAGGCTAGCCCTAGATTTTAGGAGAGATTATATAGTGGGGGAATCCTATGTTGGCTGGACAAAATGTTTGGGTTAGGGTTTGGGCACTTGACTAATGGGCTTTGGGCCTATTTGGCTAACTATTGATTTATTGGTTAAACACAAGTCATGGCTTATGACTTAAAACTCTACTTAAGTCAAATAACCATACTATTAGTCAACTATAGTCTAACTAGGGTGGCATGACCTAATCAAGACCAAACTCAACTAGGGTTAGCTCCTAGGTTAGTCTACCATGGTCGTTGCTAGTCAAAGTCAACCTAGTCAACCCTCATCCAAACAATTCCAAAATAAATTCTAAAAATTCCCATAAATTCAAATAAATTCAAATAAATCCTAAAATGTCCAAGTACCCTCTAGGCTATAATGTACTAGTCAAAATCTAATCACATGGCTAGGTTCTAAGTTACACTAGTCAAACCCCAAAATCATAAGTCATGATCTAAAATAGTTTTAAAATGATTAAAAATACCAAAAATCATATTATCATTTAAATATCATAATTAAAAAATTAAAATACAAAATTCAAAATTACCCTCATTATAGAAACTGGTGTTACAATATCCATCCGACGGTTCGTCCGTTCATCATATCTATTTGACGGTTCACCCGTTCATCATATCCATTTGACGGTTTACCCGTTCATCATATTCATTTGACGGTTCACCCGTTCATCATTCATTTGACGGTTACCCGTTTATTACATCCATCCGACGGTTCACCCGTTCATTACATTCATCTGACGGTTCACCCGTTCATTCAATTCATTTGACGGTCCAGTTCATCCTGACGATTCATTTCGTTCACACATTTTAACGAATCATCTATTTCGTTCATATCAGCAACTTGTCATCTTTGATTAAGTTGTCTACTGAAATAATGATATTCACTAAATTATTTGCCACATCCACATTACCTCTGAGCAGATATAATTGAATATAATTATTTTTCAAAATCAAGAAATATATCATGTCTTGCACCTCTGAATATATTTTCTATCGCTATTATTTATATCTGAATAAGATATACAATAAATAATAGAGCCACCAAGAAAATGTCTTTTTATTGATTGATCAAAATTGAAAGACATTACAACATTACATATCACAAAAAGATTGAAAATACAAAAAGTCTTTCTCATTCTGCCGGCGGAGTCATTAAGCTGGTCATCAAAAGAACTTGGAGATCAACCTTTGCAATTGCAATTTCTTGTGACATCTTCTCAAATTCAGCTTGTACCAAGAGCTCCATCTCTCCCCTATTCAGCTCTTTGTAAATTTTAACCGATACCTCCAGCTCATCTAGTACATGTTCAAAAAAACAACCTGAGCTTCGTCGCCTTGACTGCGGATAGCATTGATCAAATAGGAGGTTGGACCTCTAACTGTGGAGAAACCAGCATCTTCTTTCTCTATCATCCTATCTACTAGGGGTTTCAAAGAATTAAAGAAAAGGTTGCTGAAGGAGCTGATGATAAATCGGTTAGTAGCCAGAGCACGGAGTAGCAGCTACTCCCATAGACGTCGAAGTAGCAGCAGGTGTCTGTGAAGATAGACGTTCTACTTCTTCCCTTTGAGTAGAGGGTTCTTTAGACAAAGGAGCCATCGTAGAGCTGGCTGCCCCTCCCAGATGTTCTTCTGCAAAATCAAATGAACCTTATCATTGATTGTTGTTGTCATTAGCAATTAATTGAAAAGGATCAAAAGTAAAAGGCAATCTTACCATGACTTGCCCCAGCAAAGTCTTTCATCTGTTGGCACAGATTCCAATCTAACAGAAGTAGCCTCAGACATTACTGCCTGGCTACTTCCGGCCTCAGAGCCACCCGAAAATGTCGGCTACCACTAGCAATAGCCGTTATTGGCACTATGTCTGTGCATACGGAAGGAACTGGGAAGATTCAAGTTCTGCATGGATAAAAATATAGATGTCAGCTATTTGAGTCTATGAAAAGAAGGTTGATAAAAACATTTAATACCTCTTGGATCAGCAGGAGTAGTTTCAGCAGGTGCTACTTCTACACCCGTATTCTTTTCGGAGACACGTGCACCTCAACATCCTCTTCAGGATTCAGCATATCATCTACGGCTTCGGGAGACATATGGATCAGTGCCCTCTTCTGGATTTAACGTATCATCAACACCTTCTGTTGATGTATCTTTATTGCTTATACTATCTTCTGGAGCTTCCTCGCTGGCAGTTACGGCGGTGGCTTGATCGACATCATCCTGCAGACCGAAATCGCAATCATTTAGAGCTTCAATCATTAAACGATCTTCTTCTTCACGGAGTGTTCCTGGTGTAGCAGGAAGCTTGGTAGTTTCTACCGTAAGAGAAGGAGATCGCAAAACTTCATTATCCCTCTGCTCAGCATCATCCCTCTGCTCAACTTCATCCCTCTGCTCAACTTCGTCCCTCTGCTCTGGAGTAGGAGTCTCCTGCCTAGGCTCGGAGGCATTGTAGGGGATGACATGGTTATTCCAGCAACAGCACTGGCCACCACTGAGGACAAGATTTGTCTCGGAGGAGTGATCACCCTCTTTCTTCTTCTGGAGGCCAGTTCCTTTCTATGTAGAGGTCTCTCTGGACTCTCTACATCTAACTACATCGACCTGCCTTGGAAGAGAGGTCGGCGTAGTCGCTTCTTCTCTTTGGGTCGACTGGCCAGTTGTCGAGATTGTGATCTGGTGGTGACCTTCTCTGATGGATCTAGGATAAGTTTCTTCTTTGCAACCGGAGAAGAAGGTTCATCAATCCATCTCTTTCTCTCCTTGGTTAGAGATTTGACAACTTTCAAGGAAATTCGCAGTGGTTCATTGACCTCCTCAGGGAAGTTAGCTTCCCTTGAGGCTTCCAACGGATCATCCACTGGCTCATGCTGTTCGTATCTGGAGCTAGCACAACAGTTGCTCCCTTCTTCAAACGCGTCGCCGTCGCGAAGCTATCTACAAGGCTGAAGTTCTCGGCGAATGTATTCGATGCTGTGTAAAAAAATAAATATGTGTATAACATCCGGGGGCCGTGATCATCTTGGTCGGCATCGAGAATATTGTCCTTGTGTCTCGGGCGTTATAATAAGCCCAGGTCCTAGCGCCATCAATCAGATACCCTTTTCCTTGCAGGCAAGTTATAGCATTTTCTACGTGGAACTGGTCGTAGCCGAATTGACGGGCAAAGCGGCTGGGAAGATATGGTTCTAAAAAACATTCATATTCAAATCTATAAACCAAGTACGACGGCCTAATCGTCCTCAGCCAATCAAATGCTGTCCGACCTAAAGGCTGCCTCCCAAGATCAACTAGATTTGTTGACATATGGTCATAGCCAGTTGGGGGGCAACACAGTAGAAATTCTACCCCTTCCCAAGGATCAAAGCACGTCTGCAATCTTTCAGACTAGTGTATATCATTTGCTTCGGGAGAATCTCCGTAAATAGCTACCGCCGACTGCTCCCATATCAGGGTTCATCAATGACGGATGGTGGAAGTAACCATCCGAACAAATAAATGTAGACAGCTCCAGCCGAGGGAAGTTCCCCTTCTCACCTTTCCATTTGAGCATAGATTCAAAGTAAAGACGAAGACCCGCGTTCACTCTACAGGTCATCTCGACACAGATCCATCCGGTAGCCAAAGACTAACCGGACAGCAGCAAAGAGCATGTCGCAGTGGAAGCGATCTACGGCGCTCGCTCCAGGTACGACGAAGCGTCGGAGCCAATATATGAGGAAACCCCCAGCTGGGCTTCCTTTGACATGGGCCTGTAGCCCATCTCATAAAACTTTCAATAAATCTTCGATCCTGAATGGAGGGTATTGAAGTTCGTCGTCAACTTTGATGTCCATTTTCTTGTTTCTTCCATCAATCTTCACTTCACTGTAGCTGAGTGGTTTGAAGAAGGTAGGGTTGCACGTATCGTGATTATTAGTCTTCTTCTTGATAATGTGGTTAAGAAAAAGATAGGACAAAATTGGACGAGTACAAGTGCCGGAAGAACCACTCTTATAATACATGGAGCAAATTTTGTAGTGGCACAGTAGTTCTTCAAAAATGGCCACCATCTCTGTATTCTCTCGACGAAATCGGTCTAACTCGTCATTTGTTGGAACAAATTCTTCGTAGGGAAAGTTTCCCATTGGATAGTTGTAACGCCCCAGTCCTAAAATACTTAGGACTAGATACGTATCCATGCCAGCTGCATACATACGAAGTATACTCCAATATATGGAAACTCATATGTATACATAAGCTGTAAAATGCAGTAGAACCATAATAACTAAATCTCATCCACTAGATTAAATGATATAAAAGCAACTTGAATTTATCATGTGTAAATCGTTGGGCGGAGACAAAGTCCACTACCAACTATCTCAAATAAATGTACAAGAAGTGATCGATAAAATAATAGACGAACCAAGCGCAATCGTCTTCGAAAGAATGGAGAAGATCACGGCCTTGGCTAGAACAACTGCAAATCACAGAAGCACACACCTGGAGAGATAACCAGGTCCTCAGAGGGACGTAACAAGATACATAAAAAACATGCCATAATAAACTGAATATAATATGTCACAAACCGAAATAAGTGACAAGACGACAATAAGGTAATCTAACCGTACTACAGTATTTATGCAGTTAAGAACAAACCTCCAACGCATGGGCACTCTGGCTCAGTAGCATAATCTCAGGTATGGTCCATCAGGATACCAGGGACCTCAAAGCATAACATTCATCGAATGTCAGCCAGCAGTAAATCAGTATCAGGATCCAGGACCGTATCTCCCGCGGAGATAACCGGCAATAGGGAAGTGCATACTTGGACCATACGTCAAGGAACTGTTCTTCCCACCCAATGCCTAGCAGAGTCACATCTATGTCTCACATACCTCTACTAACTGCTAAGTCTCCTAACATGCCTCTATTAGATTAGCCCTATCGCATGCGCATGGGGATCAGCCCACACAAGAACCTCTATATGTACTCATCTCACACATCCTCGTGGTATAACTGTGTCAAGGTATATGCGATACACTACAGACGGTAGTCTCTTAACTCTAAGTCCATACGCAGTCAAAGGATAATAACAAAGTATATCTAATCACTGAGCAGACAGTAATAAAGAACAGTAAGAACTGGAAATAACTGAACAGTGATATGTAATGAAATACAAACTAAATATAAACAGTATAATGGCAAGGTATCTTGCCTGCGGGTGGTGCGAGAAACAGCAAAATCCAATCAATCAGAATCGTCAACACGAAAGTCAAAATCCACAAGAAGCTCCGGATACTGAAACAAACATTCGAACGAGTTTGGAATAAAAGATATACCTAGAAACGCCTGTCCAAAAGTTTAAATTCTGGAACAGGGCAAAATCATAATTTCGGGTCAAAACGATGTCCGCCGTTGGACCCGTTTTGTACCGAAATACGTGCCAGAACCTACGGTCTCTAAAGTCATAAAACTATATCTACAAATTTGTTTTGAGGAGACGAACCCAATGGCATGTCCAATTTTGGATTCCGGTGGGCTGTGCACAAAATCGCCCGTAGTGGGATTGTGGGCCCGCCAAAATAGCGTTTCAATCAATGGTCTCAGAATTGGACCAAACTTGGCTCACAGGACCAGAAAAATATTCCAGTCCAATGGCGTAAGTTTCATCACGATATGATGAGTGTGCACTAAGTTGTGACTTAATTTGCAAAGAGTCGATACAGGGGTATCTCGACGGATACGCATTGATTTCGTCGCGCATATGCAACAAAATCGGGTTCCGTCAGTTCCCACACGTCAACAACATCCATACGCGCCTTTCGATGCGTATAGTGTACGACCACGTCGCCCGGTTTTGTCGGGACAGACGCCGTATCGGAGTGTTTATCTACTTTTTGAAAACAGAATTTACAGTTTTTCGGAAAACTTTAACATGTAACTTTCTACATACTAGATGAAAAGTGAATCCAAAAGGTGCATTACAATCTCGGTTAGGTTGTCTTTGACTTCCTTCAATTAGTTTTTACGAAAGCTTAATGGACAGGGAGAAAGTGGCCGACAAGTTGGTGTTTCAAAACAGGTTTTAATATTCAGAAAAGTGGGTTTTTCTCAACTTTGTCTCGATTTTTTGAGCAAGTTGGATGGCCATGTCAAAATCCACCTAGGGGATCTAGAAGAAGGTTAAGTCTACTTTCCAGAACATTTTACAGATCGAAAATTGGAGTTACGAGTAAAACGTTACGTCGTAGGGAAGTAGGTACCTTGAGTTAAAAAACTGCTCCGTGGGTGACGCAGGCTGACCTCCGATGCTCCGTTCGTCGTGCACACAACTCCTTTCTGGTGAAACGAACTCATAGGCGAAGTGGGTATGTTCTGCTAAAATTTTCGTTTTGGAAGTCTAGGGTTTTGAGGTCTGAGGACGAAGTTATATTTATCGCAAGTTGGGGGCAAAACCTAGTAATACTAGGATTAGCAAAATGCTTATGTGCACCCAATACCTCACGGGTTGGTGCGGGTTGCATGCTGCAGCACCCAAGGAAAAGGGGGACCCCGCCCCCATCAGTGGGTGGTTGACTTTGTTTTTTTTCTTTTCTTTTTTTTCTTTTCTTTCTTATTCTTATCTAAATCTTTAAACATTTTTTTTCTAAATCTTTTTAAACTTTATAATATATATCCAAAAATCATTTAAATACAAATAACGCTTTAAATATCACATATCCAAATTTTTAATATATTTAAATATATCTACTACATCTATATAAATTCATCTTACAATAAATCAATCTCAATAATAATAATAATATCTAAATAGAATGAACATATTTTAATCTCCTTGAAATAACTTAAATTATAATAAAATATAATAATCGTCCCAATGGGAACTTTACCGCTCACCCCATGTGTGGGTCCAAAAATCATACCATCCTGTAAAATATTATTTTATTAATAAAATAAATTTTGTACCGAAAGTCAATAAATATTCAACAAGTCTCAAAGTTATTTAAAAATATTTGTAGACACATGAATATTCCTACATGGCCATCTTGGTCCCACCACATGCCTGCACGGGCTTAAATTTGGTTCGGGCCCTGTTCGGACTGAATTGGACAAACCGAACCGTCTAAAAATCAATATAAAAATAATTTAATTAAAATAATTTAAAAGCGTTATTTTACAACTCGGCCTGGTTTTCCTAGTTCGACTGAACTATGGCTAAGCCTCCCACGACATGGCTAATATACTGGTCAAAGCACGCTACTACATCTTTCGTGCCAAAATTCATGGACGTCTTGTGTTCCAAAATTTAAAAAATGGCTAAGGTCATTTCTAATATAAAAAAAAATTCATAAATTGCATAAATTAATTTGAACTCTAATAAAACAATAATAAATAATTTAAAAATAGGGGTTTTATATCCTACCCAACTTACAAGGATTTCGTCCTCTAAATTTAGGATTAATAGGGTAGTTAGGGTTGAGGAATAGGAAGAGTTCGTCAATACCAAAAATGCAATTAAATTTTGGTGGAGACGAATAAAACGTCGTTCAACACCACCGTACAATAGAAAATTGTGGAGTCGATATATACAAAAATACATCATGGTTATGGAATTGAATAAGGGTTGCCAGTGATGGTAACAAAATTTCGATAATCCAAATTGGAGAGTAATAAGGGATTGAGTAGATCAAAAAAGAATTTAGACATTTGGAGATGGTTCCTTAAGAGAAAACTGGATACTAATCGTCTTGGTTGAGTGTTAGATTTAAGTGAACGATTAGAATCGTTCTCGAGTGCTCAAGCATAATTGGGAGGGCACGATAACAATTCTAGGGTTGAGGAATGAGGTAGTTTAAAGGCGAGGATATATCCACATGAGTCGGTCGGTGGCTATCTATTTTGTGTATAATTAACCGATTGGACAACCAAAGATGATACCTTGAGTCTATCTAGCAAGTACATTGCCTTATTTTCCAAAATAGTAAAAGACAAGAACAACAAAGGTTTCAAAGACGGTGTTATATATTGAGTACGAATTGCGGGGTTCATAGGCGGCGAAAATAATTCAAAATAGAATTGCCAAGGCTGTCGCGGAAGAGACCCTAAGGCAAGTTTAACTATGTCTCCATCCGCATAGAATAATATATGAAGGCGAACCAAAGTGCAATAGGTTGATCAGACCATCATGCACCGGTTCTGATTAGACAATATGTTAGTGGGTGCACCCAATAAAATATATCATGATCAAGCTTTGATAATGAAATAAGCTTACAAAACTGAAGCCACATTAGCAGCATGAGATAGTCAAAATATGAGCAAGGAAGGTACTGATGAAGGAATTTTAAATAGTCCAAGATCTTTTAAAATCAAGGCTCGCCTAAAGTTTGGGCCTATACAGTTGTCCTAGTGTTTCTTCATCTATGGCTGGGTAGACTTGATAAGGTAGGGTCCTCTGAATTTATAGTCTAGGTGAACTTACCAATGTGGTTCACAAGGAAAAAGGTTGTTAGGTAGTGAGGTATCCTACCCAACTTACAAGAGTTAAACTAATGGTATCAGGGACAATGGGTCAAGCAATCAAGATAAAGTACAAATTTAAGCATTTAAGGAATTTAGTAGAACACAATCTCATATCGGTCGAACGAAATGAGTCGAGATGGAATCCCTATCTGTGGTCAAAAATATATCGATATCATGGTAAAGATTTTAGTTTGGCCATTTTGACCATAAGGTCATATCAAAAAATAGAGTACAAGGAGGTGGGTTTTGGTGGGACATGATATGTCTGCAGGAAGGTGGGCTCCTCTAGGTCTTACATATAAAATTTGTTGAAAGAAAAAGTCTAGTGTTGTACTCCAAATATATAAGTCACGGTAGGGGACGCCAGAAGATCAAAATAGAAGTGGGAGTTCACGAGGTGATAATTAATGCACAAATAAAGAAGATAAAGTTAAATCATGAAATAAATTAAATTAGAGAATCCAGTAAAATAAATTTAGGGGCACAGTTCTAGTGATAAGATAGTATCCTAAATGAATACAGTTAAGGAACAATTAAATCATTATACAAATTGCAAGTGGGTAGAAGGCCGCAATTAAAAGATCTAGAATTGAAGGAAGATCGAGTAAGCCGAGGTGGAAATACAGTCACATAGCTGGGTGATGACTAATAACACTTGTGTATATACTACTATCATGGTCGTAAGTGACATGGCAATTAGTGTGGAATACTTCTAACTCATTAGGGCTACCTTTGTGGCCTACCATTAATATTTTAACTCGAGTTTCTTCCAAAAAGGTTCAAAATAAACTTTCAAAATAAACCACCAAAATTTGTATTTACTCCAAGCCGTTCAAATTCATGATAAAATTTAAATCACTCTCATAAAATCTCAAAGCAAAATTTAATTACGTTACTACTAACCTTTTCCAAAATTAACATTTAAATTCAACTATTAAACTCAAGAGTCATAATTTACGAATCCATCAAAATTTCACCATTAATCAAAAATTTAACACTCTAATATTTTTCAAATAACGCATAATAAAACTCTTAGCATATTAAAAGCAATCTCAAAAATTAACCTCAATGCTCTCATAAATTTTAGCTTCTATTCATGCTAAGTTATTCCAACATAATCAAACTTTTAATGGTAACTTCCTTTGATCAACCAAAACTTTCCAACACATCCTTCAAATTCTTCCAAAATTTTTAATATTAGCAGTCCCTCATTAAACAAATTTTCAAATAATATTATCAGTCAAAATCCCTCTTTTTTTTACCAAAAATCTAAATAGATTTGTAAATTCCCAATCATAGGACACCTTTAAAAATAAAAATTTCTCAAAAATCATTTTCATAACTTTTAAATATTTTAAACCAAAATTCACCATCATTACTTCTACTTAAAATTCAAAATTTACAAAACACGAAAATTGCAAGTTGTACAACGCAAATTTAAATAACTCCTATGAACATTTTTTTAAAAGCTAAGATCATTTTCAAACCAAATTTATAATCGTGCAAAGGTGTATAACCATAATCCAATAAATCATAAACATCAAACTCGAAAATCAATAAATTTTATATTTGTTCAAAGATGTATATCTAACACCCAAAACTCACAATTATCACAACTCGAGAAGCAAATCAATTTTATACTTGTGCCAAGATGTATAACTATAACTCAATAAATCATAAATATCAAATCTCAAAAAGCCAATCAATTTCTTAGATCAAGTATGAAATTTTATAAATCCTCTAGTGTTTACTATTTAGAAATCTCAAGGTAAAAACCTTCCTTGTAGTATCCTACTTTACAAATTACTAATCATTAAATCACATTTAAAAAAAAGAAGCCTTTTTAGAGTCTTGAATGTATTCCAATTGCTAATATAACCATTCTAGCCATGTGTTTGACCTATGAGCATATACTAGTGTAGTCATCTTCCTAGTTGACACTAAGCACGAAAATAAGAATCAACGGTAGAAAGGAATCAAGCAAGATGCAGTTCAAGGAAGTCGAACGAGAGTTCAAAATTTGAAGCCATGGGAAGAGGTCAAGCTGTATGGATGAGATTCCTGTTGGCCCATTGGTCATATGGTCAACCTGATTTTAATAATTGATCAAAACTCTGTCTGGATATACGAAGCTAGTTGGGACATCTCAGCTTCTTGGACATAAGCAAGATTGGATATTCACTCCGTTCAAGACTGAAGATCTGTTTGCCTACTTGAGTCTGTATTTCCTATGCAATGTATTTTTCACTTTATTTGAGTCTAGGAATACGTTGTACACCGAGTCGTACTGGCAAATAGGCTATCCCCAAAATAGTTCAAAATGCTTTTAAAATGACCTATCAAAAAGGTTTTCAAAAAGGTTTTCAAAAATCACCAAAACCTATTTTTTAAAACCCTAACCTAACCCTGACAGAACTCGGCCAGAGTTCGACCAGAGTTCGGTTGGTGGCCGTTTGATTTTTGAATTCTCTGGAACTTGGTCCTCCTGCAGTTGCGGATTTGACCGAGATTTGCTCATAGAGTTCTGCCCGAATTCTGCCCGAATTCTGACAGATTCTCCTTTGGAATTCCTATAAATAGAGAAGGATTTCGATCATTTCAATTCACTCATTCACTTTCAATCTTCTCTCTATCTAAAGCTTTCAGTCTTCCAAGAGTTTTCTAGAGCTTTCAATTTCAGATCCCAAGCCAGTTACAATCCTCTAGTCGATTTGCCAGTGCGGTACGGTCTAGAAGTTTCTGAGAGATTGTAATCAGAAGGCTTGATTGAAGAATACCTCTTCACATTTGAAGTTGGACGAGTTCTTCGTATCAAAGCTCGCATTGTAGAAGTTGCAAGGACTTCGTAAGAAAACTTGCAGTTTTTCCTATAGTGGATTCAACTGGTAGCAAGAGTTCTACCGACTGGATTAGTCCTCAACAGAGGGATACCAGTATACATCGCTGTCTTTGCATTTGCTTTCTGAACTCTGCCTTTACATTATTTCAACTGTGATTAGATACTGTGATTGTGTTGCTAACAATTTTTTAATTAGCATTATTCCGCTGCCAACTCTATTCACCCCCCCTCTAGAGTATTACGCTTTACTATATCGTTCCTACAATTCCTAGATTCTAATCCTATGTTGCAGGCTCACATCGGTACAATTACGTAACCAAAGTGACAAACTTGACCTACATGGGCCACTACAAAAACATGTAACGCTCCAGTCCCAAAATACTTAGGACTAGATACGTATCCATGCCAGCTGCATACATACGAAGTATACTCCAATATATGGAAATTCGTATGTATACATAAGTTGTAAAATGCATAGAACCATAATAACTAAATCTCATCCACTAGATAAATAAATGATACAAAAGCAACTTGAATTTATCATGTGTACAATCGTTGGGCGGAGACAAAGTCCACTACCAACTATCTCAAATAAAATGTACAAGAAGTGATCGATAAAATAATGAGACGAACCAAGCGCAATCGTCTTGAAAGAATGGAGAAGATCACGGCCTTGGCTAGAACACCTGTAAAATCACAGAAGCACACACCTGGAGAGATAACCAGGTCCTCAGAGGGACGTAATAAGATACATAAAGAACATGCCATAGTAAACTGAATATATAATATGTCACAAACCGAAATAAGTGACAAGACGACAATAAGGTAATCTAACCGTACTACAGTATTTATACAGTTAAGAACAAACCTCCAACGCATGGGCACTCTGCTCTGTAGCAGTAATCTCAGGTATGGCCCATCAGGATACCAGGGACCTCAAAGCATAACATTCATCGAATGTCAGAGGCCAGCAGTAAATCAGTATTAGGATCCAGGACCGTATCTCCCGCGGAGATAACCGGCAATAGGGAAGTGCATACTTGGCCCATACGTCAAGGAACTGTTCTTTCCACCCAATGCCTAGCAGAGTCACATCCATGTCTCATATACCTCTACTAACTGCTAAGTCTCCTAACATGCCTCTATTAGCAGTTAGCCCTATCGCATGTGTATGGAGGATCAGCCCACACACAAGAACCTCTATATGTACTCATCTCACACATCCTCGTGGTACAACTGTGTCAAGGTATATGCGATACACTACAGACGATAGTCTCTTAACTCTAAGTCCATACGCAGTCAAAGGATAATAACAAACTATATCTAATATCACTGAGCAGACAGTAAATCAAGAACAGTAAGAACTGGAAATAACTGAACAGTGATATGTAATAAAATGCAAACTAAATATAAACAGTATAATGGCAAGGTATCTTGCCTGCGGGTGGTGCGAGAAATAGCAAAATCCAATCAATCAGAATCGTCAACACGAATGTCAAAATCCACAAGAAGCTTCGGATGCTGAAACAAACATCACGAACGAGTTTGGAATAAAAGATATACTTAGGAAACGCCTGTCCAAAAGTTAAATTCTGGAAGAGGAGCAAAATCGTAATTTCGGGTCAAAATGATATCCGTCGTTGGATCCGTTTTGTACCGAAATGCGTGCCAGAACCTACAGTCTCTAAAGTCGTCAAACTACATGTCTACAGATTTGTTTTGAGGAGACGAACCCAACAGCATGTCCAATTTTAGATTTTGGTGGGCTGTGCACAAAATCGCCCGTTGAGTGGGATTGTGGGCCCGCCAAAATAGCGTTCCAATCAACGGTCTCAGAATCGGACCAAACTTGGTTCACAGGACTAGAAAAATATTTCGAGTCCAATGGCGCAAGTTTCATCGCGATATGATGAGTGTGCACAAAGTTGTGACTTAATTTGTAAAGAGTCGATACGGGGGTATCTCGACGGATACGCATTGATTTTGTCACGCATATGCAACAAAATCGGATTCCGTCAGTTCCCACACGTCAACAACATCCATACGTGCCTTTCGATGCATATAGTGCGCGACCACGTTGCCCGATTTGTCGGGACAGATGCCGTATCGGAGTGTTTATCTACTTTTTGAAAACAGAATTTACAGTTTTTCGGAAGACTTTAACAACGTGTAACTTTCTACATACTAGATGAAAAGTGAATCCAAAAGGTGCGTTACAATCTCGGTTATGTTGTCTTTTACTTCCTTCAATTAGGTTTTACGAAAGCTTAATGGACAGAGAGAAAAGTGGCCGACAAGTTGGTGTTTCAAAACAGTTTTTAATATTCAGAAAAGTAGGTTTTTCTCCAACTTCGTCTCGATTTTTCGAACAAGTTGGATGGCCATGTCAAAATCCACCAAGGTGATCTCGAAGAGGGTCAAGTCTACTTTCCAGAACATTTTACAGATCGAAAATCGGAGTTACGAGTAAAAAGTTACGTCTTAGGGAAGTAGGGTACCTTGAGTGGAAAAACTGCTCCGTGGGTGACGCGGGGCTGACTTCCGATGCTCCGTTCGTCGTGCACACAACTTCGTTGCTGGTGAAACGAACTCATAGGCGAAGAGGGTATGTTCTGCTAAAATTTTAGTTTTGGAAGTCTAGGGTTTTGAGGTCTGAGGACGAAGTTATATATATCGCAAGTTGGGGGCAAAACCTAGTAATACTAGGATTAGCAAAATGCTTATGTGCACCCAATACCTCACGGGTTTGTGCCGGTTGCATGCTGCAGCGCCCAAGGAAAAGGGGGGCCCCGCCCACTCATGTTGGTGGTTGACTTTGTTTTTTTTATTTTTATTTTTCTTTTTCTTTTCTTTTCTTATTCTTATCTAAATCTTTAAACATTTTTTTTCTAAATCTATTTAAACTTTATAAATATATATCCAAAAATCATTTAAATACAAATAACACTTTAAATATCACATATCCAAATTTTTAATATATTTAAATATATCTACATACATATATATAAATTCATTTTACAATAAATCAATCTCAATAATAATAATAATATCTAAATAGAATGAACATATTTTAATCTCCATGAAATAACTTAAATTATAATAAAATAATAATAATCGTCCCAATGGGTGAACTTTACCGCTCACCCATGTGTGGGTCCAAAAATTATACCATCCTGTAAAACATTATTTTATTAATAAAATATAAATTTTGTACCGAAAGTCAATAAATATTCAACAAGTCTCAAAATTATTTAAAAATATTTGTACACACATGAAATATTCCTACATGGCCATCTTGGTCCCACCACATGCCTACACGGGCTTAAATTTGGTTCGGGCCCTGTTCGGACTGAATTGGACAAACTGAACCGTCTAAAAATTAATATATAAAATAATATTTAATTAAAATAATTTAAAAGCGTTATTTCACAACTCGGCCTGGTTTTCCTAGTTCGGACTGAACTATGGCTAAGCCTTCCACGACATGGCTAATATACTGGTCAAAGCACACTACTACATCTTTCGTGCCAAAATTCATGGACGTCTTGTGTTCCAAAATTTAAAAAATGGCTAAGGTCATTTCTAATAATAAAAAAATTCATAAATTGCATAAATTAATTTGAACTCTAATAAAACAATAATAAATAATTTAAAAAAATAGGGGTTTTACAAAGCTCGAGATATATTTCATCTCATGAAGAGCTAGTCCAATCTTCTCGCAGGGTGTCCTGAATGTCCCTGTCCTAAAATTATACCTCTCTGCCAAGGCGAGGAACAGATGAGGGTTGGGGTGGAATCCATATACGGTAGAGTATACCGCCTGATATAGCTCAATCTCTTTGAGCTTTTCTTCGAACTGAACCAATATCCAATTGGTTATGCAGTTTCATCTTTTGTTGTCTGGGTTCACCAGACCTGTCAACCGGATGTCCTGATCCGGGTATCTTCCCTCAGCCTTTGCAAATTCATTAGCAAAGATCGACATCCTCACCAGCAGCAGCAAGGAGGAGTTCTCTGGTGGGATGCAGCCAGGCTTCAATCCCCTGAGCAAGGAGATATGACGCTCAGAGGAGCTATAGAACATATTCCTGCTATTCGGTCCTTTTTTTACACAAATATTTCCTGTTCTTGCTTGCTGGATAGGGGTAATATCCCAGTCCATCCTCTTAGGATAGCTCGCATGGGCATAACGGGATAGAGGGAGGCATCTGGCAATATCTGGTAACAGTATTATTTTCTCCTTTCTCTGGAAGAGTCTCTGCTCAACACGTGGTCTCGACTGAAAACTCTTATCAATAGCCTCACCAAATAGAAACATGGGTTTCTTATGAGTAATGGTATCGGCAGTCTGTAGAGGCTGCCCATTCATCAGACTCAATAAAGTTTCGTTGTCCTGTGCTACTAAGATGGCTTGACGGAAATATAGCAAAGCATATTGGGGAAATATTACATGGGACAAATCTTCCTTAAACTCTGGTTCAGCAAGGGTCCCTACAAAGATTTTATACTCTGGGTCTTCTCTGATGTTAACTGCATCGAACAGAAAGACAGAATTCAGTATATGCAAAATCAAAGATTCTGTCCAAAAAAATTAGCAAATTGCGCAAACATCAGATTGCACATCAACAGCTTCTATGCACAAACTGTTCAATTGTGCCAACATATGCACAAGCCATCAGATTGCGCTAACAAGCTTGCGCAAGGCAACAGTTTGTGCTGGCCAGACTTGCGCAAACCGATAGAATGCGCTGACTTTTGCCAGTACTTTCCAACCGATTGCGCAAGAAAATAGTCTTCATAAAAATGAAAACTATTAGGTTTGTGCAACCGAAACCCTAAACAGAGCGGCGCAATATAACCAAATCTCTAAAAAGAGATAGGTTTTAAGGTTCAATCATGTCGAAGAACCCTAAAAAGGGTTTTCGATCGAGTGACTACCTTGCAGTGCTGGATGACCGACTTTGTGTCGTGAAATACGCGGCACAGCACAAGTCGAAGACTCGGCGGGGGCTTTGTCCTTGTCGGCGGCGGAACGCTTCGGAGCCATTTGAAGTCGACGGAGAAGAAGGAAAAGAGTCGAAGTGGGCTCGGAAATTTTTCTCTCTTAAACAAAGTGAAAACAAGTAAAGAATGATAGAAGAAAGAAGGAGAACTATTTATAGTTTTTCGAGAGTAACGGTCGCCTCAGATTGTGCCGAAGAAATGGGAGCTGACTCCTCCATTTGCGCAGACAGAGCATTACTTACACAACTTGATTTTAAAATCAAAATTCAAAGTATTTCGAAGCTTTGACTATTTTCAAACTTCGAAAACTTTGAAGCGGGTCTTGTAGGTCCTAAAAATCAAGTTGCACCCATCAAAGAAGTCATAAAAATCAAATTGTGCATCCTTCAAGTGAACTGCACAGGAAAGATTGCGTAAAATCTCAATTGCGCAGGCTGAACTGTGCACTCATTCAAGTGCGCAAGCTGACGTGGCCTTGTCATCATTATCTGACAGAAAATTAGATCTTCTAACAGCTGACAGTGCGAAGAACGAGAAAACTGTTCGTTTATCGTGCAGCACAGCGCTCGAGGACAGCTGTACATGCAGCGCAATCTGCTAGACTCTCTGCAGTGCGGTCCATCCCAGCACAATCTGAAGACAGCGCAATTCATGTGGCGTACTCCATCAAGACAACTGAAATTCTGTATGTGGCATGCATGACATCAATTACTCACCATGTGCCAACCGTCTGTACACGATCATGCATATTTCAATCAAATGATGCCATGTGTCCAATACAGTTGGCCCACGATCAAATAACTGCCAGCGCAGTCTGATGTCTGTACAGTCCAATGCATGCGTAATCCATCTTGTGCAATCCAGAATAACTAAAAATTAGTTATTTTCAGAACTCTATAAATTGAGTTTCAAGTCCTTCCTAGGGGGGATCACATAGAGATCAAAAAATCAGAATCAAGAGCAGAGAGTTCAGGAGTTCTTGTCCAAGTGCTGCTGCATTCTTCAGAGGCTACCGCCTTCAACTTTAGAGACTACCGTCTTCAAAGTTCACATCGTCCAAGGGATAAAGCGATCGTTATTCAGATCGGATTCCTATATTTGTACTTTCCCAGAATTCTTGTAATCTTCTTACAAAGTTTGCGAAAAGATTAACTTTTGTTTTTGCAAACAAAAACTGGTTGTAGTTAGGATTTAAATGCGATATTTATACGTACGAACACCCGAGAGTTTAACATAAATTTTCTGCGAAACATCACACAAAACCCCAACTCTCCAACCCACTGCAACCTCGACGTTCCCCTGCGCCTATCATGCCGCTTGCATAATGCCTCAAGCCGCCGGACTACCGAGAGAAAGCCCAAACCCGACAACAACAAGGCACCACTCTATTTCACCGACCGCCCAGGTACCTACCTTCTCGATCTGATTTCTTCGTCAATTCCCAATCGTTTTTACTTTCGTAAAGTTCTGTAAAAACCCTATATGACCCTCTTCATTTCCTTGTAATTAGATTTTGTATATTAGGGTTGTACTGTTCGTAAAAACTCATAAAAAATTAGGAAAAAAATTACAAGATCATAAAGCCTTAAACACAGCCCCAATAATAGTTTGGAAGAGAGATTTCGAGCCAAGCACTTAGAATTTTGGAGATCCAATTTAAAACAGTAGAAGACAACATATATGGGATTAAAACACTATTGGTAGATTTATTTTTCAGCTATTATACAAAAAGTTATATGTTTTTAAAAATTAAGAAAAAATAGTTTTTAAAACTGTAAAAAACTAGAAAATCTTCTCAATACGACGTGCGCCACGACAAATCGGACGATGTAATCGTAACCCATGAGCATCGAAAGATGCATATGGATGTTATTGACGTGTTGGATTTGATGGAACTCAATTTCGTTGTACGTGCACAACGAAATCGAGGCGTATCCATCGAGATATCCCGTATCGGCCCATTTGCAAACTAGGCCATAACTTTGTGCACGTTCGTCGTATCGAGACGAAGCTTGTGCCAACAGAATCATATCATTTTTTTGTTCATGTATGCCAAATTTGGTCCGATTCTGAGAACATCGGCCGGGAATACCTTTTTGGCGGGCTTGTAATCCGATCCAACGGATAAAATTGTGCATAGCCCACCGGAATCCAATATTAAACATACAATTGGGTTTGTCTCATCAAATCAGATCCGTAGATATGTAGTTTGACGACTTTAGAGGCCATAGGTACTGGCACGCTTTTTGGTAAAAAAGGGTCCAACTACGGATATCGTTTTGACCCAAAATTACGATTTTGTCCATGTATCCAGAATTAGACTTTTGGAAAGGCATTTTTAGACATATCTTTTATACCAAAAATATTTGTGATATTTATTTCAGCATCCGGAGCTGTTTGCAAGATTTGACTTTCATTGCTGACGATTCTGACTACTAGACTTACTATTTCTTTGTACCACCCTCAGGCAAGATATCTTGCCATTATACTCTGTGATTTACTTTCATTTTATTTCTGCTATTTAGATTTAGTTTATAGTTATACTTCATGTTTCTATCACACTGTGTGTCCAAGTCATACTTGGGTGCAAGCGGCTGCATTAGTCATTTTGTTGATTATTTTCTTCTACTGTATTGACTTAGTACTAGTTGACCATCCATTGAAATAAGGTATTGGTATATCTCATATGGCCTTGACACATGCTTTACCATGAGTTGTGAGTCACATTAGAACACGGACTCGCGTAGTCGGCCGACTAACGATATATGTGAGACGTGCAACGGTTAGGAATAACTGCCAATAGATTTGCATGATTAGTAGACTTGGAAATTATTAAAGGTTCATATGAGTCATAGAGATGACAATACTAGGCATTGGGTGGGGAGAACAATACCTTGACATATGGGCCACTTTGCACTTTCTTGATTTTCCTGTGAGCTTCGCCTAAGATGCAAGTTATTGATGCCCTCTGACGTTCACTGAACGTTATGGACGTATCCCTATATTAATGCCCTCTGACATTTCTTGGAGCATTACAGACGTAGATCCATTTTCACTCTCCGTTTCCAGAATACGTATTTTTATACATGTACTGCTTGAAGGTATTTATTGAATGCTTATCATACAATTATTCTATAATTTCATACTAATTATTTTTCTGTATTTTATTTCCTGCTTTTGCGTAAGCTCTTGGTTTATTACGTTCATGTTGAACCAACTTGGTTTATCTTGGTTCATCATGATCAGGGGTGAATGGCCTAGATCTTGTAGGAAGGAATAGGTGGTAAAGATTTGGACTTGGCTTGATATTTATACCCCTTTACTTTTCTCTCACTTCATTACTCTCATTTACTTCTTCTTCATCCTCCATTACTCTCTCGCCAACCTAGAAAGCTTAGACAAGTACAACTTACTTCATAATGGATCTCAAGTATTTTTGTTCCATTCTCTTCCTTACTTGATTTCAAGTCTCTTTAGAACTTAGAGTTTTTGGTTCTCATGGGTGTATGTTTGTAGATCTAAGTTTATGTTACTTTCGGTTTTTCTTAGTTTTGACCTATCAAACTTCTTTGCTTTCAAAATCTAGTTGTTCTATGTTGTAGAGAATTTTATTCTACCCTATTTTGACCTATGGAAGTCCAGATTTGGGCTTGGATTGAAGGTTGGAAAGTCTGGGAACCCCCAACTTCCCAGGTTCTTCTCGAAAAAGTTGGAGAAGAAGAACAGTGCTTGCTGCATGGCCTTTTCATATGGCAAGGTCTTCATGCGGCTCCTTTTTGGCCGTATAGGCACTCCAGTCTTCATATGGCTCCTTTTTGGCCGCATAGGCACACCAGTCTGCATGCGGCTCCTTTTTGGCCACATAGGCACTCCAGGTCTTCATACGGCTCCTTTTTGGCCGTATAGGCACTCCAGTCTTCATGCGGCTCCTTTTTGGCCGCATAGGCACTCCAGTCTTCATGCGGATCCCCCCTACCGTATGGCTTTGGTTGACTTTAGTCGCATGGCCTTGATTTTACCCTTGTCGTATGGCTTTGGTTGACTTTAGCTGTATGGCCTTGATTTTACTCTTGCCGCATGGCTTTGGTTGACTTTGGCCGCATAGATGGGCATCCATCTTCTGCCACAAGGGATTCTGATTTAACTTTGGCCGCATAGATGGGTACCCCTTACCCTGTCGCATAGATGGACATCCATCTACTGCCGCATAGGATTCTGGCTTACCCTGCCGCGTAGATGGGCATCCATCTACTGCCGCCTTTTGGACTGTTTCTCGTCCTGAATTAACATTGATTGTTACCTCGGCTAATGATTGATCATGCGTTCCTAGTTAGAACTAAGAGACTAGCTAGTCGTCTTATTGAATTGATGAGACATGTTCATGTATGAACCATGAACCATTACGATCAACTAGCCGATCCGAACATTAGCATATGGACACATGTTGACTTCTATATTTCTGCAAAAGCAGCATGTGTATCTTAAAGTCAAGGCATGATTATTCTGTGGATAGGTTTGATTGTTGCATTACGCTATGTAAGACCTACAACCTAACCGCACGGGCATAGTTGTAGAGTTGTGCATATCGTACTCTGTACGGAAGTACTCATTCTGAATGACCATGATCCACGGCATGAGATTTCAATCAACATAGGAACTATTAAGTTAAATAAAATAAAGATTGTATAGAGAGAATGGATTCCCGAGTTCTTACATGGCAGCCATCTCGGGACAATTAGTGTCCCGACATGTCGGCTGGCTCCCACAGATACTGCAAATCTTCCACACGGGCAGGGAGTGGTATCTACTTATACTGTTACATATATTGATGACGGGCGTCCGCTGGGACTCGTCTAATTTATGATTGGTGCAATTGATTATTGGATAGACTAGCCTTGCTTGTACATAGTAAAAACTGAGGAATCCCTTATTGCATACTTCTAGGGCAACTTGGAACTCACAGTAGCAAGCCGTAGTAGTTGTATTGCCATTTAAATTGATTTGTTTGTGTACTGTACCTACTTCGTTAACTAACTGAGATGATCAGAATGTCAGGACATGACATGTCAACTTCTGTCATTGTTTGGTTGGGAAGTTATTTTGAAGTGTCGTGATGTTGTGTGAATCCCAGTAGCAAGTGGAGACTTATTTATCATATTCTTAACTCTTATCACTGGTTTTATTCCTCATATCGTGCTTCCTTGCGGTACTTGTTATTAGAGATCTAACCTCTCTGGTTTTGCATGGCCATATTTAGAGCCAGTTCCCGAGGACTCAGCTTACTTCTACCTCCAAGATAGTCAATACTAGAGGGATGATCGCAGGAGGACACGAGTGGATTTCTTACTTCCCTGCTCGTTTTGCTACTTACTTTACATTTTGCCGCTTGGCACCGACATGTTAGTCGGATAGTCTTGTAATTACTTTTACATAATTGTAACTAAGTTAGACTGCAGCTGATAACGATTGTGTATACCTTGTTATATCATCTGGCTATGTTTTGTACAGCCAGATCTCAAGAATATTTTGACTGAGCGTTTGGGACGCCTTACTGCTTTATCTTACATGTTCTCTATTATTGCTTCTTGTTTGAATGATTGAGACAATAGATGTTGAGTGACCATAGTGAGACTTTCATGTAGTATGCACCCCCTCGTCGTTAGACAGCATTGATCGTATTATACGGTATTCTTCTACTCGTAATACGTAGCTGGCTGAGTCATTCCCCCGCTCTTCGGTATTCCGATTCTGGGGCGTGACAAAGTTTTAGTGGTGGCCTACGCAGGTCCGATTTTAGACTTTTGGGGTGTTTTAATTTATAGGATGTCTCAATCACACATGTTTTCCTTTGATCTCATGATTTGTTGTTCTCGACCCTAGCTTGATATTCCAGTATCCTTTGACTTTATTGATCCTTCATGTCCGGTCGTTTGATTGTCCTCTTGTCCCTTTTCTTAGGGGTACTTCGTCTGCATCTATCAGAGCTGGACGACAACAATAAGGTCAACATGAACAATAAGACCCTGTTGATCAGCAACATGGGCCAGTACTACCTCAAGAGACCATCCAAGAAGAGGTGATAGTAGAACTAGCTAGACCGCAGTATCCGGAGGTTCCAACGCCACCAACAGTTCCACCTACCTTCGTGAAGTAGACACACGAGCCTTTTTGGAGATCATGAGAGGGAGGATTGCTACGCTGCAACATTAGATGTTGGCCCAACAACGCATGCACACTCAGCTACAAGAGCAGAATGTATTACTCAACCAAGGATTACAGACGGCTTTAAAAAGAGGGGTGAGGACTGATTCAGGAGCGTCGACCAGATTTTGCAAGTACAACCTCCGTCGTTTCGAGGGCACGAAAGATGCCATTTTAGCAGATGCATGGCTTAAGGACATCGAGGCTATTCTGACAGCGGCTAAGTTACCGACGGAAGAACGTGTGGATCTAGTAAGCTGTTGCTTCAGGACCTCGCACGTGATTGGTGGGAATCAGAAAAAGTGGGCATCATACGTCCTGTTGCTTGGGACGATTTTACTGCAAGGTTCAAGATAAAGTACTATGGAGTTGTGGCATAGTTTGAGCTATAACAGAAGTTTATCAACCTCAAGCAGGCTGACAAGACAGTGGATGCTTATGCAGCAGAGTTCTGCAGACTGAGTAGGTTCGCCCCGGAGATGGTAGCAACGAAGAGCCGGAGGGCTATGAGGTTTCAGCAAGGGTTTCTTCTTGAACTCTTGCAATTGATAGAGGGACACAACTACTAGACTTTCGATGAGGTATTGACGGCAACCCGGAGGCATGAGATCACCATCCAGAGGATCACATCTAGGGCTAGAGGTCAGAAGAGATCTCATAATCAGATTGAAAGAGGAAGGGGAGCAGCGCCCTGAGTTACAGCAACCCCTGGCATTCGTATTCACGATGTGGCAATACAAGGGCCAGCACAACCAGCAAGACAACAACAGCAATAGAGGAAGAACCAGCAACCCCCAACGGGCTGCACTTATTGTGGAAAGACAGGGCATACTAGAGATGTATGTTGGACATTGAACGGATAATATTTGATATGTGGAAGTCCAGATCATCAGGTTTCCACCTGTCCCATGAGTACGAGGTCAGGAGGACCAGCGGTAGCAGTGAGACCGCTGGTACAACGCCCGCTGATTCACAAGCTCAGATGTTTCGGCAGCAGGGACCACCGATGCAGCAGCAACATCAAAGACCACCCCAACATCACCAAGGCAGGGGCCAGCAGTAACACTAGGCTAGGCCGCAGCATGGGAAACAACCAGGAGGCCGAGGGCAGGCATTGTCACGACCCGCACCCACTGTGAGGGTACGAGAACGTAACAACGCCCAACCTACGCCGTAGTGTCGGCGGTAGAGCGCTGTCCTAGGTCAACATACATCTAACAATATACATCTAAACAGTTTATACTCTCCGAATGGGGGTGACAAGCACTAGTAACCTCAATCACAACTAAGGAAGATATAGCACGATATGAAATAGAACTCAAGGAATAAAATAAATAGAAGCAGTAGTCTAAGATAATCCCAGCAATATCCAACAGTACAAGGTCTCAGATAAAAGAATATATATAACTCATAACTCTAAATAAAGTCTAACTAAGACATGTCTCAAGACTGCAAAAGTAAGATAAGCCTAACTAGTCTAGTCTAGGCAATCGGGGTGATCTCCTCAGCTAAAGCTGGGTCCTCCTGGGGGTCCAGCTCGCAGGTGTCATCTAAGGCTGCCCCGTAGTAGGTATCCAGGCAAGCCTCCTCCTCGACCTCTGTAATATTTTCAACAGGTCCAATCAGGACAGGAGCGAGTACAGTACATCTCAACAGATTATAGCAGGTTAGAAAATATAAACATGCAGTAAAGTAAGATACAAGTACTAAAAGAAGTGCAGTATATAAACAGAGAGAGAACTGTAATAGAAATATCTACTATACATAGAGAACTAGCAGTGACTAGTGAGTCAGAGTACAATCATGAACATGTAAATGGCCTGGGATGATTCTGATACTACAATATGGAATGATTCTGATGCTACACTATTGGTGTATTATTCACATGTCCATTTATACTCCCCCGTACCCCCAATCAATACACAAGGATCCAGCTAGGTTATGTTATATGATGCTATGTAACAGCCCCCGAAGGGTAGTAGACCCCGAAGGTGATAGACCCCGAAGGTGATAGACCCCGTAGGTGATAGACCCCGAAGGTGATACATAGTAGTCCCATAAATGGGATAAGGATTTTAGGAAGACTCTACGATCATAAGAGTATATGTCGTAAGTGATCAAAGAACCAATGAAGCATATGATACGCCATGTAAGTGAAACGCATAGAACATGTAGTACCTGATGCTCCCTAAGGATAACATCTCAAGAAAAGGATCCATATAGTACCAATCTGTGTGACCATCGTGACAGTACAAGTAAAGTAGTCTACTGCAGGAAATAATTCTAAACAGGATATGAAATGATCAGAGAATGTACTCGCCTGTATCTGAGTGTCCGATATGAAACGTACTGTCCAAGGAGTGTTGTCTGGCTCCTAATCAGAACAGCACAAGTCACAACAAGTCCAAAATAGTAAAATGGAGTTCTACTATGCATTCTACATGATTCTAGGTCAATCTAGACCAAAGTCAACTCTGGTCAACCCTAGAAGTCTAACTAGGTCAACCAAGTCTAATTAAGTCTAAACTAGGCTATTCAAATCTATACTAGCTAGCAAAAATCCATAACAAGGCTAGGCAAGCCTATACTAGCTATACCACAATATAGCTTAGCTAAATCTAGAAAACCCTAGCAAGTTACAACCCCACTATTACACCCATAGATTAACACCACAATACATTACACAATCTAGGCTAAAAGTAACTCCTACATCATTAGCTAACAAGGAAGTATATATATATTTATACACTCATAAAATTTCCTACATATATATTGTATATGCCTAAACATGTAAGGCTAGAATATAGAGAAAGAGAAAGGGCTAGTGTGTGTATGAAACATGAAGTGTGTGGACAGGAAATAAAAGTGTGTGTGTGTGCACTGGGATACATAACATTGTGCATGAAAACACCACAGTGGAAGAATAAAAAAGGAGTGTGTGTTATGACAATATGCAGGAATACCAAAATAGTGAGCAGTAAAGGAAAACACAGAACAGTGTGTGTACATGTGTTAGCAGGAAAATACAAGACAATGAAGAATAGTGTTAAATACAAACTGGACTGCAAGGGGGCAGTGTCACCCACTGGTTTCCATATCAAAACTCAGAAAATCAAAATGACAGTTCCCCCTCCTTTCTATTCTCAGTTATGAAGTATAACCCAAAATAATCACAGATTTTCTATCTAGAAGCTCAGTTGACTTAAAACAATTTAAAACTTGAAACCATAACATAATGTATATCATTCAAAACCTTATCAAGGTTCAAAACTGGACTTGATAGTGTAGAGTTGAATGTCAAACAGTGTCAGGTGTGTTGGTGATAGTAAAACAGTGAGGAAGCAGGGAAATCAGTTATACAATCTCAGGTCCTTAACTAACATTCAAAACTGAAATTGCCCATCCATTCCAGATTTAATGTAGTAGTATTGGAATCAAAATATTGGCAAAATGGGGAAGACAGTGTGTAATGCCTGTGTTCGTATTACGTATTTTGGGATACGTATACGTATTTTATTATGTATTGCATGATTCCTTGTTTAGCTCTCGGCTTGGTTTAACTCTCGGTTTGGGTTGACTTGGTTCGGCCGGCCCAATGCTTGGTTTATCATGGGCCAAGGGTGGAACACCTTAGCCTATGCTTCTCCTTCATTTCCACCACAACACCCTCCCTCTTTATTATCCCCACCAACCTTCTCTCTCCTCCATAATTCTCATTTACTTCTCCTTCCCCCACCATTACTCTTCTCCACCAACCAAGAACACCATAGGCAAGTGTAACTTGCTTCCACAAGAGAACTTCTTTTGATGGTTTCATTAGCTTCTCCTCATGATTCTAAACCACATTAGAACTTGTCATTTTCCATTTTGAGGCTTTAATTCTTGTAGATCTAGAGTCTTGCTATTTTCAGATTTTTGGTGGTTTTGATCTATCAATCTTCTTTGTTTTCAAGTTTTGATGGTTCCATGTTGTAGAGAATTTCATTCTACCCATTTTTGACCTTTGGAAAGTTGGATTCGGACTTATTTTGACCAAGATATGGACAATTGAAGCTTAGATTCAACTTTAGAGTTCTTACTGTTCTTGCCATTTGGATAAGATAGTGAATAGTGAGCTAGCTTTTTAGCTTACGCCACTGAGCTGCACGTGCTCTTTAGCGAGCGTATGCTAACTTGAGTACGCTGCTCTTTAGCGTGCGTACGCTAGCCTTGATACGCTGCCTGTTGGCAGCGTGTCTTTTGCGTACGCTAGCGTGAGTGTGCCCTAGACCCTTTCGTACGCCAGCTCAAGCGTACGCAGTCTTGAGTACGCAGTCTTGAGCGTACGCTAGCTTGAGCGTACGCTGACCTGTAGCTTGAGCGTGCCCTTGTGTACGCTGACCCTTGCGTACGCTTCCCATTGGAAGTGTATGGACCCTTTGGTACGCTAGCTCGAGCGTACGCTGGCCTGATGCGTACGCTAGCTGAGCGTATGCGTGCCTTGGTACGCTAGCTTAAGCGAGCAAGGCGTACGCTGGCCTCAAGCGTACGTATGACTCGAGCGTACGCTGGCCTGAGCGTAGCCTGACCTGAGCGTATGACTCTTGCACTGAGCGTATGGCCTTTGGCTGATTTGGCCTTATGTCAGCGTGTCAGATTTGGTTTTATCGTGAACTTGATAATCACAAATTTACTTGATATGTTTGGAATTGATAACTGAGCCTGACACGATAGTGACCCGTAGTGGTGCACTCCTGACATGAGTAACCTGGCATGACCTGATAGTGGCCCGTCGTGGTGCACTCCTGACAAGTACACTTGACCTGATAACCTGACATGTTATACCTTGATAAGCTGTTGCGACGGCTACCTGACATGACATGACCTATATAATAACCTGGACACCGTGGGCGATTGTGCTTGTATAAATAAACCAGTCCTGTCTCGCATCATGTCTAGGATGGGACTCCTGAGTACCACGATCAGGAGTACCTATTGAAATAAACTAAGGACTAATAACTAGATTAATACATTAGTCATGAAGAGATTTCCCAGCTACAGGCAATCCCGTTACCTGGGCACGCCTTGGGATCTGTAGCCTGCCGTCGAGTAGGGCACATTTCCAGCACACTGTCATGTGTTGCACCCTTCAAGCTACCTAAGGGTACATTCATTTCCTGGACGATGTACCCACCTGAATTCAACTCTAATCTTTTAACCCGGGGAATCTGGATGGTCTGCAGGGCTTGTGGCTGCGGAATAATCTCGCTGTATCTTGTTAGTAATTAGGCTTGTGACAACACTAGTTAGTTAAAGTATCAAGCCGTAATTCTTGCTTGGCCGTGAAGTGATTGGACGGAGTCTAACCAGTCTAGTCCTGTCCTGATCCTGTTCCAGATCATTGAACGACCAGAATGCTTGCATTTATTTTATCGATAAATGGTGAGAATTCCAAGTTCTGTTCAGACGAAGGGTTACAACCCCGGTCCTTGTTTAGTTTACGGGTTGTAACCTGGTTATCTGAATAGTTCTATGGTTATCTCGTCGTATATCATCCTGGTGCATTTTCTTTATTTCCAGTTCTTACTTTTATTTATATCTTGTGCCGATTGCTGGTTTTAGTTCTTAAGTGAAGCCTCCTTTGTGGCACTTGCTCTTTCTGGGGTCTGACCCAGCTGGTTTTGTGTGGCCAGATTTCGGAGCAGCTCCAGAGGATCTACCGACCTTCCTGCCAGATGGTGAACACTAGAAGGAATCCTGGCAACGAGTGGGTTATTTTTGGCTCTCCCATTCTATTGTAAAAATTATTCCTTTGAGGCGTTTAGCCGACGAGCACCTGTTTAGCTCGATTGCACTTACTTACTGTCGGCCTACGGGCTGTAGCATGATTAACAGATCCTAGGGTTGATCATGTATGACTAAACTCTTGCAAGTCCTAACATTTTGTAACGACAAGCTTCATGATCAGCTGAATATGTAATATTTGGGACGCCTTATTATTGTATATTTAATGATCATACATCTTGTAACTTTTACTTACTTGCTCATGATTGAGACACTAGGCTTGTTTATGACCTTAAGAGACTGTTGGCTTGTAGATAAACCCTCATGTATCCTAACAGCCGTGACCGTATAACGAGGTGGGTTGCACTTCAATATACGTAGCTGGCTATGTCTGCCCCCGCTCTCCAGTATTCTGGTTCTGGGGTGTGACATGGTTTAAGTGGTAGCCCATGCAGGTTTTGTAAATCAAGATATGTGAGAGTTTAACGAATAGATGTCTTAATCAGTATTCGTCCTTGATCTCTGCTCGTATCTTCTGAATCCCTGGATTCTTGTCCTGATCATATGCTTGTATCGTTGATCTGTCCTGGTCCTTCCTTATTGTTCCCTATGTCATTTTCTTCAGCGGCATTGTTCGTGGTCCTACCGACCAGCAAGGCGGAGCACCTTCCGCGGACCAGCAGCAACCTGGAGATCAAGCCCAACATTCCGGAGTAGCCTCCAGAGTCGTGCCTTCTGACGGAGAACCACCGGTCCAGCTAGTTCAGCCTGCCGAGCCTGATGATGGCACTTTGGTAGGTCTCGTCAGGACCTTGATAGCTTCTCAAGACCGGCGTAGAGATGCCTTGCAACAGGCAGTGGCGGATGCTTTGACCCGGGGTGGTCATCAGGGTAACAGCGCGGCCAACAGCTTCAAGCGCTTGAACCCTCCATTCTTCGATGGTAGTGAAGATGCTATCGCGGCAGATGCATGGCTTCAGGACACAGAGGTGGTTCTTGAAGCAGCTAGGACTCCAGAAGCCGAGAAGGTGGCCGTTGTGCGCCTGCAGTTGTTAGATCTTGCCCGCAGCTGGTGGGCAACGCAGGCCGTTGGATTAGCAGCACCTATTGCTTGGGCAGTATTCAGGGAGAGATTCCAGACGAAGTATTTCGATGTCGTGGCTCGGTACGATCTGCAGACGAGGTTTACCAATCTGAAGCAAGGAGGCAGGACGTTCAACGGATATGCGGTCGAGTTTTCCAGACTCAGTCGGTTTGCTCCCACCCTGGTGGCAACCGAGTATGATAGAGCTCAGCGGTTCCAGCAGGGACTTCACCTGGAGGTCTTGTTGTCAGTTGAGCAGTTTGAGCATCAGACTTTTTATGCAGTCTTGAGAGCAGCCCGGAGGCATGAGTATACCTCCCAAAGGATTGTGGATAGGGCCAGAAGTCGGAAGAGATCTCACGGCCAGATGAATCAGTCTTCAGCACCGGCCCCGGCAGCCAGGGCTTTGACTATTGGAGCTCCGAGGCGAGCAGCCTCAGTAACGTCGGTTCAGCATTCGACTCCGAGGCACCCTCAGCAACAGAAGCAGAAGCAGTCTTCCGCAGTGGGATGTTCTCATTGTGGAAAGCCAGGCCATGTGGTGGCAGAGTGCCGTAGGGCGCAGGGATTGTGTCTGGCTTGTGGAGCACCAGACCATAGGGTTGGATCCTGCCCGAATAGGGGTGGTTCATCATCGTTCAACCTTTCTAGCTCTTCGATGAGAGGACCAGCTCCGGTCCAGCAACAGCAGTATCCATTGCCGAGGCCCTTGCCGCCTCAGACCCAAGTGTTCCAGCAGCAGAACCCCCAGCAGTATGTTCAAGCCTAAGCCCAGAGTCAGAGCAGACAGCAAGGATTTCAGCAGAGGGGACCAGCACCCCGAGGGCACGGTCAGGCTATGGTGATGACCGTGGAGGAAGGATTGGCACCAGGAGAGGTAGTGGCAGGTACTATTCTCGTCAACTCCTTTCCAACTTCAGCTTTATTTGATTTTGGTACATCGCATTCATTTATGTCTGCACGATTTGCGACACGGGTAGGATTGGAGCCCGAGTCATTATCAGTAAGGCTTAATATACTTACTGGTAACGGACTTGTGGGAGTAGATAGAGTATTTTCCTCGTGTCGGGTCGTAGTTAGCGGTAGAGAATTTCCCGCTAGATTGATAGAGTTCTCGATGGCCGATTATGATATGGTCCTAGGGATGGATTGGTTGAGGAACCAGTATGCTAGGATAGACTGCCACATTGGCAGGGTTGTTTTTAGCATTCCAGGCGAGCCGGAATTTTCCTTCTCTTGAGGCGAAGTTGAGTCATCTCCTCAGTATTGCGGATGACAGTAGCAGCAGTTCAGTTGCCCAGGATAGTCGAGGAGTTTCCAGATGTTTTCCTAGAAGAACTTCCAGGTATGCCTCCGGAGCGGAAGATCGAGTTCACTATAGACTTGGTTCCCGGGACAGCCCCAGTGTCAGAGAGAGTCTACAGGATGGTGCCGTCAGAGTTGGAAATTTTGTACAAGATGATTGAAGAGCATAGAACTAAGGGATTCATTCGTGCTAGTGGATCGCCTTGGGGAGCCCCGATGCTTCTTGTAAAAAAGAAGGATGGTACGTCCAGGTTATGTGTTGATTATCGTACCTTGAACTCGGTGACAATCAAGAACAGATACCCTCTTCCGAGGATAGATGACTTGTTTGATCAACTCAAGGGGGCTTCAGTATTCTCGAAGATTGATTTGCGCTCAGGTTATCTTCAGATCAGAGTCAGAGAGCAGGACATCCCGAAGACAGCTTTTAGATCGAGATATGGGCATTGGGAATTCCTTGTTATGCCTTTTGGAGCAACCAATGCGCCGGCAGTATTCATGGACCTCATGAATCGCATCTTCATGCCTTATTTGGATCAGTTTGTGATCGTGTTCTTGGATGACATCCTCGTCTACAGCAAGAGTGAGACGGAGCATGAGCAGCATCTCCGTATAGTTCTTCAGATCCTCAGAGAGCACCAGTTATATGCCAAGTTCAGTAAATGCGAGTTCTGGCTCGATCGCATTTCGTACTTGGGGCATATCATCACTCGAGGAGGAGTAGAAGTGGATCCCCAAAAGATTGTGGCTATTGAGTCATGGCCAGTGCCCAACACAGTTACAGAGGTTCGTAGTTTTCTTGGATTGGCCGGCTACTACCGGCGGTTTGTTTCGGATTTTGCTCGAATTTCAGCGCCATTAACACAGTTGACCCGCAAGGATGCGCAGTTTGCTTGGACAGCAGAGTGTCAGAGTTCTTTTGAGCAGTTGAAGCGAGGCTTGATGACAGCTCCCATTCTCGTGCTTCCAGATGGGACCGGAGGATTCTCAGTGTACTGTGATGCTTCAGACAGAGGTTTAGGATGTGTTCTGATGCAGCATGGGAAGGTAATAGCTTATGCGTCACGACAACTTCATGATCATGAGAGGAATTACCTAACCCATGACTTGGAGCTGGCAGCAGTGGTGTTTACACTTAAGTTGTGGAGGCACTAATTGTATGGAGACATGGTAGAGATTTTCACCGACCACAAGAGCCTGAAGTATGTTTTTACCCAGAAGGATCTTAACATGCGTCAGAGAAGGTGGCTGGAGCTTCTTGTGGATTATAATGTCAACCTGCAGTATCATCCTGGGAAGGCCAATGTTGTTGCGGATGCATTGAGCAGGAGAGTGAGAGTTTATTTTCTAACAGCGCAACCAGAGTTGTTAGTAGATCTTCAGAAGATGGGTATAGAAGTTGTTCTCCCTTCCAGTATGGCCTTGATGGCCAGTATACAAGTTCAGTCCACTATAGTCGAGAGGATCCGTATGGCGCAGTCGGCAGATTCCAAGCTTCAGCGACTCAGAGCAGAGTGTGAGGCAGGATGAAGACCAGAGTTATGCATTCATGAGGATGGTACACTTCGATATTGTAAGCGTCTTTGTGTACCCAGCGGAGATATCCGACAGGAGATCATGTCAGAAGCGCACAGTTCGCAGTATTCCATCCATCCCGGTAGTACGAAGATGTACCGTGATATCCGACAGCATTTCTGGTGGAATGGCATGAAGCGGGAGATAGCTCGGTTTGTCTCTCGGTATTTGGTTTGCCAACAAGTTAAAGCCGAACATCAGAGACCGGCTGGACTTCTTCAGCCCTTACCGATTCCAGAATGGAAGTGGGAGCATGTGACCATGGATTTTGTGACCGGATTGCCTAGATCCCCAGCTGGTAGAGATGCTATTTGGATAATAGTTGATCGACTCACGAAAGTGGCTCACTTTCTTCCATTCAGAGTTGGTTAGTCGACGGCTCAGTTAGCAGAGATGTACCTCAGGCAGATTGTCAGATTGCACGGTGTGCCAGTTAGTATCACCTCGGACCGAGATTCAAGATTTACGTCGCACTTTTGGCGTAGCTTGTAAGAGAGATTGGGAACTCATCTCCAGTTCAGTTCAGCATATCACCCGCAGACAGATGGCCAGTCGGAGCGTACGATCCAGACTCTTGAAGACATGTTGCGGTCTTGCACACTTGACTTCGGTGGTTCATGGGAAGATCACTTGCACCTGGTGGAATTCTCGTACAACAACAGTTTCCAGGCCAGTATCCAGATGGTACCGTTCGAGGCACTGTATGGTAGGAAGTGCAGATCCCCGTTAGCCTAGGATGATGTTGGAGAGAGGCAGATGCTTGGTCCAGAAATGATTGCCCAAACAGTTGAAGTGGTCAGGAGAGTCAGAGATCATCTTCGAGTTGCCCAAGATCGCCAGCGCCATTAGGCCGATTCCTATCGACGCCCTCTCGAGTTTTCGGTCGGCGATCATGTATTCCTGAGGATTTCGCCTAACCGTGGCGTCATTCATTTCGGCGTACGGGGCAAGCTTAGTCCTAGGTATATAGGACCGTTTGACATTCTGGAGCGAGTAGGAGATGTATCATATCGTCTCGCTCTTCCACCGTCGCTAAGCGAGGTGCATGACGTGTTCCATGTGTCCCAATTACGACGGTATATCTCGGACCCGAGCCACATCCTGGATCATTCGGAATTAGTTGTTGGTACCAACCTTTCGTATGAGGAGAGGCCCGTGTCTATATTGGACCGAAGAGAGAAGTTCCTCAAGAACAAGACTATCAAGTTATCCGAGTTGCTTGGGGTCATCACTCTTTGGGGGAGTCAACGTGGGAGCGTGAGGATGATATCCGATCGCGATATCCCGACTTGTTTGACTCGTGAGGTATAAAGTCTTTTTTATGCCCCATGCCTTCGATTCCTTGCTTGAATGAGTGATTGTATGCCTAGTTATAGCTTGCATGTGATTAATGTAGCTTGTCATTGCTCCTCTAGCCTCTTGATTAAATTCCGAGGACGAAATTCTTTTAAGGTGGGTAGAGTTGTAATGCCTGTGTTCGTATTACGTATTTTGGGATACGTATACATATTTTATTATGTATTGCATGATTCCTTGTTTAGCTCTCGGCTTGGTTTAACTCTCGGTTTGGGTTGACTTGGTTCGGCCGGCCCAATGCTTGGTTTATCATGGGCCAAGGGTGGAACACCTTAGCCTATGCTTCTCCTTCATTTCCACCACAACCCCCCTCTTTATTATCCCCACCAACCTTCTCTCTCCTCGATAATTCTCATTTACTTCTCCTTCCCCCACCATTACTCTTCTCCACCAACCAAGAGCACCATAGGCAAGTGCAACTTGCTTCCATAAGAGAACTCCTTTTGATGGTTTCATTAGCTTCTCCTCATGATTCTAAACCACATTAGAACTTGTCATTTTCTATTTTGAGGCTTTAATTCTTGTAGATCTAGAGTCTTGCTATTTTCGGATTTTTGGTGGTTTTGATCTATCAATCTTCTTTGTTTTCAAGTTTTGATGGTTTCATGTTGTAGAGAATTTCATTCTACCCAATTTTGACCTTTGGAAAGTTGGATTCGGACTTGTTTTGACCAAGATATGGACAATTGAAGCTTAGATTCAACTTTAGAGTTCTTGCTGTTCTTGTCATTTGGAGAAGACAGTGAACAGTGAGCTAGCTTTTTAGCTTACGCCACTGAGCTGTGCGCGCTCTTTAGCGAGCGTACGCTAACTTGAGTACGCTGCTCTTTAGCGTGCGTACGCTAGCCTTGATACGCTGCCTGTTGGCAGCGTGTCTTTTGCGTACGCTAGCGTGAGCGTGCCCTAGACCCTTTCGTACGCCAGCTCAAGCGTACGCAGTCTTAAGCGTACGCAGTCTTGAGCGTACGCTAGCTTGAGCGTACGCTGACCTGTAGCTTGAGCGTGCCCTTGTGTACGCTGACCCTTGCGTACGCTTCCCATTGGAAGTGTATGGACCCTTTGGTACGCTAGCTCGAGCGTACGCTGGCCTGATGCGTACGCTAGCTGAGCGTATGCGTGCCTTGGTACGCTAGCTTAAGCGAGCAAGGCGTACGCTGGCATCAAGCGTACGCATGACTCGAGCGTACGCTGGCCTGAGCGTAGCCAGACCTGAGCGTATGACTCTTGCACTGAGCGTATGGCCTTTGGCTGACTTGGCCTTATGTCAGCGTGTCAGATTTGGTTTTATTTTCCTTAAGCTTGGCTCTTCTATAGCCCTGTATATTGATATTTTATTAGATATTTTACGCCCATTTTACTGTCATGTGTTGCACCCTTCAAGCTACCTAAGGGTACATTCGTTTCCTGGACGATGTACCCACCTGAATTCAACTCTAATCTTTTAACCCGGGGAACCTGGATGGTCTGCAGGGCTTGTGGCTGCAGAATAATCTTGCTGCATCTTGTTAGTAATTAGGCTTGTGATAACCCTAGTTAGTTAAAGTATCAAGCCGTAATTCTTGCTTGGCCGTGAAGTAATTGGACGGAGTCTAACCAGTCTAGTCCTGTCCTGATCCTGTTCCAGATCATTGAACGACCAGAATGCTTACATTTATTTTACCGATAAATGGTGAGAATTCCAAGTTCTGTTCAGACGAAGGGTTACAACCCCGGTCCTTGTTTGGTTTACGGGTTGTAACCTGGTTATCTGAATAGTTCCATGGTTATCTCGTCGTATATCATCCTGGTGCATTTTCTTTATTTCCAGTTCTTACTTTTATTTATATCTTGTGCTGATTGCTGGTTTTAGTTCTTAAGTGAAGCCTCCTTTGTGGCACTTGCTCTTTCTGGGGTCTGACCCAGCTGGTTTCGTGTGGCTAGATTTTGGAGCTGCTCCAGAGGATCTACCGACCTTCCTGCCAGATAGTGAACACTAGAAGGAATCCTGGCAACGAGTGGGTTATTTTTGGCTCTCCCACTCTATTGTAAAAATTATTCCTTTGAGGCGTTTAGCCGACGAGCACCTGTTTAGCTCGATTGCACTTACTTACTATCGGCCTACGGGCTGTAGCATGATTAACAGATCCTAGGGTTGATCATGTATGACTAAACTCTTGCTAGTCCTAATATTTTGTAACGACTAGCTTCATGATCAGCTGAATATGTAATATTTGGGACGCCATATTATTGTATATTTAATGATCATACATCTTGTGAATTTTACTTACTTGCTCGTGATTGAGACACTAGGCTTGTTCATGACCTTAAGAGACTGTTGGCTTGTAGATAAACCCTCATGTATCCTAGACAGCCGTGACCGTATAACGAGGTGGGTTGCACTTCAATATACGTAGCTGGCTATGTCTGCCCCCGCTCTCCAGTATTCTGGTACTGGGGCGTGACACAGTGTAACACAGGTTTGTAAATACCAAACAAACTAAGATTTAACAATGATTATCAGGTTGAAAGCCATTTCAGTTTTGAAGAACACAACAGTAAATTTCAGTTCATATCTCATATTATGAAATATTGACCCATTTAACAGCCCACACTCATCAAATTAACCTCAAACTTTAACCACAGCAAGATGACATATAGGGAACATTTTCAGAATCAAATACTCAGTATTAAACATCAATGCAGGGGTTAAAATAATTAAACAACATGATTTGGAAAAACTGGAAATGACAGGAAACTAATAGCAGTATCAGGACATGGGTTTAATGAGGAAATCGAATAGCAATTAGTTAATCATGAATCTAATGATTGGAAAAATGAATACAACCCTCGTGCACAATCCCACACATCATCTCGTGTCACCCATAGCCTGACACGGCGTGTCCATAGCAAGAAATCACAAAGTGATACACATACAGTGCACTGTCTCGTGCACACGTGCACTTGTGTCGTGTGCATGACAAAAGACACGAAGGGATCTCGTGGTGACACACATGGGTAGCCCACCTATAGGGCTACCTCATGGGCCCACTGGCCTGTGTCCACGAAGTGTCAGGGTCGGACACGAGACCCGTGTCAGTGGATGAAACAATAGTGTACTGTCTCAGGCAAATCCCCGTGTGGGATCAAAATCTCACTCGACATGACACGGGGACACGTAGGACTTGACACATGGCGTGTCAGTCAGTGTCCCTTGCCTCGTATCGCGTTTCGTGTCCAATAGTTGCGTGTCGTGTCCGCTACAGGTCCCGAGTAGCAGGGGATCCCTGTAGCAGCGCGCGACCGTGTGCGCGCGTATCCACATCACCAAAACGACACAGGACGACACGAAAATCAAGACACAAGGACAGGAAACCCTAAGCTGGATCAAAAACCTATTTCCTATTCAAAAATAATAGGCAAACTGGATCGACATGCCCTTTGTGGCATTCTGTCGAACACTATGGCTAGTGTACTGATACGTGTCCAGAATGGACACGAATCCTTCGACACTGGACACGAAACCTATCCAGACCTTAGGGGGACCCTTAGGGCTTCCGATTGGTAAAGACAAAATGAAAATCTATGGAGAAATGGGAAAGTTACCTATTGGTGAACAAGCCTTCACAAAAACTAAATGGAGAGATTCCTCAAGCCACCCAAACTTTCACAAATTGTTGTTTCCCTGCAAATAACCAATACCAACAGCAAGAGCATTGATTTTAGGTCCTAATGAAATTGGTTTGGGGAAGAAAGGATTTAAATTGAATTTTTAATGAATTTTGGAAGATGGAACTCACCTCTTTTCTTAGAACTTGGATGAACCCTAAAAGAGGCTAGCCCTAAAATCTAGGAGGGACTTTATAGTGGGGGAATCCCTAGGTTATCCCCAAGTGGCCGGCCATGTTGGGTTTGGGTGGGGTTTGAGCTAGGTTAGCTAGTCCTATTGAGTTTAGTCACAAAATGACTTATGAAACCACAAGCCATTTATCAAATCACTTGATTCGTAAATTCCTAATTCAATTTCTAATGACACAATAACTACTAACTTAAGTCATACTAGGTTAGACTAGAGTCACTTGACCTAACCATGTCCAACTAACTAGGGTTAGTTCCTAGGTTGGTCTACATGAGTCAAAATCAAACTAGTCCAATAAATCCCAAAATAATTCCTAAAAATTCCCATAAATTCTAATTAATACTAATAAATTTATTTACCCCAAAAATGACAAATTTACCCTCAAACTAGAAATGTGGTAGTGACAAATCTACCCTCCTTAAAAGAATTTCGTCCTCGAAATTGAAAGACGAAATACAACTGATGAGAAGGATAGAAAGCATACATCACGGTCCAAAAAGATAGGGGTACCGCTCGCGCACCTCATCCTCCCGCTCCCAGGTAGACTCTCCTGGAGAATGATGCCTCCATGCGACGCGTACCAAGGGTATCACCTGGTTCCTCAGAACCTTCTCCCATCGATCCAGAATCTCTACTGGCTGCTCTGGATAGCTGAGAGAAGGCCCCACCTCAATCTCCGAATGATCGAGCACATGGCTAGGGTCAGCCACGTACCGTCTCAACTGTGATACATGGAATACGTTGTGGACCCCCACAAGTGCAGGCGGCAAGTCTAGCCTGTAAGCCACGTCACCGACTCTTCCGTTGATAACGAAAGGGCCGATGAAGCGCGGGCTAAGCTTTCCGCCTCCACCAAAACGTATCGTACCACGAGTCAGAGATATCCTCAAGAAAACCTGGTCTCCGACCTAATCACAAGCAAGGTCTCAATTAATTTAAATAACAAACATGATCAAAAATCACAAAGAAACACCATAAATCTAATCCTACTCTAATCTGTACCTCAAACTCCAAGGGCCTCCGGTGGCTATCGGCCCAGTGCCGATGTCTGTCCTGCGCCACGTGAAGTCTGTCCCTGATGAGCTTCACCTTCTCGATCGCATCCACAATCATCTCTGGCCCCAGCAAAGCTCGCTCACCAATATCATCCCAGGATAAGGGTGTATGGCACCTACACCCGTACAGAGCCTCGAAAGGTGACATCTCGATGCTGGCCTGGAAACTATTGTTATAGGCAAACTCCACCAAATGAAGATGATCCTCCCAGGAACCTCTAAAGTCCAGGACGCACGTCCGCAGCATATCCTCAAGGGTCTGAATAGTCCGCTCTGACTGTCCGTCCGTCTGGGGGTGGTATGCAGTACTAAACTTGAGCTGAGTGCCCAAGCTGGTCTGCAGACTCCTCCAGAAATGGGAAGTAAAACGGCTATCCCAATCTGAGACGATGCCGACCGGAACTCCGTGGATCCTGACTATCTACCGCATATACATCTCCGCCAGCCTCTCTGTAGACGTACCCACCTTGAATGGCAAGAAGTGGGCCGATTTGGTCAACCTATCAACGATGACCCAAATCGCGTCTTTCCTTCCTGGAGTACGCGGCAATCCTGAAATGAAATCCATCGTGATATGCTCCCATTTCCACTCGGGAATGGGCAGCGGCTGCAACAATCCACCGGGCCTCTGTCTCTCTGCCTTGACCTGCTGACAGACCAAACACCTAGCCACGAAGTGGGACACCTCCCGCTTCATTCCTGACCACCATACATGCTCCCGCAGATCTCGGTACATCTTGTTGGCACCCGGGTGTATAGAGTACTGAGATCTGTGGGCCTCCTGCATAATCTGCTCTCTGAGCTCCCCGCAAGGCACATATAACCTGGCACCGTGCCTCAGGGCACCATCCTCTGCAAGTGAAAACTCAGGATCCCCTACTCCTAAACTGATCTGCTCTCTGATACTCTGCAAAGCCACATCCTCGAACTGGGCTGCCTTGATCCTGTCTACCAAGTCTGACTGAATCTGCATCCCCCATAGCTGTATCTGTACTCCCGACACGACCACCTCAATCCCAAGGCTCTCTAAGTCGGCAAGCAAATGCCGATCCATGGTCAAACACATGGCTGTCGGATACCTACTCAAGGCATCGGCAACCACGTTGGCCTTCCCTGGATGATACTGCAGTGCAATATCGAAGTCCTTCATCAACTCCAACCATCTGTGCTGTCTCATGTTCAGCTCCTTCTGAGTGAACACATACTTAAGGCTCTTGTGATCTGTGAAGATCTCTACCCTCTCATCATACAGATAATGCTTCCACAGCTTCAATACAAAAATCACTGCTGCCAGCTCCAGGTCGTGGGTAGGATAGTTCTTCTCATGGGGACGTAACTGCCTAGAAGCATAGGCAATCACCTTCCCGTGCTGCTGTAACACACAACCCAACCCCTTCCCTGAAGCATCACTATAAATAGTGAATCTACCTGATCCTGAAGGCAACGTCAGAATCGGAGCTGTCGTCAGCTCCGATTCTTCAATTCATCAAAAGCTGCCTGACACTCCTCTGACCATACATACTCAGTATCCTTCCGGGTCAACCGTGTCAACGGCTCTGCAACCCGGAAAAAATCTGGCACAAATCTCCGGTAATATCCTGCCAGCCCCAGGAAGCTCCTGATCTCTGCAACTGAAGTCGGCGCTGTCCATGCCTCAACAGCCACAATCTTCTTGGGGTCAACTGAGATACCATCTCCAGTCACCACATGCCCCAAGAAATCCACCCGGTCTAGGAAGAACTCACATTTGGAGAGCTTCCCGTAAAGCTGCTCCTTCCTGAGAATCTCCAGCACTATCCTCAAATGCTCCTCGTGCTCCTCCTCAGTCTTGGAATATATCAAGATATCATCAATAAATACCACTACAAACTGATCCAGATACTGGTGGAACACCTTGTTCATAAGGTTCATAAACATAGCTGGTGCATTGGTTAGCCCAAACGGCATAACCAAAAACTCGAACTGCCCATACCGCATCCTGAAAGCGGTCTTAGGAATATCCTCCCTCTTCACCTTCACCTGGTGATATCCCGACCTCAGATCAATCTTGGAAAATACCCGAGCTCCGCTCAACTGGTCAAATAGATCGTCGATCCGCGGCAGTGGGTATTTGTTCTTGATCGTGAGGTTGTTGAGTGCCCTATAGTCAATACACATGCGTATTGACCCATCCTTCTTTGGCACGAACAACATTGGTGCACCCCATGGCGACGAACTCGAGCGGATGAAGCCCTTGTCCTAAAGCTCATCCACCTGCTTCTTCAGCTCCACCATCTCGCTGTTGTTCACCCGATAGACATGCTGAGAGATGGGTTCCGCTCCTGGAACCAAGTCTATCGAGAACTCAATATCCCTGTCTGGGGGTAGTCCCGGCAACTCCTCTGGGAAAACATCCATATACTCTGCTATCAAGGGTATGGAATCGTCTGCTCCTCGACCGAGACTCCACAGAAGACTCCGCTGCTCTGCTCTGCCTGACGTCTGGAGTACTCGAACTCTGGCTCCCCCGGCGCTCTAAAGAGAACTCTACCCCCTCTGCAATCAATGCTGGCGTGGTGCCTGCTCAACCAATCCATGCCTAGTACTATAGCGTAGTTCGGCAATGGTATTACGAGCAGGCTCACCTCCAACTCACGGCCTCCCAAAACTACTCTCCGACCCTTACAAACATCACTCACGAGGATAATACCACCCCCGGTCGTGATCTTGTAAGTCCTAGGCAACGATTCAGCTATGATACCGTATCTAATCGTAAAAGATACTGATATGAAGCTATGCGATGCACCAGAATCAAATAATACAAATGCTGGACTGGAGTCGAGAAGAATCGTACCTGCAATCAGCTCTCCAGTCACCTCTGCCTCTCCAGCTGCCATGGCGAAAGCTTGCCCCTGCTGGCCTCCCCTGGCCTGCTGCTGGTGCTGGACAAACCTCTGCTGCTGCGTCGGCAGGGGTGGTCCCCGCTACTGGCCCACTGGAGCCCTGGTTCCACCTTCCGGAGCTGCTCGTCCCATACGGCACTCCCTCATCTAGTGATCTGCTGAGCCACACACTAGGCACAGGCCCAGCCTCTTCCTGCACTCACTGGCAACATGCCCAGACCTCCTACAGTATCCACAAGTGGTAACCTGCCTCTGGCCCTGCTGGTGCTGCCTCGGCTGCTGCTGGTGCTGAGCTGGTCTCTGCTGGATCGGCTGAGGCTGGAACTGCCTCGGCTGCTGAAACTGAAAGTGGGGCCTCTTGGCCTGACCCCCGCTGCTGCTGCCTCCAACTGGGTCTCTTCCCCTCTTGAGCCTAAGCTCAAGGTCATCCTCTGCTAGCAAGGCTCCCGTCAAGATCTCCTCAAATGTAGCATCTCTGTTCCCCTTGGTCAGGGACTTGACCTCCATGACCAGACCCTTCCGGAACCTCTGGGCCTTCGCCGTCTCGTTCAACCCCTCAACAAACCTGCCGAGACGGCCAAACTCTCCCGCATACTCCTCTACTGAGAGGCTCCCCTGGACCAAGCTCTCAAACTGTGTCTCCAAGGCTCTGACTGCTGAATCTGGGAAGAACTTCTTCTTGAAGAAGCCCCTGAACTGCTCCCAAGTCTGCCCTGGTACCCCCACCCTGGGGTCCGACTGATACCAGGTGCGAGCAAGATCTCGCATCCGGCTAGTTGCGGCCTCGATCTGAAGGTCTGCTGGAATCCTGGCCAAGCGAAAGATCTCCTCCATATGCTCGATCCACTCGTCGGCATACAGGATCCCCTCTGTCCCCATGAAGTCCCTGGGGCTCATCTTCTGAAACTGCTCGATCCCCGGTGTCCTCTGCTGCTGCACCACTGGTCGAGCTGCGGCTGTCGTGACGGCCAACTCCATGCCTATGTCCTGCCGAGCCTGCTGTCGTTCCATGAACTGCTGGAAATATGCGAACATCTGAGCTGCGTCCACATGTCCTGGAGGCGGTGGCGGCTGGAAAGTATCCTCTGGAAAGACCGGGTCCTGCCTCCCAGTCGGTGGATGCATACCCCCTGCTGCGGCTGCCGAGGTCTCAATACGAGCTGAGGTAGTAGGAGCTGCAGTCCCCTGGCCTCGCCGTGCTGGCTGAGAGGTAGCAGTCCCCTCTATAGCATCCTCATGGGTGGCACGCTGCAATCGAGTCTCTACCATCCTGAAGATAGACAAAGAAGAGTATCAATTTTTGAGAAAGAAGCGAAATAACAAAGGCGGACAAATTTTAATTCAAAGGATCAGCTGACAAAGGATTTAAATGGTAATAAAAGAAATTTTCCTAAAGTGATTCAGTATCTTAAAATTAATGTCCTATATCCTATAGCAGGCTGTAGTGATACTCTAGTTCGAGTACCACTACACTTCTAGTCTCGACCTGCATGGGCCACCACTAAAAACGTGTCACGACCCGCACCCACTGTGAGGGTACGAGAACGTAACAATGCCCAGCCTACGCCATAGTGTCGGCGGTAGAGCGTTATCCTAGGTCAACATACATCTAACAATATACATCTAAACAGTTTATACTCCCCGAATGGAGGTGACAAGCACTAGTAACCTCAATCACAACTAAGGAAGATATAGCACGATATGAAATAGAACTCAAGGAATAAAATAGATAGAAGCAGTAGTCTAAGATAATCCCAGCAATATCCAACAGTACAAGGTCTCAGATAAAAGAATATATACAACTCATAACTCCAAATAAAGTCTAACTAAGACATGTCTCAAGACTGTAAAAGTAAGATAAGCCAAACTAGTCTAGTCTAGGCAATCGGGGTGATCTCCTCAGCTAAAGCTGGGTCCTCCTGGGGGTCCAGCTCGCAAGTGTCATCTAAGGCTGCCCCGTAGTAGGTGTCCAGGCAAGCCTCCTCCTCGTCCTCTGTAATATTTTCAACAGGTCCAGTCAGGACAGGAGTGAGTACAGTACATCTCAATAGATTATAGCAGGTTAGAAAATATAAACATGCAGTAAAGTAAGATACAAGTACTGAAAGAAGTGCAGTATGTAAACAAAAAGAGAACTGTAATAGAAATATCTACTATACATAGAGAACTAGCAGTGACTAGTGAGTCAGAGTACAATCATGAACATGTAAATGGCCTGGGATGATTCTGATACTACAATATAGAATGATTCTGATGCTACACTACTGGTGTATTATTCACATGTCCATTTATACTCCCCCGTACCCCCAATCAATACACAAGGATCCAGCCAGGTTATGTTATATGATGCTATATAACAGCCCCCGAAGGGTAGTAGACCCCGAAGGTGATAGACCCCGAAGGTGATAGACCCCGCAGGTGATAGACCCCGAAGGTGATACATAGTAGTCCCATAAATGGGGTAAGGATTCTAGGAAGACTCTACGATCATAAGAGTATATGTCGTAAGTGATCGAAGAACCAATGAAGCATATGATAAGCCATGTAAGTAAAACGCACAGAACATGTAGTACCTGATGCTCCCTAAGGATAACATCTCAAGAAAAGGATCCATATAGTACCAATCCGTGTGACCATCATGACAGTACAAGTAAAGTAGTCTACTGCAGGAAATAATTCTAAATAGGACATGAAATGATCAGAGAATGTACTCGCCTGTATCTGAGTGTCCGATATGAAACGTACTGTCCAAGGAGTGGTGTCTGGCTCCTAATCAGAACAGCACAAGTCACAACAAGTCCAGAATAGTAAAATGGAGTTCTACTATGCATTCTATATAATTCTAGGTCAATCTAGACCAAAGTCAACTCTTGGTCAACTCTGGTCAACCCTAGAAGTCTAACTAGGTCAACCAAGTCTAATTAAGTCTAAACTAGGCTATTCAAATCTATACTAGCTAGCAAAAATCCATAACAAGGCTAGGCAAGCCTATACTAGCTATACCCCAATATAGCTTAGCTAAATCTAGAAAACCCTAGCAAGTTACAACCCCACTATTACACCCATAGATTAACACCACAATACATTACACAATCTAGGCTAAAAGTAACTCCTACATCATTAGCTAACAAGGAAGTATATATATATATATATATATATATATATATATATATATATATATATATATATATATATATATATACACTCATAAAATTTCCTACATATATATTGTATATGCCTAAACATGTAAGGCTAGAATATAGAGAAAGAGAGAGGGCTAGTGTGTGTATGAAACATGAAGTGTGTGGACAGGAAATAAAAGTGTGTGTGTGTGCACTGGGATACATAACATTGTGCATGAAAACACCACAGTGGAAGAATAAGAAAGGAGTGTGTGTTATGACAATATGCAGGAATACCAAAATAGTGAGCAGTAAAGGAAAACACAGAACAGTGTGTGTACATGTGTTAGCAGGAAAATACAAGACAATGAAGAATAGTGTTCAATACAAACTGAACTGCAAAGGGGCAGTGTCACCCACTGGTTTCCATATCAAAACTCAGAAAATCAAAATGACAGTTCCCCCTCCTTCCTATTCTCAGTTATGAAGTATAACCCAAAATAATCACAGATTTTCTATCTAGAAGCTCAGTTGACTTAAAACAATTTAAAACTTGAAACCATAACATAATGTATATCATTCAAAACCTTATCAAGGATCAAAACTGGACTTGACAGTGTGGAGTTGAATGTCAAACAGTGTCAGGTGTGTTGGTGACAGTAAAACAGTGAGGAGGCAGGGAAATCAGTTATACAATCTCAGGTCCTTAACTAACATTCAAAACTGAGATTGCCTACCCATTCCAGATTTAATGTAGTAGCATTGGAATCAAAATATTGGCAAAATGGGGAAGACAGTGTAACACAGGTTTGTAAATACCAAACAAACTCAGATTTAACAATGATTATTAGGTTGAAAGCCATTTCAGTTTTGAAGAACACAACAGTAAATTTTAGTTCATATCTCATATTATGAAACATTGACCCATTTAACAGCCCACACTCATCAAATTAACCTCAAACTTTAACCACAGCAAGATGACATATAGGGAACATTTTCAGAATCAAATACTCAGTATTAAACATCAATACAGGGTTAAAATTATTAAACAACATGATTTGGAAAAACTGGAAATGACAGGAAACTAATAGCAGTATCAGGACATGGGTTTAATAAGGAAATCGAATAGCAATTAGTTAATCATGAATCTAATGATTGGAAAAATAAATACAACCCTCGTGCATAATCCCACACATCATCTTGTGTCACCGATAGCCTGACACGGCGTGTCCATAGCAAGAAATCATAAAGTGATACACATACAGTGTACTGACAGTGCACTGTCTCGTGCACACGTGCACTTGTGTCGTGTGCACGACACAAGACACGAAGGGATCTCGTGGTGACACACATGGGTAGCCCACCTATAGGGCTACCTCATGGGCCCACTGGCCTGTGTCTACAAAGTGTCAGGGTCGGACACGAGACCCGTGTCAGTGGGTGAAACCACAGTGTACTGTCTCAGACAAATCCCCGTGTGGGATCAAAATCTCACTCGACACGACATGGGGACACGTGGGACTTGACACATGGTATGTCAGTCAGTGTCCCTTGCCTCGTGTCGAGTTTCGTGTCCAATAGTTGCGTGTCGTGTCCGCTACAGGGCCCGAGTAGCAGGGGATCCCGGTAGCAGCGCGCGACCGTGTGCGCGCGTGTCCACATCACCAACACGACACAGGATGACACGAAAATCAAGACACAAGGACAGGAAACCCTAAGCTAGATCAAAAACCTATTTTCTATTCAAAAATAATAGGTAAACTGGATCGACATGCCCTTTGTGGCATTCTGTCGAACACCATGGCTAGTGTACTGATACGTGTCCAGAATAGACACGAATCCTTCGACACTGGACACGAAACCTATCCAAACCTTAGGGGGACCCTTAGGGCTTCCTATTGGTGAGGGCAAAATGAAAATCTATGGAGAAATAGGAAAGTTACCTATTGGTGAACAAGCCTTCACAAAAACTAAATGGAGAGATTCCTCAAGCCACCCAAACTTTCACAAATTGTTGTTTCCCTGTAAATAACCAATACCAACAGCAAGAGCATTGATTTTAGGTCCTAATGAAATTGGTTTGGGGAAGAAAGGATTTAAATTAGATTTTTAATGAATTTTGGAAGATGGAACTCACCTCTTTCCTTAGAACTTGGATGAACCCTAAAAGAGGCTAGCCCTAAAATCTATGAGGGACTTTATAGTGGGGGAATCCCTAGGTTATCCCCAAGTGGCCGGCCATGTTGGGTTTGGGTGGGGTTTGAGCTAGGTTAGCTAGTCCTATTGAGTTTAGTCACAAAATGACTTATGAAACCACAAGCCATTTATCAAAGCACTTGATTCTTAAATTCCTAATTCAATTTCTAATGACACAATAACTACTAACTTAAGTCATACTAGGTTAGACTAGAGTCACTTGACCTAACCATGTCCAACAAACTAGGGTTAGTTCCTAGGTTGGTCTACATGAGTCAAAATCAAACTAGTCCAATAAATCCCAAAATAATTCCTAAAAATTCCCATAAATTCTAATTAATACTAATAAATTTTATTTACCCCAAAAATGACAAATTTACCCTCAAACTAGAAATGTGGTAGTGACAGGCATTCAATCTGTCCTTGGAAGAGGCATTGGCATCGGGAGATATTGTGGCAGGTAACATTCTCGTCGTCTTATATCCCGCAGTAGCATTGTTTGATTCTGAAGCATCCTACTCATTTATATCTGCACAATTTGTGACACAACTAGGAATAGAATTCGAAGCATTGCCAGAAAGGTTGAATATACTCACTGGTATTGGGCTCGTAGGAGTTAGTAGAGTTATTCTAGCATGTAGAGTTGTAGTGTGTGGGCGTTCCTTACCCTCAGGTTGATAAAATTTCCTATGAAGAATTTTGACGTTATCCTAGGCATGGACTAGTTGAAAGACAGTTATGCCATAATAGATTGCCGTAGAGGGAGTGTATCTTTTAATATTCCAGGCATGGAGCGATTTACCTTAGTCAGATCAGTAGCAACTCAACAAGAAAAAGGAATAGTAGCGGCAATGGAAGAAGTTCAAGTTCCGAAGATAGTTGAAGAGTTTATTGACGTATTTCTCGAGGAACTTCCAAGTCTACTACCGGTTAGGGATATTGAGTTCAGTATAGAATTGGCACCTGGAACTAACCCGATATCAGATCGAGTTTATAGAATGGCAGATTCAGAGCAGGCCAAGGTGTATCAGCACATAGAGGAACTGAAGAAGAAGAAGAAGTTCATTCGAGTTAGTGAATCACTATGGACAGTACCAGTGGTACTTGTAGGGAAGAAGGATAGGTCATCAAGATTGTGCATTGACTACAGAAAGCTCAACGCGGCAACAGTAAAGAACAAGTACCCACTACCAAGAATCGACGATTTGTTTGATCAATTGAGTAGAGCAAGGGTTTTCTCTAAGATAGATCTTCGGTCAGGGTATCATCAAGTTAGAGTTCGAGAAGAGGATATTCCCAAGACAACATTCAGGTCGAAGTATGGGCATTACAAATTCTTAGTAATTTCATTTGGTTTGACCAATGCTCTAGCAATATTTATGGATTTGATGAACCGCATCTTTATGCCGTACTTAGATCAATTTGTCGTTGTGTTCCTCGACGACATTCTCGTATACTCAACTAGTAAAGAAGAGCATGAAGATCACCTTATAAAAGTGTTGCAGGTTCTGAGAGAGAACCACTTGTATGCCAAGCTCAGTAAGTGTGAGTTTTGGATGGATCATATTTTATTCTTGGGGCACATCATATCAGGGGCTGGAGTAGCAGTAGATCCCAAGAAGGTAGAAGCAGTAGAGAGTTGTCTAATACCTAAGACCGTAGCAGATATGCTTAGTTTCTTGCATTGGCAGGGTATTACAGAAGGTTTGTATCAGACTTTGTAAGACTCTCAGCACCCATGACTCGCTTGACACGAAAGGATGTGCCATTCGTCTGGTCGGCAGAATGCCAGACATTATTTGAGAATTTGAAGCAGAAGTTGATCACGGCACCTATTCTTATATTACCGGTTGGACCCGGAGGTTTTACTGTATATTGTGATGCGTCAGGAAAGGGACTTGGGTGTGTCCTAATGCAACATGGGAGGGTGATAGCGTATGCATCTAGGTAACTTCGAGACCACAAGAAGAATTATTCGACTCATGACTTGGAGTTGGCAGCAGCTGTATTTGCTTTGAAACTATGGAGGTATTACTTGTATGGTGATCGAGTAGACATGTATACAAATCACAAGAGTCTGAAGTACATCTTTACTCAGAAGGAACTAAACATGAGACAAAGAAGATGGTTAGAGTTGATCAAAGATTACGACGTGGAGCTTCAGTATCATCTAGGCAAGGCCAACGTGGTAGCAGATGCTCTTAGCAGGAGAGGCGGCACATTTATGTTGACATCACAAAAACATATTTTAGAAGATCTTCAGGAGATGGGCATCGGGGTTATACTTCCTAGTAATATAAGAATTCTGGCAAGTCTATGAGTTCAATCCGACTTGGTAGACAGGATCAAGACAGCTCAGGCACGGGACCCAAGGATTCAGAAGCTTAGGACAGAATGTGAGTCAGGACTCAGGAAGGAGATGAGAATTCATAAAGATGGTACACTTAGATTCGGATCGCATCTATATGTGCCAAATGGAGAAATCAGACAGGAGGTTATGACAGAAGCCTATAGTTCTCAGTATTCTATACACCCCGGAGGGACCAAAATGTACAAAGATATCAAGCAGCACTTCTGGTGGAACGGAATGAAGAGAGAGAGAGCTAGATTCGTTTCTCGTTGCTTAATATGTCATCAAGTGAAGGCAGAACAATAGAGGCCAGCTGGATTATTACAACTGCTTCCTATCCTGAAATAGAAGTGGGAGCACATCACAATGGACTTTATGACCGGTTTACCGAGATCCCCAAGTGGTAAAGATGCTATTTGGGTGATAGTGGATCGGCTTACGAAGGTGGCACATTTTCTTCCTTTCAAAGTAGGGCAATCTACAAAAAAGTTGGCAGAGTTGTATATGCAGCAGATAGTCAGGCAGCATGGGGTCTCTGCCAGTACTGTGTCAGATAAAGATACCCATTTTACATCACATTTCTGGAATAGTTTACATCATAGTCTGGGTACCAAGTTAAGATTTAGTACGGCGTACCACCCACAGACGGACGGGCAATCAGAAAGAACAATTCAGACTTTACAAGATATGTTACGAGCTTGTACCCTAGATTTTGGAGGGTCTTGGAAGAGTCACTTGCACTTAGTTGAATTTTTGTACAACAACAGTTATCAAGCCAGTATCCAAATGGCGCCATTCGAAGCACTATATGGTAAGAAGTGTAGGTTGCCACTTGCATGGAATGATATCGGGGAGAGGAAGATGTTAGGCCCAGAGATGATTATTCAGACGGTTGAAGTGGTTAAGGGGATTAGAGAGCGACTTCGAGTTGCGTAAGATCGACATCATTATTGGACAGACCAGCATCGTAGGCCGCTAGAATTTTCTGTTGGGGACCACGTGTTCTTGCGTATCTCACATATTCGTGGAGTCATTAGATATGGCATTCGTGGGAAGTTATGTCTGTGATACGTAGGCCCATTTGCTATCCTTGATAGGGTAGGCGACGTTACTTATCGTTTATCCCTTCCACCTTCGTTACGAGAGGTGCATGATTTGTTTCATGTGCCTCAAGTATTATTGTTCCATTCTCTTCCTTACTTGATTTTAAGTCTCTTTAGAACTTGGAGTGTTTGGTTCTCATGGGTATATGTTTGTAGATCTAAGTTTATGTTACTTTCGGTTTTTCTTGGTTTTGACCTATCAAATTTCTTTGCTTTCAAAATCTAGTTGTTCTATGTTGTAGAGAATTTTATTCTACCATATTTTGACCTATGGAAGTCCAGATTAGGGCTTGGATTGAAGGTTAGGAAGTCTGGAAACCCCCAACTTCCCAGGTTCTTCTTCTCGAAAAAGTTGGAGAAGAAGAACAGTGCCTGCCGCATGACCTTTTCATGCGGCAAGGTCTTCATGAGGCTCTTTTTTTGCCGCATAGGCACTCCAGTCTTCATACGGCTTCTTTTTGGCACTCCAGTCTTCATGCGGCTCCTTTTTGGCCGCATAGGCACTCCAGGTCTTCACTTTAGGTCTTCATGCGGCTCCTTTTTGGCCGCATAGGCACTCCAGTCTTCATACGGCTCCTTTTTGGCCGTATAGGTACTCCAGTCTTCATGCGGCTCCTTTTTGGCCGCATAGGCACTCCAGCCTTCATGCAGCTCCTTTTTGGCCGCATAGGCACTCCAGTCATCATGCGGCTCCTTTTTGGTCGTATAGGCACTCCAGTCTTCATGCGGCTCCCCCCTCCCCTTGCCGCATGGCTTTGGCTGACTTTAGCAGCATGGCCTTGATTTTACCCTTGCAGTATGTCTTTGGTTGACTTTAGCCGCATGGCCTTGATTTTACTCTTGCCGCATGGCTTTGGTTAACTTTGGCCGTTGTTTGCCATTGATTGTAAAAGTACAGAATAATTATCGGAGGACTGAGCTTAGACTCACAATACAAACTCGCTCGTACGAAGAAAGCCTAGGGACAAAAACCTAGGTACAACAGTCTAAGTACGATTGTTTATTTTAGATTCTGGGGGGTGACGATAGAGGCTCGGAAAAGCGACGGCCGCTCTGCCTTACTCCTTGGACGATCGGTACGCAGCCTTGACTCGGAGAAGATCTGTTTGGTCGTTGACGAAGAAATGCCTTCTTGCTCTCTCTCTCTGATTGCTCTCCTGGCTTCTCTCTCTCTGTGTATATTCTCTCGCTGACTATGGGGGAAGTCTCTCTGTGTATACGTATTCTTCTCTGGTTTTTTTTTTGTATATCTCTCTATATATTACAAGAGAATGGCACCTTGCTATTTATAATAGTGGGATGTGATCACTAGGGTTGCCAATGATTAGCTCTTGGAGATGGCGGCGGCCTGGGGATTGATCAATCCAGGCCGTTCGTTTCTGATTGTGACGAATCAGAACCATTAAAGGTAGATTACACCAAATCCCCATTAGCAATTAATGCTGATTGGCATAAATCTTCCTTATAATGATTCTCTAATATCTGCGAATAAATCTAATTTATTCTCCTGCCACGTGCCCCAGATCATTGGGATTCGACCCGATCTTGGATTGCCATAAATCTGGGAGATTGATCGGCTGAGGACACGTGTCCTGAGAGCCAATGGTGAGACTAGAACCGCATGCAGATTGGGCCGCATAAGATTTGGGCCGCATGAATTTTGGGCCGCATAAGACTTGGGACACGTGTTAGGGCTGTCTGGGCAGTGGCCCCCTCCTTCAGACTTCTGAACCATATGATGAGCCGTACGAACCGCATAATGGTGTGTCTGCTTGAGCCGCATGGGCATGATCTTCTTGAGCCGCATAGGGATGATTCCACTCGAGCCGCATGGGACAGCTTCACTCTGAACCGCATGGGAAGTCTTCACTTCGAGCCGCATAAGCACACCCACGTGGCAGGGCTACGTGGCATTTTGTTGCTCTCGGGGGATCGTGTCAGAGATTTCTTTCTCTTCCCTAGAGATTCATCATCATGACAGAGTCATAATTACCTGCTTTGGTGTCAGGTCCGTCAACTTTTCAGAGGGGTCAGCCGTCAAAGCAATTAATACAGCATGGATCGGAGGGGAGCACTATCACACTACATGTCTTCTGAGCCGCATGGAATGCCTTCGACCGCATAGCTCCTTATGCCGCATGACTCCCTGAGCCGCATGCATTTTCTGAGCCGCATGGGTCTTTCTTGGCCGCATGAGTCAATTTCTTTAATATTTTCCATGCTTCTACAGGACCCCCTTCAAAGTTTTCAATTTATAAAATTGAAATACTTTGAACAAGAATCATGGTCGTATTAGCCACATATGCAATCTCGACCGCATAGATGTCCTGGCTGCTTGGATGTGTTATTCGCATGACTATTTCAGCCGTAGGGGGTGTGTTAGCCGCATAGATGGTGCAGTCCACGTGTGCGGGTCTTTATTTATCTCCAAGTTGCTTCAGCGCCGTCTTTGTAGGGGAAATCTCAAGGGTCAGTTCATTAAATCTTTTTAGATTTGATGCCTTGGGTGAATCTTGGAGACGAAACCCAAGGAGTCGGTTTCGCTCTTCAAGAGTCGATCATTGGCCCACGTGTCCGCCTTCTCCCCTCCTCCTATAAATAGGAGAGGTTTGAAGAGAGAGAAGACTTCTTTATTTTCTTTCTTCTCTTATCTCGCTTGCCTTTCTTTTCTTCGATAATCGATGGCTCCCAAGAAGATCGTGGCAGTGAAGGGCAAGAAGGCGGCCTCCACTTCCACCTTGGGTGCGGTTGCTGCCCCGCCCGTCGTCGTGCCTGCTGTTCATCCTGACGTCCATCCCCCCATTGTTGGTAAGGACAATGTATGAATTAAGGAACCCCAACCGCCATGGCTACGTCACATGCTTTATGCACGAGCCTTTGTAAATCGTATATTCGTCCTACGGCTGAGCTGCGAACCGCATAAGAAAAACCATTATGTCTGTATGTGCGCCTTATTAGTGAAACCGCATAGGTGGCGCATAGACTTTTATTGTGCGGAGCCGCATAAGCGGTCTTCTGAACTGGAGCCACATGGGGCTTTTTGGAGCCGCATAAGACTTCTGAGAACTTTATGGGGGGCATGGATATTTTCTTGAGCCGTATGTGGTTTGAAAACACCTAATCAGCTTTTTTTTATTCTCTGTTTAACTTATTTTTTCTTTGTCTGTTCTTCAGTGAATTTGCCGGTTAACGCCGCCGGAGAACTCTTGGTGGGTAGCGCTCAAGCTGCTCTCGGCTATAGGTACGACCATATTGTTCAGCACGTGGCGGATCAGTTTCCGAGCGATGAGCCTATGGCCAGATTGAATGCCATCAAGAATCAGCCTTTCCATTTCCTTAATGCTATGATAAACTCCGGAAAATTCGAAGGAGAGTTTTTGAAGCCTGCGTTCTTTTTTGGAGACGCCTTGACCGTGGAGAATGATCATGTTCTGGAGGTGTCGGAGGATTGGAATTTTGTTTCTAACGGGATGGTGTTCCGCATCCCTCAGATGGAGCGACACTTTCCATTATCTTGGTTCAATATGCTTCCTTTGGACCGGAAGATGGAGGGGACACTAACCCCTACCAGGAGTGGGATATTTGTGGGGAACATCCGTTATAATAACCATCTGATTTCCGTGGTTGCTGGCAAGGTGCATACCAGTTGTTCTGTGACAGGGTTGGTCCCAGGTTCTTTCCTGAATGTGGCAGGTCCTAACTTCACGTTTTCTACAGCCGATACTTTTATAAATCGACTTGCCCGGAAAGGCTCATATCCCGTTGGTCGGTTGACGCTTCCTGGTTGGATACACCCTATTCCCTCGTGGATCAATTTATCTACCTGGATCCTGCAGAAGTATGCGGCCTTTTTGTACGAGATTGGCCTGTAACATGCTATCCGAGGTACCAGTCATGGCTTGTTCATAAACAAGAAGCTATTTATGTCCCTGCTAGAAATGTATAATTGTCGTACAGGGACCTTTTACACACCTGTAGGGAAGATGGGACTTGCGCTCCATGAAATGCATGCGGTCTCCAAGCTTCCTTGGGGGGACGAAGCGTTTGAAGCATATACTCCCACTAATGAGGAACTCGAAGATTTGGAACGACGGTATCCTGGCTTTGCGACCCTTTACCAGGAGATATTGTGTCATTATAACACATGCCATCAGATAACCCGCAAGGATAACCTGGAAGGGAATGCTCCCTACACCAAGGATTGGGTGCATTATCTCTTCTCAGCAGATGCCTCAGGTCTGGTTACCTCTCGTCGCCCTAGGTCTCGGGAGGCGGTCAAAGAATTGGTGTCATCTACTATTGGCAGATTTGGGAGCCAAACCGACACTTTCGATTACTTTTACCAGGATACTCAAGAGCTGTCTGAGAAAGCGCTTCTAGCGGGATTTTTGATGATCTGGCTACGAAATTGTGTAGTCTCGGGAGGAACCGGTTCTATTGAGAGAATTAGTTGTAACTTTATCCTTTCGGCTGTGAAATTAGTCTTGCGAATCAGGCTGGCTCTCCTTCCGGCTATGGTGTGTAGCATACACCGTGGCCTTCGTACCTTCATGTCTAAAGTCATTGCCCGCGATGTGACCAAGGATTTTGAACGAACTGAGTTACCTTATCATTATTTGATGGGGTGGCTGCTGATATATTATCCATCTTTGATGAGGTCGGGCTCTGAGGGCGGTGCGACTGATGATGACGCCCTTATCTTCCGTTACCGTGATGAGCCTTGGGAATGTGAGGCCATACGGGTTTGCCGGATGGTCTTGGCAAGGGCAGACAAGTATCATATTTTCGTATCCGTCCCTCGCTTTTCTGCCAGGGACATAGAGACTGTGCATATAGACGGTATTGCGCCTCCTCAACTTCTGGATGGACAGATGCTCTTATGGTTGCGTAACATCCGTCCCTCACATCTGGTGTACCATAACCGTAATACTGTTTTTCTGGAGCCGTATCTGCCTAGCAGGTTTGCCCGACAGTTTGGGTACAGCCAACTCTGTTTAGACAGCCCCAGCTCTTGTCTGGGTTATGAGGGAAGTCTTCTTGATGGTATCAGAGCTTGGCAATATTATGATTCGTTCCATACTCGCACCATTTTCTCGGTCCCTGCTATTAAGGAGTCAGTGGAGATCTTGTATATGGCGGCTCTGTATCATGTCATGACGAACAAGCCCCCGGTCGATTTTAACCCAGGTACCAGTTTTATTGCTGGCACCGGTCTGGAGGAAGGCTCTCAAGGGGCCAAGAAAAGAAAGACTAGAGCCGAAGTGCCAGATTTGGATTCCGCTGCTGAAGGTGATGAAGGCAACGAGCATAATGAAGATGACTCTATCCTTCCAGTGGTAGGTGCAGAGGTGGGTCAGTTACATGTTTTGTCAGATGAGATGCCGAGGGATCAGTCCCTTGTTGCGCCTGGTCCTATCCCGAAACGTAGCAGACAGGTTCCTCCTGTATGCAGTGTTTCTCGATCCCGGAAGCTGGTTGCGACTAGGCACCGTCCGCCAGCCACAAAAGAGAGTGGAGAAGAAGTCAACCCCGCGTCAGAGGTAACAAAACTGCTCTCGATCCCTTCTTCCTTCTTTCCTTTGAGTTTCAATCCTGATTGTCTTCGTTCCCTCTTTTAGGTGTCGGGGGAAGAAGAAGAGTTTCAGGATGTCGAGGCGGTGACCCAGGATGACAGGGACTCCCATGAGCCTGTTCCTATTCAAGAGGACGCAGATCAATCTGTATCCCCCTTCAAAATGACAGGGTCAGGGGACGTGACTGAGTTTAACTCGGGGATCGCGGGTGGGGGGACCATGCCAGTTGTGGATGAGCCGCGACCTTCATGCCCCTCCCCTGGTAAGATTAGCCGAATCTTATCCCGTGAGGAAGCCTATCTGCTCTATCATCATGTCCTTCGGGTTATGTCGATTGACTGTTATTCTGGACATTCAGGTCCTGCCCCTTCAGTACCGAGGATGGACGTCGTCGAGACAACCCCAACCGAAGGGGCATCGGTGGAAAGGGGTGTACTTTTTCACTGTCCGACCCGTCTTGATGGGCCTTCTGGGGGCCCGAGTTTAACGGGCCAGTTCTCGGGGGAGTCGGGGCAGGGAACAATGGTCCTTGCATCATCCTCTGCTCCAATAGCTTCGAGAATCGACCTTTCTTCCCTGCCGAGCATCCAAGCTCTCCGGGCGGCGGAAGACGAGTTGGCCGCTATTCATGCATCGTTCTGCTCGGATTTCGCTCCCTTGGTGGCGAGCTCTAGCGTTACTCCTCCGACGTTGCCGCTCCGGCTTCCCCTGACGCCCTCCTTTGCTGAAGTTTTGAACGACGCGTTGCAGGACGTGGTTGCTTGTTTCCATCGTCATTTGAAGAGGGGAATCGAGGCCGCTGTAGAAAGAGGGACCTCTTTTACCTTGGCCCGAAGATGCGCCCATGGTCAAATAAACATCCTTAGGGATCTTCCTGATGATGCAGGAATGGCTTCGCTTCTGGAGACGAAATTGCTGGAGGCTGATCAGCTGGTGTCCGAGCTTCGAGTATTGCGGCAGGCTGATCTGCCTGCTGTTATAAACGAGGAGCGGAATTCCCTTATTGCTATTATAGAGAGGACCAGAGCGGCTCTAGATAAGACCAGACCGACCGTACTGAAGGATCTCAGCGACTTAGCTGATCGGTATGATCAATTGAGTTATGCGATCGAAAACGTTGTGGCTCGGGAGGAGTCTGTCTCTCGTGAGATTACCGAGACGCGGGAGCAGATCCTTGCGCTTTAGAAGAAGTTGACTTTCCTGGAGTCTGAACTCGAGACTGCCCGTAATGATAGGGGGCTAATTGTTCAGGAAGCTGACAGGGTTACTCAAGCTTCGACTGACCTGGAGGCTGTCTTGAAGAAATTGGAAGATGACTGTCAGGCGCTCCTGGATTTGGACAATAAGGAGCGGTTACTCCAGGAGGCCGAGCGTCGCGTTCGGCAACGGATTGAGCGGGAGACCACCTCAGTGAGAGACCGCCTCCTAGAATTGAGTAACACTGAAATGTAGTCGGCCTTTTCTTTTCCCTTCTTTTTCTTTCTCTTCTCTTTTTTTTTGAAAGGGACGTGGTCCCGAAATATGTAATGCTTTTTTTTTCTTCCTTCAAATAAAGAGTACTTTCAATTCTACCCTTCATTTGTATTGCTTGCTGTGCCTGTGATATTGTGATGATGTCCTCCCCCGCATAGGGGATATATTTGTGGACCTGTTACCCATGGCGTATCTTGGTTTTAGGTAGAGATAACAAGTTTTGGTCAGGATGTCTGAAGCAGCCATAGCCAAGTGGTCATGGGTGCTCTTGGTATTGAGAAAAGAATTGCCGTAGAGCAGCTGGGCTCCTGGGGCATGATGAGGTGATAGGTTTGTGTTAGGAAATTTAGCTGAGGATATTTGTGGGCCTATTACCCTTGGCATACCCTGGTTTAGGATACGGGTAATAGGATGAAAGAGAACTGACATACTTGCTCAGAGCCAACGAGGACATGGTAAGTAGGAAAGTTTTTTGAACGTAGAGTCTTCCTACTCAGAGGTAATGAGTACATGGCAGGAACGAACTCGACGGAGGGTATTGGTGGTCAACAGAGGACATTTGTGGTCAATAGAGGACATTTGTGGTCAACGGAGGACATTTGTGGACCCATTACCCTTGGCGTACTCCGGTTGTGGGTACAGGTAATAGGTCGAAAGGGGATCATCATACTTACTCAGAGGTAATGAGGACATGGCAAGTATGAAGGTTTCTTCGACGGAGCCTTCCCATTCAGAGGTAATGAGGATATGACAGGAGTGGGCTCAATGAAGGGGGGTACGTAGAATAACTCAGAGGTAATGAGGACATGGAAATTCTATGTAGGGGTGATTTGTTTTTGGCAGAAATGGGACGACTCAGAGGTGATGAGGACATGGTCGTCTTGGAAATTTGTGGATCCGTTACCTTTGTTGTGCACTGGGAGTGCAGGTATTAGATCATGAGGGAGGATCTCTTGTAGGAAGAAAGTTCAGCGGTATGATTATACATGACTTTCTTTCAAAAGAGTGACCGGGATGTAAGTTCAGGGGTACCGATGGGCACATAACTCGACAATCCATGAATGCTGGAATCAAAGTGTAAGTTTAGAGGTACCAGCAGGTACATGACTTGGGAATTTGGGATATGAGTTCAGCGGTACAAGAGGGTACGGGACTCGATAAGTTGAAAAATTAGGGGGTTGAGTTCAGTGGTACCAGCGGGCACATAACTCGACAATCCATGAATGTTAGAATCAAAGTATAAGTTCAGAGGTACCAGTAGGTACATGACTTAGGAATTTGGGATATGAGTTCAGCGGTACAAGAGGGTACGTGACTCGATAAGTTGGAAAATTAGGGGGTTGAGTTCAGTGGTACCAGCGGGCACATAACTCGAAACTCTGGAAAATGTTGTTTAAATATAGTATTTCTTCAGAAACTTGCCGTTGACGGGCAATATGAGCAAGTCTCCGTTCTGCTTGGCGAGGCGGTAAGCACCATTGGAGAACACGGCCTCGATGATAAATGGGCCTTCCCATTTTGGCTGGAACTTGCCGGTGGTCTTGTGAGTCATGACCATTGGCCTCTTGACTGCCAAAACAAGATCGCCCACTTGGAATGTTCTAACTTTGACCTTTTTGTTGAAGGCTCCTGAGATGCGGGCTTGGTATAATTCGATCCTTTGCTGAGCTAGGAGGCGTTTTTCATCTAAGGCCTCTAACTCTTGTAGTCGACGTCGGTAGTTATCATCCGTTGTCAATTGATAAGTGAGGGCAACTCGGAGTGAGAGAATTTGAGTCTCTAATGGGAGAACTGCCTCACTCCCGTACACCAGAGAGAATGGTGTATTCCCGGTGGCTGTTCGAACCGTGGTGCGATAAGCCCATAAGCACTCGCCGAGCTTCTCGTTCTAGTCGCGTTTGTTGGAGGAGACAAATTTCTTGAGGAGTTTGATGATTGTTTTGTTGAATGACTCTGCTAACCCGTTTGCTGCCGGGTTGTATGGTGTCGAAGCGACATTCTGAATGCGGTATTTGTCGCAGAATCGGTAGAATGCGTGGCTTATAAACTGCGGACCATTATCATGGATGATCCTTCGGGGCAGTCCAAAGCGGTAGATGACGTGGTGCTTCAGGAAGCTGATTACGTTCGAAGTCTTGACTTCGGCGAGTGGGACAGCTTCTGCCCACTTTGAGAAGCAATCAGTGATCGCAAGTATGAAGCGATGTCCTCGGGAGGAAGGTGGGGTGATTGGACCAATGATATCCATTCCCCATGCTTCGAATGGCCAGGACGCCACTGTCGGATGTAGAAATTCGGATGGTTGGTGAATGAAGTCTGCGTGGACTTGGCAGGCCTTGTATTTTTGGGCATAATCTATTGCATCAGCTACCATCGTGGGCCAGTAGTAGCCCATCCGGCGAAGGCGGTCTTGCAGCTTAGGGCCAGGCTGATGGGCCCTGCAGACACCGTCATAAGCCTCTCGTACGGCTTCTTTGGCTTCTGCGTTCGACAAGCACCGAAGCAGTAATCCGTCGTAGGAGCGGCGATATAGAATTTTTGTCTCTGTATCGTAGAAGAATCTGAGAGAACGTCGTCTGATAGAAGTAGCCTCCTTCGAGCTCTCGGGCAGGATGTCGTAGACCACGAAGTCTATGAATGGTTGTCTCCAGTCTGGCGCTTCGTCGATCATCTGAGCAGAATAACTCGCCATGGCTTGAACGTTGTTCTTGGGGCAGACCAGCTCATGGCCGATTACATCGACCGAATGATAAGAGTGGTTTGGCACTGCTAGGGAAGCAGCCAGGCCTGCTAGGGCATCAGCTTCGATATTTTGGAGTCTGGGGACGTGTTCGATGAAGAATCCCTCGAATGATGAGATAATGTTGATCGCTATTTGGTGGTAGGGGATCATGTCTTCATGGCGGACTTCGTACGTCCTCCGAATCTGGTTGACGATTAATTGCGAATCGCCGTATGCTTCAAGGTATTCTACCCCCAGTTCTCTTGCGAGTTGGAGGCCAATGACCAAAGCGTTGTACTCGGCCACATTGTTAGAGCAGGGTTCCGTGAGAGAGTAGGCGCGATTGATCACGAGCCCGGTAGGAGAGACCAATACTACTCCGACTCCGACGACGATGTTTCCCTTGGGTCCGGTTCTTGAAGCGCCATCGAAGAACATCCGCCATATGTTATCGTGGGTGGTTGTATTTGAATCGGCGACCTCATCTGGGATTTCTTCGTATATTCTGGATGAATTTGATCCTGGATGGGCCGCCAAAAAGTCTGCCAGAGCTTGACCTTTGACAGCCTTCTACGGGACGAAGATCATATGATAGGGGGACAGCAATATCGCCCATGTAGCGAGGCGGGAGCTGAGTGCCCCTGGTTTGGTCATGAGGACCCGGAGAGGGTTGATTCGTGAGATCACATGTATGGTTTGTCCCGTGACATAGTGCCGCGTCTTTTGAATGGCGAATACCAGGGCGAGGCATTCTTTCTCCACAGCGGTGTATCGGTGTTCGGGCCCGACCATCATTCGGCTGAGATAGTAAATGGCCTGCTCGTGGCCTACATCGTTGTTTTGTGCCAGCAGGGCACCGAGGGAGTGTTCCATTGCTCGTACATAGAGCAGGAATGGTTTTCCAGGGACCGGGGCCACCAGGACTAGAGGATTTGATAAATATTCTTTGATGTCATCGAAAGCGCGCTGGCATTCCTCGTCCCATACGAATGAGACTCCCTTCTTTATGAGGTGGGTGAACGGTCGGCATCGCCCGGAGAGGTTGGAAATGAACCTCCTGATATAAGCTAGCCTCCCTTGGAGGCCTCTAAGTTCACGGAGATTTCTCGGGGGACCCATCTCCATGATTGCCCTCGTTTTCTCGAGGTCTACATAGATACCCCGTGCAGTGATGATGAAGCCCAAGAACTTCCCGCTGGATACGCCCAAGAACAATTTCGTAGGGTTCATCTTCAGATTGTGGGCTCGCATTAAGTTGAACACCGTTCTCTGGTCTTGCAGATGATCTTCCTTACGACGACTCTTGACGGCGATGTCGTCGACATAGCATTCCACTGTCTTGCACAAATATTCTCTGAAAATGATACTCATGGCTCGCTGATATGTAGCGCCAGCATTCTTTAGACCGAATGGCATGACTGTGTAGCAGTATGTGCCAATCGGGGTTCGGAATGAGGTGTGCTTTTCGTCGTCGGGAGACATCTTGATTTGATTATACCCCAAGAATCCATCCATGAATGACATACGTTCAAAGCCGCATGTATTATCGATCATGATGTCTGTGATAGGAAGGGGAAATTCATCTTTGGGGCATGCCTCGTTCAGGTTGCGGAAGTCGATACAGATTCGAATCTTCCCATTCTTTTTGAGGACGGGTACTATATTGGCGACCCAATCAGGATGTTGCTCTTCACGAATGAAGCCGCTGGCTATTAGCTTGTTGACTTCGGCTTCGATCGCGTCCATAACGCCTGGGCGGAAGCGTCGTTGTTGCTGCTTGACTGGCTTTGCATCTGGTCGTATATTGAGTTTGTGGTGAGCGATGTCAGGATTTAACCCCGGCATGTCTTTATAGCTCCAGGCGAACACATCAATGTATTCTCTGACAAGTTCTAACAGTGACTTTCGTTCTTCGTCAGTTTGGCTTTTACTGATAAAGATCGGTTTTGGAGAAGATTTGCTGTCGAGATCCACTTGTATGACCTCATCTTCAGTAGGAGGTTCTCTCAGTTCGAACCGCTTTTCCCATTGTGCGTCTAATTGCTGGGCCCATGGCTCTAACTCAAGGATTTCGGGGATGTCTTCGTCTTCCTCGTAAGCGTCGGTGAATGCCATGTTGACTGACATGACTTGTCTGAACACATCTCCGATGCTGGTATCTGAGTCGGAAGTCGGTGATCCGGTTGAACGTGACTGCCAGTCACATTTTTCATCTGAGCTTTCAGGGATCGTAGTAGACGTTACATACCCTAAACCGCATCGGGTTTTGTTATAGTAGTTCCGTGGTTTGCCCGTCGGGGCTGGCGTCTTCAAAGGTAATCGTCGTCCAGTGCCGTAGTTCAGTCCTGGCATTGTCTCAAGATCATACCCCTGTTTCTGCATGAGATATTTGGATTGAGGGCTATAGAGATACAGAGGCAGTCTTCCAGCATCTGACCCGAAGTCGACTTCTTCCATGGCGAGGGGATGCGGGTTGTTCGTCCGGCCGAAGATGATTGGGTGGTCCCCTCCCTCGATTATTCGGTAAGTGTCTTCTACTGGAGTAAGTTGGATAGCGGTGTACACATTTGTCACCTGTATATGTAGGTGAGTGCCTATACCGTGTTCCATAGCATACATTGTACATAGCTTTTTGAGCTCGGTGTAGTTCAAAGATAACCCTTTATTGATGAAGTAAGGTATCTTTTCTAGAGGGATTACATCATCTGCGGAAGGAGCGTCAGTATGGGCAGCCACATACTTGGCTAGCTCTGGTTCCTCTTCGGCTACCCCCTGTGTGAATGAAGATTGAGAGGGCATCCTAGTCAGCTTGATCTTCAGAGGTTCAACTGACGGAGCGGAGCGTGGGGTTGTCGGTAGACTAGCAACCCCCAGTCTGGTACTTGATGTGGAGCGAGGGGTGGCTGGTTCGCTTGAAGTGTCAGACCTCGCATCAGGGTGACGACCTTTCTTAGGCAGGCGTATCGTCAGAGGTCTATCGGAGGGATTGAGCTTCTCTGTTTGGGATTGACCGACTCTCGGCAATCTGATGGTAAGTGGCCCTGTCGTGGGTCTCGGTACCTGGCCGAACCTTGGCAGCCGGATTCTCAACTGCTCTTCCCGTGCCGAGAGGCTGATCGCGTCCTTACGCAGCGTGGCCGTAAGGGGTGCAAAATTGCCTGGTTTGCGAGCCTGGAGGTGGATTGTCAGAGGTTCTTCTGATCCCGTGGTTGCTTCAACATCAGTTTGTTTATTTCCTCCTTCAAGGTGCCTCTTCGACTTTTCGTATAGGCAGGAGTCCGAGTAATAAGATTCGACCTCTTTGAAGGGATCGATGTCAGCAAATTCTGTCCTCACGAAGCCGTGCTTGTCGATATATTCGAAGCATTGGTGTAGTGTAGAAGGCACAATCATGTAATCGTGTATCCAAGGGCGCCCCAAAAGGATGTTGTATGAAGTGTCGGCATCTATGACGTAGCAAGTGACTTCTGATTGGAGATCGCCAATCTGATATTTCAGACGGATCTTCCCGATTGGGTAGCTCCTGCCCGAATTGAACCCGCTGATGGCGGTGTTTATAGGGGTCAGGCGATGCATTGGGATACGAAGATGATGCAGTAGTCCTTTTGGAATGATGCTTATGGAAGACCCAGGGTCAATGTGCATCCGGTCCACCTTTATGTCGCCGATGTAGCCTGTGTAGTATAATGGGCGATCGTGTAGATTAGTCTTGATGAGCATGTCTTGTGGAGTGAAGACGATGTTGGGTATTGCTCCCGTACAGGCACTGTCTTGGAGGTCTACGGGCTAATTTTCTCCCGTGAGGTTGACCTGAGCCAGGTACGCATCGGCATTTTGAAGTGCATCGCTCAAAGCTATGCGGACATCCTTCGAGAGCCTCAGGAGTTCATATAAGGACAATTTGGCCGGTGTATTGGCCAATTGCGCCAAGATGTCGAAGTTGTAGGGCCTCTCCAGCCCCTGAGATGTTTCCTTTCGGAGGGATTTGTCGAAGCGAGTCTCCTTCGGCCTAGGCTTGTCGGTCGTCAAAGGCTGAGCCGGTCCCGGAGCATCCGTGGTAGTGGGCGGATGATCATCAGTCGAGTTTTCAGCCACAGGTTGAGATTGTGCTCCGGATCGAGTAACAACGGCCGTAACTTCCTCTTCATCTGCTGAGGTGGTACGACAGGATCTGACTTTTTTACTTTTCTTTTTAGAAGATGGAGTGGACTGAGTTACCTTGTGGACTAGGTCCAGATGGACCCACATGATTTCTCCTCGTGATGTGGTGAGGGGTACTAGACCAGCAGCTTGAGCAGGCAGGAGATTAGCAATCTCCATCGTTGCCAGAGGGATGGGTATAACCCCGTCCTGGGTCTCTGTTGGAGGGAAGCTGCCGAATTATACGGACACCATGTTGGCTGCCACGGTTATCTTCTCGAAGTCGATGGCCAGAGCGTTCGAATCGATGAGGTTTTGGATATATCGTTTCAGTTGGTAGCAGTCGTGCGTAGCATGGTGGACGTAGCGGTAGTAATGGCAGAACTTTGGGTTCTCCAGATCAGCCGGCCGAGGCTCCCATCTTGGTGGAGGAAGCTGAATCCTATCTCCTTGTATGAGCATGTCCAAGATAGGCTTGACGTGACCGTCTTCAAAAGAGTAAGTGATTTGAGGCCATTGTTTGTCCGCAGGTTGCGACTCAGGCTTCTGGGCTGTATCGGCCACCATAGCCTGCTTGCCTCTGTTGTCCCGGTTGTTGGAGGGGCTACCCCCATTGTCGTTGGTGGTGCTGGGACGCTTGCCCTTGTTCTCTCCTTCTGAGATATGTAATCCCAGTTGGCGAGCCTTCTTTAATCGTTCTTCGACACTTGTAGCACTAATGATAAAAGCCTTCCAGTCCTTGAATTGACTCTCGCCCATCCAGAGACTGATTGTTGGGAGTAGTCTCTTTTGGCAAATTTCGATCAAAGAAGAGTCCGGGTTGCCAGATGGTAACTTCATTGCGGTTTGACGAAACCGCTCAATGTAATTCCTCGTCAGCTCTTTCTCTCCTTGAATGACGTCTATGAGGGTAGACATCGTGACGTCCTTCCCTACCTCATAGAACCTCTCCAAGAATAGGCGTTTGAAGCCAGCGAAGGAATGGATGCAATTATCCGACAGGTTGCGGTACCAATCGAAGGCGACTCCTTCCAATGCCCCAATGAATAACCGCGTGAAGATAGCATCATCATGGGGCAGATAGTCGGTAGTGACCTCAAAGTAAGTGATGTACTGACTTGCTGAAGTCTTGCCATCATATGGGTTGATATTGAACGGCTTATATCTTGGTGGAAAGGGAACATCCCTCCTTTCAGCAGGATATGGTTGCCGTATCCTGAGGTCTAGAGAGTTTTCTCGGGCATGGAACATTGTTCGGAGCTCCTGAACCTCTCTTCTTACTTCTCGGGCCTCATCTGTCGCGGTAGGGGCCGTTATCTCGGGAGGATTGTTGCCCGGGTTCGGTGTCGCTGAATTTGAATCTACGTTGATTGCGGGACCCGTGCTTGTCTGGCCAGGTGTCACCCCCTGCAGATTAGGAAGCGCCGCTTTGATCTCGTCTACAGACTTGACCAAGGCGTATAATATGGCCTCCAAAGTGTCGATGCGCTGGCGATCACCGAAACTGCCTTGATTGCTGTCTGTCATGAACACCGTCTTCACATGAGGAGTGACGGAAGGAGTGGTGGAGGATGTACCCACCGAGTCGTACCCGTACATCGAGAAATCATCAGGATATGTGGGGATGTTCTCTTCAGGTTCGGACTCGGAAGGAATACTACCCCCAGTTTTGGAGCTTGCTTCGTCTAGGATGTCCTTGGGGACGTCGGTATCTGTTGTATCCGTCGGAGGATTTGCTTCCTCCAGTCCGTATTCCTGGAATGTCGGATTGTCGTTGATGTTTGGAGGAGTGCTACCCCCAGTTTCGACGACCCCCAATGTTGCAGACGACGAACTTCCTACTGCAGCAGTTTTCGTCTTCGAATGGGCGTGTTGAAATACTCCAGTGGAGGATAACCCTTTAGACGACGGTTTCTTAGCTGCAGTAGTTGACACCTTTGGGCTGGAGATGCTCATTTTCTTCCCTCTTCCTTTGGCGAGAACTTTCTGTGCGGACTTGCAGGAGACAACAGGAGGTGCCTCGTCTTCTGAGCTCAGGTGATGTAGTCTTTGGAAGACTGATGGCCGGTCTTCCGTCACCGCCGCGTTGCTGTAACAGCAGTTGATGATGATCTGGGTGCATTGATGTCCGTGTGAGGGCTCTTTACACCCCGAAGCTCCTTCTCTTTCCTTACGTTTGTGGAGGATAACCTCACGCAGGTCAGAGGAACCACTTTGTCTGTTTGCCGCCGGGGGCTGGACTTGAGTAGTTTTATACAACTTTCCATCAGAGGCCCGCGTGATAATCAGCGGGACGCCCTGATAGTCAGAGGTTGGGGCAGTCGTCTGGACTTGATGAGCCCGCGCTGCCCTAGACTTCCTCCTTTTAGCACTTGTGGGTGCGTAATAGGAGGAGTCTAAGTCGAATACCACAGAGTCTGGATTATCATCCAGAGAATGATCAGAGTCAGGACCGCATGAAAGCCGGTCGAAGACTGATCGAGAGAAGCGTGGGACGGATGCTATACGGCTAGCATTGGGTACCATGTAGGCTGTCTGCATACGGTTGTCTTTTGTTGTAGGATGAGTCTTTATGCGGCTAGGGGTCACGACCGTGCAGGCTGACCGCATGCGGTTGGCATCTGTGGTCGCATGAGTTTTCTACAAGCGATTGACTTTAATAGCCGCATGAGTCTCATCCGTGCGGTTGGCAACTGTAGCCGCATAAGTTATGCGGCTGACAGATGTGGCCGCATGAGTTTTCTTTATGCGGTCGGCGGTTGTAGCCGCATGGGCTTTCTCCCTGCGGCTAATACTCTTCTGCGGCTCGGATCGCGTAGAGTTCCTCTTTGCCCCTGCAAGTCCAGCATCATAGTGTTTTCTTCTGCCGGACTTGGGGACAGCAGAGTTGTCTACGGTCTGAAGTGGGGCCGCATTGCTTTGGTTAACTTTTGCCGCTGTTTGCCATTGATTATAAAAGTACAGAACAATTATCGGAGGACTGAAGTTAGACTCACAATACAAACTCGCTCGTACGAAGAAAGCCTAGGGACAAAAACCTAGGTACAACAGTCTAAGTACGATTGTTTATTTTAGATTCTAGGGGGGTGACGATAGAGGCTCGGAAAGCGACGGCCGCTCTGCCTTACTCCTTGGACGATCGGTACGCAGCCTTGACTCGGGGAAGATCCGCTTGGTTGTTGACGAAGAAATACCTTCTTGCTCTCTCTCTGATTGCTCTCCTGGCTTCTCTCTCTCTGTGTATATTCTCTCTCTGACTATGGGGGAAGTCTCTCTGTGTATACGTATTCTTCTCTGGTTTTTTTTTTGTATATCTCTCTATATATTACAAGGGAATGGCACCTTGCTATTTATAATAGTGGGATGTGATCACTAGGGTTGCCAATGATTAGCTCTTGGAGATGGCGGCGGCCTGGGGATTGATCAATCCAGGCCGTTCGTTTCTAATTGTGACGAATCAGAACCATTAAGGGTAGATTACACCAAATCCCCATTAGCAATTAATGTTGATTGGCATAAATCTTTCTTATAATGATTCTCTAATATCTGCGAATAAATCAAATTTATTCTCCTGCCACGTGCCCCAGATCATTGGGATTCGACCCGATCTTGGATTGCCATAAATCTGGGAGATTGATCGGCTGAGGACACGTGTCCTGAGAGCCAATGGTGAGACTGGAACCGCATGCAGATTGGGCCGTATGAGATTTGGGCCGCATGAATTTTGGGTCGCATAAGACTTGGGACACGTGTCAGGGCTGTCTGGGCAGTGGCCCCCTCCTTCAGACTTCTGAACCATATGATGAGCCGCATGAACCGCATAATGGTGTGTCTGCTTGAGCCGCATGGGCATGATCTTCTTGAGCCGCATAGGGATGATTCCACTCGAGCCGCATGGGACAGCTTCACTCTGAACCGCATGGGAAGTCTTCACTTCGAGCCGCATAAGCACACCCACGTGGCAGGGCCACGTGGCATTTTGTTGCTCTCGGGGGATCGTGTCAGAGATTTCTTTCTCTTCCCTAGAGATTCATCATCATGACAGAGTCATAATTACCTGCTTTGGTGTCAGGTCTGTCAACTTTTCAGAGGGGTCAGCCGTCAAAGCAATTAATGCAGCATGGATCGGAGGGGAGCACTGTCACACCACATGTCTTCTGAGCCGCATGGAATGCCTCCGACCGCATAGCTCCTTATGCCGCATGACTCCCTGAGCCGCATGCGTTTTCTGAGCTGCATGGGTCTTTCTTGGCCGCATGAGTCAATTTCTTTAGTATTTTCCATGCTTCTACAGCCGCATAGATGGGTACCCCCTTACCCTGCCGCATAGATGGGCATCCATCTACTGCCACAGGGGATTCTGATTTAACTCTGGACGCATAGATGGGTACCCCCTTACCCTGCCGCATTGATGGGCATCCATCTACTGCCGTATGGGATTCTAGCTTTTCCTGCCGCGTAGATGGGCATCCATCTACTACCGCCTTCTGGGCTGTTTCTTGTCCCAAATTGACATTGATTGTTACCTCGACTAATGATTGATCATGCGTTCCTAGTTGGAACTAAGAGACTGGCTAGTCGTCTTATTGAATTGAATGAGACACGTTCATGTATGAACCATGAACCATTGCGATCGACTAGCCGATCCGAACATTGGCATATGGACACATGTTGACTTCTATTTCTCTGCAAAAGCAGCATGTGTATCTTACAGTCAAGGCATGATTATTCCGTGGCTAGGTTTGATTGTTGCATTATGCTATGTAAGACCTACAACCTAACCGCACGGGCATCGTTGTAGAGTTGTGCATATCGTACTCTGTACGAAAGTACTCATTCTGAATGACCATGATCCACAGCATGAGATTTCAATCAACATAGGGACTATTAAGTTAAATAAAATAAAGATTGCATGGAGAGAATAGATTCTCGAGTTCTTACATGGCGGCCATTCTGGGACAATTAGTGTCCCGACATGTCGGCTGGTTCCCACAGATACTACAAATCTGCCACATGGGCAGGGAGTGGTATCTGCTTATACTGTTACATATATTGATGACGGGCATCCCGCTGGGATTCGTCTAATTCATGATTGGTGTAATTGATTATTGGATAGACTAGCCTTGCTTGTACATAGTAAGAACTGAGGAATCCCTTATTGCATACTTCCAGGATAACTTGGAACTCACAGTAGCAAGTCGTAGTAGTTGTATTGCCGTTTAAATTAATTTGTTTGTGTACTGTACCTACTTCGTTAACTAACTGAGGTGATCAGAATGTCAGGACATGACGGGTCAACTTCTGTCCTTGTTTGGTTGGAAAGTTGGTTTGAAGTGTCGTGATGTTGTGTGAATCCCAGTAGCAAGCGGAGACTTATTTACCATATTCTTAACTCTTATCACTGGTTTTATTCCTTTTATCGTGCTTCCTTGCGGTACTTGCTATTAGAGGTCTAACCTCTCTGGTTTTGTATGGCCAGATTTTGAGCCAGTTCCCGAGGACTCAACTTACTTCTACCTCCTAGATGGTCAATACTAAATGGATGATCGCAGGAGGACACGAGTGGGTTTCTTACTTCCCTGCTTATTTTGCTACTTACTTTATATTTTGCCGCTTGGCACCGACATGTTAGTCAGATAGTCTTGTACTTACTTTTACATAATTGTAACTAAGTCAGACTGCAGCTGATAACGATTGTGTATACCTTGTTATATCATCTGGCTATGTTTTGTACAGCCAGATCTCAAGAATATTTTGACTGAGCTTTTGGGACGCCTTACTGCTTTATCTTACATCTTCTCGATCATTGCTTCTTGTTTGAATGATTAAGATAATAGATGTTAAGTGACCATAGTGATACTTTCATGTAGAATGCACCCCCTCGTCGTTAGATAGCATTGATCGTATTTACGGTATTCTTCTACCCGTAATATGTAGCTGGCTGAGTCATTCCCCCGCTCTCCGGTATTTCGGTTTTGTGGCATGACACCCATGTACTCTATATGGGAACCAAGCCAATCCCATTTATAGCCAGATGGCTCTTGCGTCGAAGGTTTGTTTCTTAAATGCATATTCACTGTAGAATGGTTAAGCACCCGATTTCATGCATCTTTCTTTTATTTCATTATATATCATAGTTTATACAGCATGTTATTTTCTTGCATCTTGTTACGTCCCGCTGAGGACCTAGTAAATTCTCCAGGCTTAGACGATTTCGCCCAGGAGTACGGCTTGGCATTGGATCCATCCTTCGTAGATGACAAGGCATCACCTTCTGACATCTAGTTCATTATCTATGATTTAAGACTTTGTAGTGGACATCTTATACTATTTCCTTTATTTCTATTGAGGAGGTCGGACTCCAGTTTGAGATTATATTCGTAGTTGTTTGGTAGTGGACCTGTAACTCCACTTCCCAATTTTTAAAATAAATAAATTCGATTTCTAAAATTATATAATTGTTATTATTAGCTTTAAATAATAAATTAGTTCTAATTTATAAATTTTGGTAATCTATTTTTGGAGGAAATTAATTTTGGGCTACTTTTCAAATTTGAAAAGTTGTTATAACAACTTTGGGCCCACCATGTGAATTCTTAACTGATTTTTCTAAAGTTCTGGAATAAATGAAAAGGGGGAGGGGGTTTTTGTAAAAAATCATTTGGGTGGAGGGGTCGATTTAGAAATAAGGAAAAGGGGGAGGGGCTAAGTAAAAAATTACCTAGAGTGGAGGGACTAAAACGAAAAGAGGGTGGGTGTTATTAATGCCTGCGGATTGGAAAGTTATTTCATTCAGTTAATTTTTTTCATTCAGTTTAATTTCTCTTTGAGTTCCTCTCCTCCCCGAGAGATCGGCGCGACGACGAACCCAACGACGACGACGGCTCGACGACGGTGACGATCCACTCGACGACGGCTCGGCGACGGCGACGATCCCGACGGAGACTCCTCTCTCCAGAGACTCCACGACGACGATGGCTCGGTGACGGTGACGATCCACTCGACGACGGCTCGGCGACGGTGACGATCCTGACGGAGACTCCTCTCTCCAGAGACTCCACGACGAGGACAGAGACTCCACGACAATGACTGTGACGACCACGACGGCGGTGACAACAACCCGAGACAGATCGACGATGACGCAGGAATTGGTAAGGAGGATGAACTTCGATTCGTGTTTCTCCATGAGATTTCGAAAGTGTAGTTGAATTGTTTTTATTTTGATCATATTGATCCTCTTCTCAGTCGAGAGCATCTGGAGCTTCGTCGATCCCGTGATTTGCTTGATCGTGTTCGATTCAGAACAATCGATGAGTTGTCGATATTCTAGGCCAATTTGATCTATGTTTTCTTGGTTCTCATAGATCCTTAATTACTTCTTCAGATCCGAAGTCGGATCCAGAGTTCGTAGTTGTCTCGATCTACAATTTTGGACGAATTGAGAAATTCAGATCATCTCGAATCCATCTACTAGTAAGATCGATCTATCAATTTAAATCCTATGGGTTAATGACTGTTTTTGTTCTGTTTTCTTCTGGCCGAATGAATTATTCGAAATTGATGTATATTTTCGGGTTTGATTCAGATTGAGAAATTGTTAGCATCTTGATTTTGTACCTATGAAATTTTCGTGGCTCAATTATTCTTAGTTTAATGACGATTTTGTCTCAACAATGTTGCATTGAAACTGTTTGGTTATATGTCCAAATAGAGTCCTTATTTCCAAATCCTTCTTTGAGACTCGTGTCCGACTCATCGTAGCAGCACGTTTGGGATCTGCTTCTTCCTGCAGGTATACACTATTTTGTAACCTATATTTTTGCTCCAGTACAGTACTTAAGTGTTCGGCCAAGATTAGAATAAGGGTAGCAGCTTGTTCGTGTCCCGCTTGTTCGTGTCCCGCTTGTTCGTGTCCAGGATTGTAACGCCCCAGTCCCACAATACGTAGGACTAGAACGCAATCATGCCAGCTGTATATATACGAAGTATATAGACTCTTGTATATATACATAAGCTGTAAAATGCAGTAGCAAAGGTACTAAATCTCATCCACAAGGTAAATAATGATATAAAAGTAACTTTGAATTTGTCATGTACACCGTAGTTGGGCGGAGACAAAGTCCACTACCAACAAAATTAAATATGGAAAAATATACAAGGAAAGAATTTAGCAAGCGAGAGCGATGGCGAATCCAAGAGCAATCACCACGAAGGAAGGAATGGCCTTAGCTAGAGCACCTGCAAGAAATCATGAAACACACACCTGGCGAGATAACCAGGTCCTCAGAGGGACGTAACAAGATACATCAACATGCCACATAATACTGAATATATAATACTATGTAATAAATCACAAGTAAATAGTCACACTCGTAACAAGTTTTAATACCTCATCATCGACACGGTGGACTACCCCTACAACCAAACAAGGACAAAGGGTAGCACACTATACCGCGATGCGATATTGTCCCAAGCTACTAATGGAACGAGGTGATATGACATTGACGAGGGTTACCTAGCCATCTAATGTGTTTATGCAGTAAGAACAAACCTTCAACGCATGAGCCCTGGCTGTAAATAGGATCGGCATAGTTCCCATATAGGGCACCAGGGGCCTACGTCCATAACGTTCGGGAAGCGTCAGAGGGCACCATGTGCAAGGGGCTACGTCCATAACGCTCTGGATAACGTCAGAGGGCACCTGGAGCCTGCGTCTCCGGCGGAGCGCACAGGTAATAAGGGAAGTGCATAGAAGCCCATACGTCAGGTAATGTTCTCCCCACCCAATGTACCTGTCAAGTCGCATCCACGACCATGTACCTATACTAACTGCTAAGTCTCCTAACACGCCTCAATTAGCAGTTAGCCCTAACGCATGCGCATGGGGGATCAGCCCACACGCAAGAACCTCTATATGCTACTCATCTCACACATCCTCGTAGTACAACGGTGTCAAGGTATATACAATACACTACAACGGTAGTCTCTTAACTCTAAGTCCATATGCAATCAAAGGATAATAACAAAGTATATCTAATATCATTGTGCAGACAATAAATCAAGAACTGTAAGAACTGGAAATAATGAATAGTGATATGTAAATAAATGCAACTGAATATAAACAATATAATGGCAAGGTATCTTGCCTGGTGGTTCGCCTGATGTTGGTGCAATGTTTCGACAAGTTCTGAGGTGTCCAATAGCCTTGGCTGATACGGAGAGTCTGGTTTCCCAAGGAGATATGAGTATCAGATTAGTCATGGTTAATGGTGATAATTGGGAAGTTTGGTGTAAGCGAATACTTATACTACCTTTTAGAAAATTTATTTTATAAAATTTTACATAAATACTTAAAATATACAATTTGGAGAAATATATTTTTATTAGTCAAACATATGTCTAGCTAATACTTGTAAATAATTTGGAAACCACCTTGATCAAATATCTCATAGCCCATAATATAAATATTTAAACCCTTTAACAAAAAAAATATTTGATATATATATTTTACCTATATAAATCCCATGATACCAAAATATCTAAACTTATGTATACAGCTAATAGTAATAATAATAATGATAATCATAATAATAATGATAATAATGATGAAAATTAATAGATATTAATTAGTGATAATGATAATAAAAAATAATAATAATCAGTAATAAATAATAATAATAATAATAATAATAATAATAAAAGTTATATATATTAATATTAATAATAATAATAATAATAATATAAAACCCTTATTACAGACTTTTTCCTAAATCGGTACAGAGTGAGGGAGAGAGAGAGAGGGAAAGGGGGAAGAACAGGAGGAGAAGGGGGTCTCACCAGTGCGGGGATCGGCGGCAGTTTCGATGGTTGGCCGGCGGACGCTGGGTGGAGCGCTCGGCGGTGGAAGGCGGCCGGGACTGGAGGGAATCGTCGGTGCGGCGCCGGCTCGGGATGGCCGGAGCGGTGCGCCAGGGCGGCGTTGCTCCGGACAGCGGGAGCGGCGGAGTAGAGGGGCGGCATTTTTGGGCGCCTGGCCGGAGGCGGCGAGAGGGCCGAGATCGACGGAGGTTTAGGGCACGCGTGGCTCCAGGGCGGAGCTCAGGCGGGTGGCTCGTGAAGGCGGAAGGGCGTCGGGGTTTCGCGGAGGAGGAGATGGGGCGGACGCTGCGGAGGTGGCAGTCGACGCAAGGTCGACGCAGATGGTCGACTGCGCGCGGGCGGTGCGCGCGGCGCAGTGGAGGGCGGCGGCTGCGGTTGGAGGAAGCCGGAGGCGCGGCACTGGTGGCGGGGTTCAGACTCCGGGGCGGCGGGTCGGCGGCTTCGGCAACCACGGTGGCTGCGGCAGAAGGTGAGTCGGTTTCTTCCCCTTATTTCCTTCTGTGGTGGTTGCCGCGGGTCTGTGGAGGCGTCGGGATGACATCGATGGTGGTGGCGGCATTGGTGTTGCGGGAGTGTTGTCGGGATGCTGACGGCGGCGAGGGTGGTGGTGTTGGCTGTGGCAGGGATCGAGACGGGGGCGGATGTGATGCTCGGGTGACGGGGAGTCGGCGATGTGGTGATGGTGTCGGGATGACTGGAAGGAGGCGCGACAATATTGAGGTCGGATTCTGGAGGCTGGTGGTAATGATTTGGATTAGGGTTAGGGTCGGGTGATTGCGTGTCCTGCGTGACGCGGGTAATGAAAGGAGATGTGTAGCTGTCCGGGGTTGTCGGGCATGGAAAAATCATTATAATTGTAATAGAAAATATAGTGGAGGAGATGAGGCACAGACACGATGCACTGTTGTGGTGGAGAATATGAAGGAGTACCTCTCCTATATATAGCAGGTGGGAATACCCAGTTGGATAATCATTAGGATTAATTTAAACCCAGTTAGATAATTCAAAACAATAATCAATCCAAATTAAATTTAAAATCCAATTTAAAACTAGATAATCTAAACTCAATTTAAGTATACATTTTATCTTTTAACTATTTAAATTAATCCACAAAATCAAATCAGGATTTAAAATGGCCACAATAAATTTCAAATATATTTTCCAAAAATACCAATAATAATAATTTCGAAAATAATAATATTTTTAAATATCTTTTTGAATAATAAAATATTACTACAAAAATTTCGAAAATGAAATTATGTATATGAATTAAAATTTCATTTACCTCATGCTAAGAATATTTGCAAAACATAGTTTTATAATTAGCCGCTATTAAATAAGATAGCCCCTTTTATAATTAAATATAATAATAATAAGTTTGGACATCCCGATACGATGCCTTACACAATTTTAAGAAAATATAAATACAATAGTTATTATATTTATATTAGTATAAAATAAATGTTTTCTAAAAATATGTACGCTCGCACATATTCGTACTCGTCGAGCATTCACGATTAAACGAAATTTGCGCGCGATGTACAATACGACTACGCGGCGTACAAAAGTTTAAAATAGTACCAAAAATATATAGTAGAAATTTTAGGGGTTTTACATCCTACCCAACTTATAAGAATTTCGTCCTCGAAATTTAGGAATAGGCAGGGTTCAAGAGTTTAACGATAAAGAAGGTACGAACCATTCAATTGGCGAGGCAAGGAACTGGTGCTTAACATAACTGTGCTATTAGAAAGTCATGAATCTGTTAAATAGGAAAATAATTCACGAATATGGTAATGGGCGAGGGTCGCTAGCTAAGACAATCATGGTAACACAATTCGAGAAATAATAAGGCATTAGGTGGATCAAAGGGAACAACTTAGGAACTTGGAAGGTATGGTTCCTTGAGAAAACATGGTCGTTTGGGTTTAGGTTTGATTGGGACAATGATTTGATCCATTCTTAAATCTTAAGAATGATTAGAGAATCGTGATAATGAATCTAGTGTCACGAGGAGGGTAATTAATTCAAGATGGGGTTACAGTCAAATCGATTGTAACTGGCTAACTATCTTGGCAATAGACAGTGGACAACTAAGAGAATATCAAGTACGGGTGTTTGTCTTTCTAAACAGGCGAAAGGCAACCATAAAGAATTTGAAGAAGGCGTTATCGAATTCAAATGAGTGGTTCAAAGACGGCTGAATAAGTATCAAAAGAATTGCCAAGGCAGTCGCGGGTGAGACTCTAAGGCCAAGTTTATCTATGTCTCTATCCACGTTTTGAACAATATACAAAAGCGAACCAAGTGCACTATGGTTGATCAGACCATAATACGTCGGTTCTGATTAGACAATGTATTAGTGGGCGCCCACATTAAACATATGTCATGATCAAGCTTGATAAAGAATAAGCTTGCAAAACTAAGCTATTTTAGCATCATAGGTAGATAAAATTTTAAGTAAAGGGTAATGATGAAAGAATCAAGGAGTCCAAGATTTTATAAAGTCTTAGTTCCGCCCGAAATTTGGGTCTATGCAGTAGACTCGGTTGACTAGATAAGTTAGGGTCCTCTTAAGTGTTATAGTCCAATGAAATTATCAATATGATTCACTAGGAAAAAGGGTTAGTTAGGTAATGAGATATTCTACCCAACTTAAAAGGATTAAACTAATGGTGCTATGGGACGATAGGTCCAGCAATCAAGATAAGTGCAAGGTTAAGCATGTAAGGGAAATAGAGCAAAATCATATATCGAGGTCGAGTCTATAGTTAACAAGTATATTGGTTTCACGGTAGGGGTTAGCGTCCAGTCTTTCCGATCTGAAAGTCGTAACATGAAATTAGGGTACAAGGAGACGTGTTTTAGTGGCATGTGATATACCTACATGAAGGTGAGCTCGTCTAGGTGTTGCATGTGAAATTTGTTGGAGGAAAAAGTCTCGTGTTGTGCTCCAAATATTAAGGTCACGATAGGGAACGCCAAATGATCAAAAATAGAAAGTGGGTTTTCATAACGTACTAATTTATACACAAAATAAAGGTTAAAGCACAAATAAAGATAATTAGGAATCTCGTAGGTCAAGGCTAAATAAGCTAGAGAGACAATTTCTAAAAAAATTCATAGATAAGGGTATGGTCAAGGGGATGGTTCTAATCATTTCTAGTTTCAAACAGTTCGATGGTCATGAATAATGATTTAGATTTGAAGGAAATTTGAGTAAGTCAAAGATATGTTCATCGGTTTGGTTGATGACTAACTACACTTGTGTATATGAAATATCATAGTCATAGGTGGCATGGCAATCTAATGTGGAATACTTCAATCTCACTAGGGGACCTTGCTTGTTTCTTGGTTCTTCACCAATATTTGATCTAATCTAAAATTTTGAGTTCCTCGAAATTTCTCAATAAAATTTTCAAGATACTTCGCCAATATTTCAATTATCTTAGACTGTCAAAAAAAACTTTAAATCTCTAGTCAATCGCGAACAATCCTCGTAATTCACAAATCGAATAAATAAAATCATCATCACTTTTTCTTTTTCTTTTTCTTTTTTTTTTCCTTCAAGTCGATTTCATATCTTCCAAAATATTTCAAACAAAATTTTTACCATTATCTCTTCAAGCTCAAAATTAAATAATTATAATTCGTAAATCGTAGAATCAATTTAAATCCTCAAACTCTCTAATAAACCGTAAATCATAACTTTCCACATTCTCTAGTCGTTTATAAAATCAAAACTTATAAAAACTCTTCAATAAATTCAAGATAAACTTTTAACATATTCAAATTGAACTTAATCGTAAATCATGTGTCACAATTTAAAGATGTTTTCCAAATCGATTTCATATCCCAATAATTCATAAACTATTTCATAATTTCCAAAAATCATAATTCATAAAAATTGTTTTCTGTCCTCTTGTGTATACCACCTTGTAATGGCAAAATAAAATTTCCAACTATCCATTTAAGGCGGTAATATGCCACTACCCAACTTAAAATTTGCTAATCCTTAAAATCATACTTTCTAGAAAAATAAATTCCTTTATAACTCAAATAAAATTCCAATGCATATTAATTGCCAATGGCAATCCATCTAGCCATGTGTTTTAACCTATGGGCATATACTAGTTTAGTCATCTTACTAAACACGAACTAAGAATTTACGGTAGAAGGAGTCAAGCAAGATGCAAATCAAGGAGGTCGAACGAGAGTTCGAAATTTGAAGTCAAGGAAGGATGCCAAGTGGGTGGATGAGATTCTAAACTCTAATCCTATACTGCAGGCCCGTTCGGTACAGTCATGTAACCGAAACGGCAAACTTGACCTGCATGGGCCACCACAAAAATATGTAACGCCCCAGTCCCACAATACGTAGGACTAGAACGCAATCATGCCAGCTGTATATATACGAAGTATATAGACCCTTGTATATATACATAAGCTGTAAAATGCAGTAGCAAAGGAACTAAATCTCATCCACAAGGTAAATAATGATATAAAAGTAACTTTGAATTTGTCATGTACACCGTAGTTAGGCGGAGACAAAGTCCACTACCAACCAAATTAAATATGAAAAAATATACAAGGAAAGAATTTAGCAAGCGAGAGCGATGGCGAATCCAAGAGCAATCACCACGAAGGAAGGAATGGCCTTAGCTAGAGCACCTCCAAGAAATCATGAAACACACACCTGGCGAGATAACCAGGTCCTCAGAGGGACGTAACAAGATACATCAATATGCCATATAATACTGAATATATAATACTATGTCATAAATCACAAGTAAAGTAAATAGTCACACTCGTAACAAGTTTTAATACCTCATCATCGACACGGTGGACTACCCTTACAACTAAACAAGGACAACGGGTAGTACACTATACCGCGATGCGATATTGTCCCAAGCTACTAATGGAACGGGGTGATATGACATTGACGAGGGTTACCTAGCCATCTAATATGTTTATACAGTAAGAACAAACCTTCAACGCATGAGCCCTGGCTGTAAATAGGATCGGCATAGTACCCATATAGGGCACCGGGGGCCTATGTCCATAACGCTCGGGAAGCGTCAGAGGGCACCATGTGCAAGGGGCTACGTCCATAACGCTCTGGATAACGTCAGAGGGCACCTGGAGCCTGCGTCTCCGGCGGAGCGCACAGGTAATAAGGGAAGTGCATTTGTCACCCCCATTTTCTGTATTTCGTATTTATACTCGTAATTTGATTTTGGCACGTATTTTATTTTTTCGACTTGCGGATTTTGGTTTCTCGTAAATGGGTTTGGACCATGGCTTGGTTTTTATTTTGTGGAATTGGTTTGGTTTGATTAGGTTTGGTTTAATATGAATTGGTACACTTTAACCTACACTCTACCATCAACACAACACACCCACCCTCATTATATCTCCACCAACCTTTCTCTCTCCTCATTATTCTCCATTAACTTCTCCATCTTCTTCCTTCTTCCACACAACTCCCCAACCCATAGGCAAGTGCACCTTGCCATCAAATAAGCACCACTTTTTATTTGTCCATTAACTAGATTAGGCCATGGAGAACAACTTTAGAACTTGACATTTTGTGATTTGGAGCTTTCATTCTTCTAGATCTAGGTTTTAACCATTTTCGAAAATCCTTGGTTTTGATCTATTAAACTTCAATTTTTGCATGTTTTGATGCTTCCATGTGGAAGAGAATTTGATTTTACTCAAGTTAGAACTTTGAAAATCTAGATTTGGTTTTGATTTGACAAAGTTATGAAGAATTGAAGTTCTTGGTGTTCTTGGACCTGCTCTCGGCCAGGAAGAACATCCCTCTGCCTTGCGCTCTTTAGTGCATGGCCGATTGCGCACCCCCGACCTGTGCTCTTTAGCGCAGGGCCGATTGTGCATGACCTCAGCCAGTGCTTTGCGCTGCGCTGGATTACGCTGGCGCAAGCCATCCATGCGCAAGCCAGCCATGCGCAAAGTAACCCCTGCGCAATCTACCCATGCGCAGTTCACTTCTGCACAGTCTGTTCATGCGCAATCTGCCCCTGTGCCCTGTGCCCTGTGCCCCTGCGCACTTGGCACCCTGTGCAACTGACACCTGCGTAATCCAACTCCCTGACCCCTTGTGCAATCCATTGGCTTTTGGAGTTTTGGTTATTTTTTTAAGCTTGGCTCTTCTATAGCTCTATATATATTGGTATTTTATTAGATATTTTACGTCTATTTTACATCCTTACGTATTTTGTTATGAACTTGATTTTACTTAATATGTTTGGAATGACTATTGTACACGGCATGGTATGACAAGGAACTAGCATAACACGACCGTGACCCGTAGTGGTGCACTCCTGACATGACCAACCTGACATGATAGTGGCCCGTCGTGGCGCACTCCTAACAAGTACTCTGACATGATTTATCTTAATAACTTGATAGTGGCCCGTGGCGGCGCACTCCTGACTTGACTTGACTTGTAACTTGTAACTTGACTCGTATAATCAACTTGACACCGTGGGTGTTCCTGCTTGCTTGCTTGTACAATCCACTTGTCTTGTCTTGCATCATGTCTAGGACGTGACTTCCTGGGTACCACGGCCAGGGACTCGCGCTAAATTAGATTAGGCTAATGATTAGATCAAACTAGAACATGGAGAATTCCCAGTCACAGGCAATCTCGTTATCTGGGCGCTTTAATGGACTTGTAGCTTGCCGACGAGTAGAGCACATTTCCAGCACACTGTCATGTGTTGCACCCTCTAAGTCACCTAAGGGTACATTTGTCTCCCGGGCAATGTACCCACCTATAACTCTCAACCCGCGGAAGGATAACTGGATGGTCTGCAGGGCTTGGGACTGAATTCTCACTTGCATCTTGTTAGTAATTAGGCTTGTGATAACCCTAGTTAGTTAAAGTAGTAAGCCGTAGTATTTGTTTGGCCGATTGCGAATGGATGGTGTCCAGCCTTGTCTAAGTCTTGTCTAGCTCCAGTACCTGCTATCTCCTGAGCATGTTTGTTTACTTATCTTAACGATAAATGAGTAGAGACAGTGAGCTATTCAGGCGAAGGGTTACAACCCCGGTCCTTGTCTGGTTTAAGGATTGTAACCTGGCTCCCGGAATGGTTCCACGTCCCTAGTCGTTTATCGCCCTGTGTACTTTACTACTTGTACTTTCTTTTATTCTTATGTTCTGATATGCTGGCTTTTGTTCTTATTTGTGGCCTCCTTGTGGTACTTGCTCTTTCTAGGGTTTGACCCAGCTGGTTTTGTATGGCCAAATTTTGGAGCAGCTCCCGAGGATCTACCAAGCTTCCAGCCCAATGGTGACAACTAGATGGAACCCGGGCCAAGAGTGGGTTTTCCTTTTTGATTCACCCACTTATATGTAAATTTATTCTTTTGAGGCGTTTAGCCGACGAGCACCTGTTAGCTCGATGCATTTACTTACTGTCTGCCTACGGGCTGTAAACATGATTAATAAATCCTAGGATTGATCATGTATGACTGAACTCTTGCTAGTCCTATCATTTTTTACGACTAGCTTCATGATCATCCAATATGTAATATTTGGGACGCCTTATATATATATATTTGATGCTCTAATATCTTGTAACTCTGTTAATTGCTTGAGATTGAGATAATAGGCTTGACCTTAAGAGACTGCTGGCTTGTAGTAAACCCTTATATCTAGACAGCCGTGACCATATAGTTGAGATGTATTCTATTTCAATATACGTAGCTGGCTATGTCTGCCCCCGCTCTTCAGTATTCTGGTTCTGGGCGTGACATAGTTTAAGTGGTGGCCCATGCAGGTCTTGGCATTCAAGAAATGTGAGGGTTTACCGAATAGATGTCTCAATCAATATTCGTCCTTGATCTCTGCTCGTATCTTCAAATCCCTGAGAATCTCGACCTGATCACATTGCTTGTATCATTGATCTGTCCTGGTCCTTTCCTTATTGTTCCCTATGTCGTCTTCTTCAGCGGCATTACTCCCGGACCTGCCAACCAGCCAGAGGGAGCTCGACAAGCACCCCAGTGCCAGGAAGATCAAGCTCAGTACTCTGGAGTAGCCTCCCGAGTTATGCTTTCCGGAGGCTCAATACCTCCAGTTCAGGCAGCTCCGCCCGCTCAACCAGCTAGACAGGATGAGGGACCTTTGGTAGGGCTTATCAGAGAACTGCTTGCATCCCAAGATCGTCGAGGCGACGCCTTACACCAGGAAGTTTATGATGCACTAAACCGAGGAGGTCCCCAAGGGAATCAGGCGGCCAACAGTTTCAAGCGCTTGAACCCTCCCTTCTTTGACGGCAGTGAAGATACGATTGCCGCGGACGCTTGGCTTCAGGATACCGAGGTGGTTCTAGAAGCAGCTAGGACACCTGAGAATGAGAAGGTGGCAGTGGTACGCCTACAGTTGTTAGACTTGGCTCGCGATTGGTGGGCAGCTCGGGCCATGGGATTAGCAGCACCAGTTACTTGGGCGACGTTCAGAGAGAGGTTCCAGACAAAGTACTTCGATGCGGTGGCACGGTACGACCTGCAGACCAGATTCACCAACTTGAAGCAAGGAGGCAGGACGGTCGATGGCTATGCGACCGAGTTTTCCAGGCTGAGTAGGTTCGCCCCCACTTTGGTGGCGACCGAGTTCGATAGGGCTCAGCGGTTCCAGCAAGGGCTGCACTTAGAGATATTATTGGCTGTGGAGCAGTTCGAGCACCAGACGTTCGATGCAGTGTTGAAGGCAGCAAGAAGGCATGAGTATACCTTCCGGAGAATTATGGACAGGACCGGAGGCAGGAAGCGGTCCCACAGTCAGATGCACCAATCTTCAGCTCCAGCCTCGGCAACTAGGGGATTGACCATTGGAACTCCGAGGCGGACGGCCTCAGTGACGTCGGTTCAGCATTCAACCCCGACGTATCCGCAGCAGCAGAAGCAGAAGCAGTCTTCCGCGGTGGGATGTTCGTATTGCGGGAAGCCGGGCCATGTAGTGGCAGAGTGTCGTAGGGCACAGGGATTGTGCCTGGCTTATGGAGGAGCAGACCACCAGATAGGGACCTGCCCGAATAGGGGAGGTACATCATCATCCAACCTTTCTAGTTCTTCGGTGAGAGGACCAGCCCTAGTTCCAGTCCAGCAGCAGCAGTACCCGAGGCCATTGTTGCCTCAGGCCCAGGCCTTTCAGCAGCAGAACCAGCAGCAGTTCACCCAGGCTCCAGCACAGAACCGACAGAGGGGTTTCCAGCAGAGAGGACCCGCAGCTAGAGGTCAGGCTATGATGATGACTATGGAAGAAGAAGTTGTACCAGGTGAGGTAGTAGCAGGTACTATTCTCGTCAACACCTTTCCAGCATCTGTATTATTTGATTCTGGTGCATCGCATTCATTCATGTCTGCACGATTCGCGACACGGATAGGATTGGAGCCCGAGTCATTATCAGTGAGGCTCAATATACTTACTGGTAATGGTCTTGTGGGAGTAGATCGAGTATTTTCCTCGTGTCGGATCGTAGTTAGCGGTAGAGAGTTCCCCGCTAGGCTCATAGAGTTCTCTATGGCAGACTATGATGTAGTCCTAGGCATAGATTGGTTGAGGAACCATTATGCTAGGATAGACTGCCATGTTGGCAGAGTTGTCTTTAGTATTCCCGGAGAGCCAGAGTTTTCATTTTCCAGAGGCACAGTAGAGCCATCTCCTCCAGTATTGCGGATGGCAGTAGCAGCAGTGCAGTTGCCCCGGATAGTTGAAGAGTTTCCAGATGTCTTCCCAGAGGAACTTCCAGGGATGCCACCAGAGCGGGAGATCGAGTTCACCATCGACTTGATTCCCGGGACAGCACTAGTATCAGAGCGAGTCTACAGAATGGCGCCTTCAGAGTTGGTGATTTTGTACAAGATGATTGAAGAACTTCAGACCAAGGGATTCATTCGTGCAAGTGGATCGCCTTGGGAAGCCTCGATGCTTCTTGTGAAAAAGAAGGATGGTACGTCCAGGCTATGTGTTGATTATCGTACCTTGAACTCAGTGACAATCAAGAACGGATACCCTCTTCCGAGGATAGATGACTTGTTTGATCAACTCAATGGGGCTTCAGTTTTCTCGAAGATAGACTTGCGGTCAAGATACCACCAGATCAGAGTCAGAGAGCAGGACATCTCGAAGACGGCGTTCAGATCGAGGTACGGGCATTGGGAGTTTCTAGTTATGCCCTTTGGAGCGACCAATGCGCCGGCAGTGTTCATGGACCTCATGAACCGTATTTTCATGCCTTACTTGGATCAGTTTGTGATAGTGTTCCTTGATGACATCCTGGTCTACAGCAAGAGTGAAGCAGAGCACGAGCAGCATCTCAGAGTTGTCCTCCAGATTCTCAGAGAGCACCAGTTGTATGCCAAGTTCAGTAAATGCGAGTTCTGGCTCGATCGTATTTCTTACTTGGGTCACATTATTACCAGAGGAGGAGTGGAAGTGGATCCCCAGAAGATTGTGGCTATCGAGGCATGGCCAGTACCCAGCTCAGTGGCAGAAGTTCGCAGCTTTCTTGGATTGGCTGGCTACTACCGGCGGTTCGTCTCTGATTTTGTAAGGATTTCAGCGCCGATGACCCAGTTGACCCGTAAGGATGTGCCGTTCGTTTGGACAGCAGAATGTCAGGAATCATTTGAGAAGTTGAAGCGAGGTTTGATAACGACTCCCATTCTCACCCTTCCAGATGGGACCGGAGGATTCACAGTTTATTGCGACGCTTCAGGCAGAGGATTGGGATGTGTTTTGATACAGCATGGGAAGATAATTGCTTATGCATCACGTTAACTCCGTGATCATGAGAAGAATTACCCGACCCACGACTTGGAGCTAGCAGCAGTAGTGTTTGCACTTAAGTTGTGGAGGTACTACTTGTACGGAGACAGAATGGAGATATTTACTGATCATAAGAGCCTGAAGTATGTTTTCACCCAGAAGGATCTTAATATGCGGCAGAGAAGATGGCTCGAGCTACTGGTGGACTACGATGTGGATTTGCAGTATCATCCAGGGAAGGCCAACGTTGTAGCAGATGCGTTGAGCCGGAGAGCCGGAGTTTATTTCCTGACGGCACAACCAGAGTTATTGTCGGATCTTCAGAAGATGGGTATAGAAGTTGTCCTCCCTTCCAATGTGGCCTTGATGGCCAGCCTACAGATTCAGTCCACCATAGTTGAGAGGATCCGGACAGCACAGTTAACAGATTCCAAGATTTAGCGGCTCAGAGCAGAGTGCGAAGCAGGAAGAAGGCCAGAGTTATGTATTCATGAGGATGGTACACTTCGACACGGCACACGTCTTTGTGTACCCAGTGGAGATATCAGACAGGAAGTCATGGCAGAGGCTCACAGTTCGCAGTATTCCATCCACCCAGGCAGCACGAAGATGTATAGAGATATTCGTCAACACTTTTGGTGGAATGGTATGAAGAGGGAGATAGCCCGGTATGTCTCTCGATGTTTGGTTTGCCAACAAGTCAAGGCTGAACATTATAGGCCAGCTGGACTTCTTCAACCTTTACCGATTCCAGAATGGAAATGGGAGCACCTTACCATGGATTTCGTGACTGGGTTACCCAGATCTCCGGCAGGCAGAGATGCTATTTGGGTCATTGTGGACAGGCTTACCAAGGTGGCACACTTTCTTCCATTTAGAGTTGGACAGTCGACGGTGCAGCTAGCAGAGATGTATCTCAGGCAGATCGTCAGACTTCACGGAGTGCTAGTCAGCATAGTATCAGACAGGGATACGAGATTCACATCGCACTTCTGGCGTAGTCTTCATCAAAGTTTGGAGACTCGTCTCAAGTTCAGCTCAGCGTATCATCCGCAGACAGATGGACAGTCAGAGCGTACTATACAAACTCTCGAAGATATGTTGCGGTCGTGTACCCTTGACTTCGGTGGTTCGTGGGAGGATCACCTGCACCTGGTGGAATTCTCGTACAACAATAGTTTCCAGGCCAGTATCCAGATGGCACCCTTCGAGGCTCTGTATGGCAGGAAGTGCAGATCTCCGTTAGCATGGGACGATGTCGGAGAGAGGCAGATGCTCGGTCCAGAACTGATTTCTCAGACGGTTGAAGTGGTCAGGAAAGTCAGAGATCACCTCCGAGTTGCTCAGGATCGCCAGCGCCATTGGGCCGATGCTCATCGACGTCCCTTAGAATTTGTCGTCGGCGACCATGTATTCCTTAGGATCTCGCCTACCCGCGGCATCATTCGTTTTGGCGTACGGGAAAAGCTTAGTCCTAGGTATATAGGGTCGTTCGATATTCTGGAGTGAGTAGGCGATGTGTCCTATCGTCTCGCTCTTCCGTCGTCGCTAAGTGAGGTACATGATATATTCTATGTATCCCAATTAAGACGGTACATCCCGGACCCGAGCCATATCCTAGATCATTCGGAATTGGTTGTTGGTACCAACCTTTCGTATGAGGAGAGACCCGTGTCTATATTGGACCGGAGAGAAAAGACGCTCAAGAACAAGACTATTAACTTAGTCCGTGTTGCTTGGGGTCATCACTCTCTAGGTGAGTCAACGTAGGAGCGTGAGGACGACATCCGATCGCGATATCCCTACCTGTTTGACTCGTGAGGTATAATGTCTTTCTTATGCCTTACGCTTTTCCTTTTCTTGCTTGCATTGTATGATTGTATGATTGAACTGCTTAATGTAGCTTGCCTGTGCTTAGTATAGCTTGTCGTGGCAATCTCTAGCTCCTTGATTAAATTCCGAGGACGGAATTCTTTGAAGGTGGGTAGAGTTGTCACCCCCATTTCCTGTATTTCGTATTTATACTCGTAATTTGATTTTGGCACGTATTTTATTTTCTCGACTTGCGGATTTTGGTTTCTCGTAAATAGGTTTGGACCATGGCTTGGTTTTTATTTTGTGGAATTGGTTTGGTTTGATTAGGTTTGGTTTAATATGAATTGGTACACTTTAACCTACACTCTACCATCAACACAACACACCCACCCTCATTATATCTCCACCAACCTTTCTCTCTCCTCTTTATTCTCCATTAACTTCTCCATCTTCTTCCTTCTTCCACATAACTCCCCAACCCATAGGCAAGTGCACCTTGCCATCAAATAAGCACCACTTTTTATTTGTCCATTAACTAGATTAGGCCATGGAGAACAACTTTAGAACTTGACATTTTATGATTTGGAGCTTTCATTCTTCTAGATCTAGGTTTTAATTATTTTCGAAAATCCTTGGTTTTGATCTATTAAACTTCAATTTTTGCATGTTTTGATGCTTCCATGTGGAAGAGAATTCGATTTTACTCAAGTTAGAACTTTGAAAATCTAGATTTGGTTTTGATTTGACAAAGTTATGAAGAATTGAAGTTCTTGGTGTTCTTGGACCTGCTCTCGACCAGGAAGAACATCCCTCTGCCTTGCGCTCTTTAGCGCATGGCCGATTGCGCACCCCCGGCCTGTGCTCTTTAGCGCAGGGCCGATTGCGCATGACCTCAGCCAGTGCTTTGCGCTGCGCTGGATTGCGCTGGCGCAAGCCATCCATACGCAAGCCTGGCATGCGCAAAGTAACCCCTGCGCAATCCACCCATCCGCAGTTCACTTCTGCGCAGTCTGTTCATGCGCAATCTGCCCCTGTGCCCTGTGCCCCTGAGCACTTGGCACCCTGCGCAACTGACACCTGCGCAATCCAACTCCCTGACCCCTTGCGCAATCCATTGGCTTTTGGAGTTTTGGTTATTTCTTTAAGCTTGGCTCTTCTATAGCTCTATATATATTGGTATTTTATTAGATATTTTACGTCCATTTTACATCCTTACGCATTTTGTCATGAACTTGATTTTACTTAATATGTTTGGAATGACTATTGTACACGGCATGGTATGATAAGGAACTAGCATAACACGACCGTGACCCGTAGTGGTGCACTCCTGACATGACCAACCTGACATGATAGTGGTCCGTCGTGGCGGACTCCTAACAAGTACTCTGACATGATTTATCTTGATAACTTGATAGTGGCCCGTGGCGGCGCACTCCTGACTTGACTTGACTTGTAACTTGTAACTTGACTCGTATAATCAACTTGACACCGTGGGTGTTCCTGCTTGCTTGCTTGTACAATCCACTTGTCTTGTCTTGCATCATGTCTAGGACGTGACTTCCTGGGTACCACGGCCAGGGACTCGCGCTAAATTGGATTAGGCTAATGATTAGATCAAACTAGAACATGGAGAATTCCCAGTCACAGGCAATCTCGTTATCTGGGCGCTTTAATGGACTTGTAGCTTGCCGACGAGTAGAGCACATTTCCAGCACACTGCCATGTGTTGCACCCTCTAAGTCACATAAGGGTACATTTGTCTCCCGGTCAAAGTACCCACCTATAACTCTCAACCCGCGGAAGGATAACTGGATGGTCTGCAGGGCTTGGGACTGGAATTCTCACTTGCATCTTGTTAGTAATTAGGCTTGTGATAACCCTAGTTAGTTAAAGTAGTAAGCCGTAGTATTTGTTTGGCCGATTGCGAATGGATGGTGTCCAGCCTTGTCTAAGTCTTGTCTAGCTCCAGTACCTGCTATCTCCTGAGCATGTTTGTTTACTTATCTTAACGATAAATGAGTAGGGACAGTGAGCTATTCAGGCGAAGGGTTACAACCCCGGTCCTTGTATGGTTTAAGGATTGTAACCTGGCTCCCGGAATGGTTCCACGTCCCTAGTCGTTTATCGTCCTGTGTACTTTACTACTTGTACTTTCTTTTATTCTTATGTTCTGATATGCTGGCTTTTGTTCTTATTTGTAGCCTCCTTGTGGTACTTGCTCTTTCTGGGGTTTGACCCAGCTGGTTTTGTATGGCCAGATTTTGGAGCAGCTCCCGAGGATCTACCAAGCTTCCAGCCCAATGGTGACAACTAGACGGAACCCGGGCCAAGAGTGGGTTTTCCTTTTTGATTCACCCACTTATATGTAAATTTATTCTTTTGAGGCGTTTAGCCGACGAGCACCTGTTAGCTCGATGCATTTACTTACTGTCTGCCTACGGGCTGTAAACATGATTAACAAATCCTAGGGTTGATCATGTATGACTGAACTCTTGCTAGTCCTATCATTTTGTACGACTAGCTTCATGATCATCCAATATGTAATATTTGGGACGCCTTATATATATATATTTGATGCTCTAATATCTTGTAACTCTGTTAATTGCTTGAGATTGAGACAATAGGCTTGACCTTAAGAGACTGCTGGCTTGTAGTAAACCCTCATATCTAGACAACCGTGACCGTATAGTTGAGATGTATTCTATTTCAATATACGTAGCTGGCTATGTCTGCCCCTGCTCTCCAGTATTCTGGTTCTGGGGCGTGACAGCATAGAAGCCCATATGTCAGGTAATGTTCTTCCCACCCAATGTACCTGTCAAGTCGCATCCACGACCATGTACCTCTACTAACTGCTAAGTCTCCTAACACGCCTCAATTAGCAGTTAGCCCTAACGCATGTGTATGGGGGATCAGCCCACACGCAAGAACCTCTATATGCTACTCATCTCACACATCCTCGTGGTACAACGGTGTCAAGGTATATGCAATACACTACAACGGTAGTCTCTTAACTCTAAGTCCATATGCAATCAAAGGATAATAACAAAGTATATCTAATATCACTGTGCAGACAATAAATCAAGAACTGCAAGAACTGGAAATAATGAACAGTGATATGTAAATAAATGTAACTTAAAATAAACAGTATAATGGCAAGGTATCTTGCCTGGTGGTTCGCCTGATGTTGGTGCAATATTTCGACAAGTTCTGAGGTGTCCAATAGCCTTGGCTGATACGGAGAGTCTGGTTTCCCAAGGAGATATGAGTATCGGATTAGTCATGGTTAATGGTGATAATTGGGAAGTTTGGTGTAAGCGAATACTTATACTACCTTTTAGAAAATTTATTTTATAAAATTTTACATAAATACTTAAAATATACAATTTGGAGAAATATATTTTTATTAGTCAAATATATGTCTAGCTAATACTTGTAAATAATTTAGAAACCACCTTGATCAAATATCTCATAGCCCATAATATAAATATTTAAACCCTTTACAAAAAAAAATATTTGATATATATATTTTACCTATATAAATCCCATGATACCAAAATATCTAAATTTATGTATACAGCTAATAATAATAATAATAATGATAATCATAATAATAATGATAATAATGATGAAAATTAATAGATATTAATTAGTGATAATGATAATAAAAAATAATAATAATCAGTAATAAATAATAATAATAATAATAATAATAATAACAAAAGTTATATATATTAATAATAATAATAATAATAATAATAACAAAAGTTATATATATTAATAATAATAATAATAATATAAAACCCTTATTACAGACTTTTCCCTAAATCGGTACAGAGTGAGGGAGGGAGAGAGAGAGAGAGGGAAAGGGGGAAGAACAGGAGGAGAAGGGGGTCTCACCAGTGCGGGGATCGGCGGCGGTTTCGATGGTTGGCCGACGGACGCTGGGTGGAGCGCTCGGCGGTGGAAGGCGGCCGGGACTGGAGGGAATCGTCGGTGCGGCGTCGGCTCGGGATGGCCGGAGCGGTGCGCCAGGGCGGCGTTGCTCCGGACAGCGGGAGCGGCGGAGTAGAGTGGCGGCGTTTTTGGGCGCCTGGCCGGAGGCGGCGAGAGGGCCGAGATCGACGGAGGTTTAGGGCACGCGTGGCTCCAGGGCGGAGCTCAGGTGGGTGGCTCGTGAAGGCGGAAGGGCGCCGGGGTTTCGCGGAGGAGGAGATGGGGCGGACGCTGCGGAGGTGGTGGTCGACGCCAGGTCGGCGCAGATGGTCGACTGCACGCGGGCGGTGCGCGTGGTCCAGTGGAGGGCGGTGGCTGCGGTTGGAGGAAGCCGGAGGCGCGGTGCTGGTGGCGGGGTTCAGACTCCGGGGCGGCGGGTCGGCGGCTTCGGCTACCACGGTAGCTGCGGCAGAAGGTGAGTCGGTTTCTTCCCCTTATTTTCTTCTGTGGTGGTTGCCGCGGGTCTGTGGATGCGTCGGGATGACATCGATGGTGGTGGCGGCGTTGGTGTTACGGGAGTGTTGTCGGGATGCTGACGGCGGCGAGGGTGGTGCTGTTGGCTGTGGCAGGGATCGAGACGGGGGCGGATGTGATGCTCGGGTGACGGGGAGTCGGCGATGTGGTGATGGTGTCGGGATGACTGGGAGGAGGCGCGACAATGTTGAGGTCGGATTCTGGAGGCTGGTGGTAATGATTTGGATTAGGGTTAGGGTCGGGTGATTGCGTGTCCTACGTGACGCGGGTAATGAAAGGAGGAGATGTGCAGCTGTCCGGGGTTGTCGGGCATGGAAAAATTATTGTAATTGTAATGGAAAATATAGTGGAGGAGATGAGGCACAGACACGATGCACTGTTGTGTTGGAGAATATGGAGGAGTACCTCTCCTATATATAGAAAGTGGGAATACCCAGTTGGATAATCATTAGGATTAATTTAAACCCAGTTAGATAATTCAAAATAATAATCAATCCAAATTAAATTTAAAATCCAATTTAAAACTAGATAATCTAAACTCAATTTAAGTATATATTTTATCTTTTAACTATTTAAATTAATCCATAAAATCAAATCGGGATTTAAAAATGGCCACAATAAATTTTAAATATATTTTCCAAAAATACCAATAATAATTATTTCAAAAATAATAATATTTTTAAATATCTTTTTGAATAATAAAATATTACTACAAAAATTTTGAAAATGAAATTATGTATATGAATTAAAATTTCATTTACCTCATGCTAAGAATATTTGCAAAACATAGTTTTATAATTAGCCGCTATTAAATAAATAGCCCCTTTTATAATTAAAAAAATAATAATAAGTTTGGACATCCCGATACGATGCCTTTCACTATTTTAAGAAAATATAAATATAATAATTATTATATCTATATTAGTATAAAATAAATGTTTTCTAAAAATATGTACGCTCGCACATATTCGTACTCGTCGAGCATTCACGATTAAACGAAATTTGCGCACGATGTACAATACGACTACGCGGCGTACAAAAGTTTAAAATAGTACCAAAAATATATAGTAGAAATTTTAGGGGTTTTACAAGGATCGATCGTGTCAGGGAAGGGGAATCCGACAGTTGCAGCTTGATTTATGGGGTGTCGGCTAGTGTCCAGATCGTGTCCGGATGGGTGGACGTTGTGACCTGACTTTTTGATGTTTCAATCAGTTTAGCAAGTTTTGTGTTGTGTTCCCCCTGCTCTGTTTTGAATTGTTAAGATGTCAAACTCTTTTAAATTCTTATTGATGTATGTACTTATTAGTGTGGGTTATTATTTTCAGTTAAGCCCCTGGATGGGACTATCCTATTCGTTTGAATGTGTGAGTGTATGGGAGGAGGAAGTTGATTCTTAACTGGGAATTCTTTGATATCTGGGTAAATAAAATGTATATTTTTGTCTGTTATAACTTGAGGCTGGATTGTCAAATGGGTTTTGAGCTTGATAGTTCCACTTGGATGTTGAACCTGGCAGCTAAGACTCTATTCGAATACATGGTTATGTTGACTAGAGTTGGCTAATAAATTGATATTACCATACAGTTTTGGAAGGGTTGCTTCCTAAGACAGATATCAATGTCTGCCCCTCCAGATGAGAATCTATGTTAGAATTTTTATCAATAAAACTTGAGTTTATATAAATATATACCTTGTCTTGATAAAATTAAGGAACTTGGGAATGGGATTAGGAACTTAGCTCACTTCATATACTACAATAATAGAGTCCATTCTTAAAAACAGATTTTCAAGTCCTCTGTTGTAATGACAGGTATAATTGTAGTTAAGTTCTTTAGATTAGCTTAAGGCTAGTGAATATAGTTGTTCATTAGGTTTATTTTTCCAAAACAATGTTAGTTAAACTTTCTATTTTAATTATTAGTTGATTAATGATTTTAAGAATAGTTGTAAGGGAGAATAATCACTAAGTAGTTAATATTTGGGGTTTAACCAAATATTATAAATATAGAACTACAAAATACCAATTTAGAGCCTGTTTAGTTATTAACCAACTTGTACCAATATAAACCAGGAGGATATCTAACTTCCATTGTTCACCCGTACTTTCCGGAGCCAGGCAAGCACTTTTCTACGGTTTTGTGCATTTACATTCTTATACCCTTTCTTGTGACACGTCATGGCACGATATTCATGTACTCCTGTATTCCTGTACCCTTGTTCTTGTACTTATTAGTGTCGGGTGGGAAAATACACTAGCCATGTGACCAACCCCGATTACTATATCCCTGTGCCTAGCTTAGGCCTCGCACTGTGCACGCGGGTCCTAAGTCGTGCCATATTCATGTACTCTTGTACATGTTCTCACCCCAGCCGGTCACATGGACTAGATGTATTTCGATATTGTGCACTTGTCATGTCTGGTACTTCAGGATTATAGTTTCATTCCTGTACTTTATATGTTCATGTACTTTACATTTATGTACTATAGTTCCTGTACTTATTTCATATACTACTTTTCTGTACTTTTATGTTCATTCCTGTATTTTATTTCTTGTACTCCTGTACTCTGTTCATATCATGTTCATGTTTCATTCCTAGAACTGTACTTTGCTCCGCTCCTGAATAGGATATATTGCAGGTATGCTTGCAGGACATTGTTCTACTCTATGGGCCAGAGCCCGGATATAGCTAAGCAGGATGAGGCTTAGCTTGAGGCTTCAGGTTTAGACTGTTAGCCTTACTTTTAAATATTGATTTAGAATTCATATACATTTCACTCTTGGACTCGTACATTTATATACATAGAATTGTGGATTATGGTGATCCTTCTGGGATCCTTAGATGCTGTGATTGTATACTTTTATGTTTATCTGTTGATTTCCCTAGTTTTGTGCAGCTTACTTCGTCGTGTCTAACGATGAGACTGGGCGTGTCCGACTCGTGTCCGATTATTCGGGATCGGGTCGGGACAGGACCTGTTCCACCCACTAC
>JANAVB010040818.1:42768994-42888469 GCA_029216955.1 Iris pallida
CCATCATCTGAAAATATATCCAGTCAGGTTTGGAGCGAAGCAAACTCTAACAATAGTTCCATTAATGACAAAAGATACAAAACAGTATAGTAAGTGTAATACATATGAGCATAATGAACTGTACCATAACTATCTACAATATCATCTAACAAGAATAAAAAGACAGAGTAATAAGAGCATCGCAATGAACATGATTAGACAGGAAGAACTAAGTAACTGTATTTGAATCATCATTTCCAACAATTATTCTATCAATAACAGTATTCGCAATAATATGACTCAATCTATGGTAACATATGATTAGCTCACAATAGTATAACTAATCCAATAGGATTGGCTATCCACAATATCATATTAGTACGGCTCAACCCAATAGGATTAGCTATCCACAATAGTAAAGAGTACGGCTCAATCCAATAGGACTGGCTATCCACAATAGCATAATAGTACGGCTCATTCGTACGGATAACGTATGATTGGTTATCCACAATAGTAGAAAAGTATGGCTCAACCCAATATGATTGGCTATCCACAATATCACAATATGGTGTCAACACATAAGCAGGGAGATCAAAATGTACAATGATATATAGGAACAGTATGTATATCAAAACAGGAACTATAACAACTAACTCGTGTGACCATCATGTCAGGAATCAAGTAGAATATTACTAAATACATGTATCATAACAAGTATCAGATAATAAAAATTATCAGAGAATGTACTCGCCTGAAATCTGGTATGAAATATCACGACGTCCGATACAGTGCCTCGAAGACCTAAATATAGAATATTATATACCAAGTTTCAGAACAAAAATAAGTCAAACTAGTCCAATTCTAGGTCATAGAGTCATTTCTAAGTCAAACTAGTCAACTCGGTCAACTCTAGATCGAACTAGTCAAACTTGCCATTTCTAGGTTGTATGAGTCTATTTTGAGTCCATACACTATTTTTCTAGGTTTTACTAGCTATCATTGCGTATGTAGGTTCAAAAGCCAATTACCTTATCTACTAGCATATTACCCATAGGTAATACCCTATATTGGATTACCTACCCTCACATTCACCTATACCTAGGTAAACCCTATACTTATACCCTTGCATTACCTATTTATAGGTAATGCCTAAACCTATTGTATTACATTACCTATATCCACTCCCTAGTTTAAGCTAAACTCTAATATTTATATAGTTAACCCAACACCTATCCTAAAATTACCTAACCAACCTCTTATAGATACATTTTATTACTATACTTAAACCCCCCCTTTCCCATGCTCTCACAACACACACCACACACACACACACACACAAAATTCACATGACCCCCAAGTGTGACACAAGTGTGTGCCACACAAACACACACCCCTTACCTGCATGACCTATTTCATGTTCACCTAATGCACATGACATCACCCATAGCCCCCTCTCTCTACCTAGTACACCCTATACATACATATACACACAATGGCTGCTAGGGATTCTTCCTTACTGCTGTAGGATGCCTGCAGCACCACATCTCCCTATGGTGCAACAAGGCACCATTGCTCTGTGTGTAAGGCTTAGGCCTGTTTAAGAGAGCAATGTCCCTACAGTTCTAACTCTCTATTACTCCTATTGCCCTCTACATCTTTCTTGTAGTTGCTTATTCCTACTAAACTTCCATCTAAAGCCCCTAACTGTGAGCCCATTTGCTATCCTTACCTGTACGCTCACCCTGCTACGCCTCCAATACCTGTGCACCTAGTGCATAGGTCTTCAACCTGCCTACAACTGATACCTATTACCTGTTGCTAAGGCTTCTAATCCATGCTACTACAGTTGCCCCAATTCTCTTCGCCAAACAGCTAGCACATCCCTCCCTCTATGTGTGCAAACTGTACACTAAATCTACCATGACAGTAGGAGGACTGCACAAGGATTGAACTACCCCTTCACAGATACCCATAGGCAAGCCTAATGCAAGGACCCTGGTGATGAGTGCACAAGTGTGCACTAGCCTAAATAGGCCCTTGCTACCATATAGGAAAAATCTGATACACTAAATATGTTCATTCCTATACACACATTCACGCTTGACACACTCTTTCATGTTCACTCACCCATGCACCCAAGTGTGTCACACTGATACACTCAACATTAGGTATTGCACAAGACAATGCACTTGCCCCTCTAATATACACAGACTCCTTCCTATACCATCTACCTGCACATTTAAATTGCATTGCCTACACACACTTATATATGCACATACCCATTAGTAGCTTATAGCTCACACACTATACACTATGACTGACATATGCACTTAAACTCCCTTCTATTCAAAGCCTACTACCAGATGTTGCATACAACTGCTATCCCTATATGTTATTGCTACTATTCTAGCAGTTGCTTCCCTACTGCTGTAGTTTTTTCCTCTTTCTTTTTGGCTCAACAGAACCCTTCTTCTCTTCATGTTGTTGTTGCTTTTCTTTCCTTCTCTGTAGTACAGCTACTATTGTTCACACCTACATTAGCTACTGCTGCAATAGACACACAGTTAAGCAACTGCTGCTAGGTTACCTATTGCCCAAACCCCCTACTAGTTACCTATACACCTTACCTTCATGCTTGTTGTACACCCAAGTGCTGCACTGGGTAGGGACCAAACCCTCATAACTGATGTTCTTCCATGTTTTTCCTCTCTCATATCCCTATGTACAACAGGAAACCCCAAACCTGCAGCAAGGTTACTGTCTCCTCTCCCTATTCCCCATCTAACATTTCATATGTCCATTCATTCCCTCTAACACAAATACACTATGAGCAGTACACATAGGACACAAATGTGTGTCCATAATGCATTCTAATATATATGCATCTGTGATCCCAATACTTGTTGCTGCTCTTGCTTCTTCTTCTTCATAATCCTCGCCCTAACTATCCCTCTATCAAATGTTTAACAATCAAAAAATCTATCTATATATGCACATACACTTAGGTATCTAGCTACACATGATCCCTCCTACTACGAACTAACACTACAACAACATGTGTGTATCACAAAAGCACACACACTCACTAGGACACCACCTCAACACATACATTCTATCACAAAACACATATCTATATACATATAGGTACATATGCATGCATACACAAATCTAACCGTACGTTTCATGAGATACCATGACACCACACCATGTATCCTATTTAGGACATTCCAAATCTCAACTCAAAAAGGACACAAAAATCTCTTTGGGGACACATATCGAACATCTGGTGTGCAAGCTTGTGATACGTCTAAGATACTCTATCAAACCTTGTCCGAATCCTACCAAATTTTATAGGCAAGCCAAAATATATACTAGAACATAATTAGGGCATTTCTAAGCTAGTGTCAAGTGTCATGTATAATAGAGCATGTGCACCACATGTGTAGGAGTCCAAAAACCCCAAATTGTTCTCGTGTCCTACCGCATCATGACACAACCTACACGTATCTATTTGTGGACACGAATCTAGACACACGACTAAATATACTCTAGTTAGACCTAACAAATCTAATGACAAACATTTGGTGGACCATTCTCGGAATTTCTCCAAAATAGCACAAAACTCATTGTAAAAGTTCCCAAAAGGGTCAAATGAAGCCCAAGCTTCTTCCCATGGGTAGCTCTAATGCATGGGTGGTTCTTAAATGACTAATTATACTACTTAGAATCAATTACAAGATTTAATTTCAGATTTACCTATTGGAAGATGGATTCCCAATACAAAGCCAAAAGGGGCACAAATGGACACAACCTTCACGAATGGACACCTCCTTCAAGCTCCACTCCTTCTAATGCTTCCTTCTTGCTAATCCAAGCTCTAGCCTCATTGAGATGACACTAGACATTGGTTGGAAATCAATTTGAAAATGGTGGAGTTTGGTTCTTCTTCTCAAATAGAGAGAAAATAGAGAGAAGACAAATTAGGGTTTGTGGAGGCTAATAAATGAACTCAAAGAAGGGTTTTATACGGTATATGACCAGCCACTAATCCTAATCCTAAATGCAATATAAAGGGCCTAATAAGCCCTCACAATGAGTCACGAAGGTTTATTTTAGGAAGGGGTTTAATTAGAAAATTGTTCTATTAACTAAAAGAAGGATTTTTCTTACTCATTGCTCTCTAATTAATAGGTGCTCCAAGACTAACTAATGGGTTTACTAATGGTGTCATGACAAGTCTAGTTGGGTCCATCTAGGTTTACTAACAACTAGTATAACTAGTAATTAACAACTAGCAACTGACAACATCATATATTTAATTATATGCAACAATACCAATCATGGAAAAATAAAAATAGATCATTACAATTAATATAAAATATAATTTTTAAATTGGTATAACATAGAAAAAGACAAAAAATCCCAATTATGGAAATGTGGTAGTTAGAAATGGCGGTGTAGGATAGCGGGGGTTAGTCGGAGTAGGGTGTACGCTAGTGCACTATGTGATGGATGTTGGACGGGGCTGGTGGTAGTAGTAGCGTTGGGCGGTGAAGGCGGAGTTAGGGTGGTGTTAGATGGTAGTGGTGAGAAAGGCTAGTGGTTGGAGATTAGGTGGTTGGATGGTGGAGCTGAGAAGAGAAGGCGGCGGTTGGTAATATGCTGGAGTTGTGGTGGTGTTCAGGAGTCAGGGTCCGTAATGGGGAGTACGGGTGGCTTGGGGTGAGGACGGATCTGGCCGGACAGTGATAGATGTAGGCGGAGCTTAGGGTAATGTACAGTGGCATTGGAGACAGTGAGAGAGAAAGAAGAGGAGAATTGGTGGCGTTCTGCGACGACGAGGATCGCCGGAGCTCGGCCGGGTACAGTGGCGCATGTAGCGGTGGTCGGCGGCAGCACAATGATGAAGAAAGAGAGTGCCAAGGGAAAGAGAAAAAGAATGAGTGAATATTTGTTGTAATAAAATATTGAAGAGTCCTCAATATTTAATAAGGAATAGTGGAGTGATCTCCAAGCCTAAGTGGCAAAGCTGTAAATTGTAATAGATCTAGGGGCATATAGTAAAGACTACTAACAGACCTAACTAACTACTAACTAACACAAACTAATCTCTAATTAGTAACGAATAGTAATTAAGACTAAACAATTAATTAGCTAACTAAATAATCAATTACTCTCTCTAGCCCAAAACCCATAGGCCCATAATCCAAGTCCAAGGCTTGGTAGGCAACTATGATAGTTAGCCTATAATACAAGCCCAAGGCTTAGTAGGTTCACCACTATTAATAAAAATAACTTTAAAATGGAATTAATTAATTAAATAATAATAAACAGAATTGGAAATAAATTCCCAATAATCCAAAAATAATTTTATAAAATTTCTAAAATTACAATATTGATTTACAAAAATAGAAAATTAAAATTAGGTAGTTACAAGTCTATAAAGCTTAAAAAAAGCATCCTTCACAATTCAACATTTATTCAAAGATAAGAAGCATACAATCACTTAACAAAAAGACTAGGAAAACGCTCTCTAATCTCTGCTTATCACTTCCAAGTCGATTTCCCTGGAGAACGGTTACTCTAAGCTACTCGGACGAGAGAAATTGTCAGATTGTGTAGCACCTTCTCCCGACGATCAATAATCCTAACAGGCTCCTCCTGATAAGTTAGGCTAGGACCCACCCTGACCTCTGAATGGTCAATCACTTGAATTGGGTCAGAAATGTAACACCTCAGCTGCGACACATGAAATACGTTGTTGCACACCCTCCAAAGTAGCTGGTAGGTCAAGTTGGTCGACGACAGTCCCGATCCTCTCAAGAATGCTGAAAGGCCCGATAAATCTAGGGCTAAGCTTCCCGCCTTGACCAAAATAGATAGTACCACGTGTAGGAAAAATCTTCAGGAAAACCAAATCTCCCACCTAGAATTAAAACAAACTTAGAATATAAACATTAATCAATTCACTAGAACAAAATTAAAATCTAAACTAATTACCTCAAACTCTAACGGTCTTCGGTAGCTATCAGCCTAGTGTCTCTGTCTGTCCTGAGCCACATGAACTCTATCCCTGATCTGCTTCACTTTCTATGCAGCATCTAAAACCATCTCAGGCCCCAATAAGGCTCGCTCTCCCATATCATCCTAAGACAATACAGTGCGACACCTTTGTCCATATAAGGCTTCGAAAGGAGTCATCTTAATACTGGCTTGGTAGTTGTTATTGTATGAAAACTCTACCAAGTAAGGATAATCCTCCCAAAAGCCTCTGAAATCTAGCATACAAGTCTGAAACATATCCTCCAGAGTCTGAATAGTCATTTTTGACTGTCGATCAGTCTGAGGATGATAAACGGTACTGAATTTGAGCTGAGTGTCCAAACTAGCCTGTAAGATCCTCCAGAAGTGAGAAGTAAATCTGTTATCTCGGTCAGATACAAAATAAGTACTCCATGCAATCGAACAATCTATCTCACATACAGCTCTGTAAGCCTTTCTGTAGACAGTTGTCACGACCCGCACCCTAGAGTAAGGGCACGAGAAGTGGGTATGTCCAGCCTACGTCGCAGTGTCAGCGGTAGAACGCTGTCCTAGGTCTCATGCATCTAACAGTATAAGGCTAAGCAGTTTATACTCCCCGAATGGGGGTGACATAGCAGAATGTAAACTCAATCACATCTAAGGTAGAGCATAATGGAAGATAGATAAAACATGAAATCCACAAAGAGATACATCAGATAGAAGTCTAAGTGTCTAAGATACACAACCCAGAACATCTCAAATCTCAAATACAATAATCCTAAATACAACTCAAAACAACTGAAAATAAGCTATAAGCAAAACTCTAGCTATCTATACAACCTCTACTGTGTCTCCTCTAGGCTAGCAGGCAACCGCCAGGCTATCTGTAAAATTTATCAACAGGTCCAGTCAGGACAGGAGCGAGCACAGTACATCTCAACAAATCATAGCAGGTTAGAAAATATAATCATGCAATAAAGTAAGATATATGAACTGAAGAAATACAGTATGTAAACAGAGAGAGAACTGTAATAGAAATATCTACTATACATAGAGAACTAACAGTGGCTAGTGAGTCAGAGTACAATATAGACATGTAAATGGCATAGGATGATTCTGATGCTATACTATGGAATGATTCTGATGCTACACTACTTGGATATTATTCACATGTCCACTTCTACTCCCCCGTACCCCCAATCAATACACAAGGATCCAGCCAGGTTATGTTATGATTCCATGCAATGGCTCTCGAAGGGTGGTACATGGTAGTCCCATAAATAGGGATTCTAGAAAGCACAATAAATGGAAGGATTCAAGGAAGACTCTGTGATCATGAGAGTACATGTCACAAGTGATTCAATGAACCATGAAGCATAGTGATACATCATGTAAGTGAAACGCACAGAACATGAAGTACCCGATGCTCCTAAAGGATAACATCTCAAGAAGGGATCCATATAGTACCAATCCGTGTGACCAACGTGACAGTATCAAATAAAGTAATTTAAAGCAGGAAAATAATTCTAAGCAGGATATAAAATGATCAGAGAATGTACTCGCCTTAATTGGTTGAAGTCGACGTACGCGACACGAACGTGTCGACATGAGGTAGGTACCTTGCTAAGCTCCATAGAGGGTCCCAGACGACGACACGGGCAGTCCCAATTAGTCCAGAATAGTCTAAATAGCCTAGTTTGGTATATAAAAGTCTAAAATCAGGGTTTGGTACGATAATCAAATCAAGAAATACAAAATAACTTAAAATAGTCGCGATTATGAATAAAATATATATAACTAAATATATATATATAAGAAATTATGGAAATTATTTGTAAGGTCAATATATATATCACAAGCATGCCATATTCAGATAATAGTTGAAAATTGAAAACTAGTAGTCCAATAATTATATTTTTGTACCAAGAAACATTCACATTAAGTAGGTAAAAATACTATAATAATAATTTAGGTCAAAACTTTACTAATACTATTTTAGAAATATAATTATATATTTTTATATAATTTCCAAGTAAGTAATTACGTTAATATAATAGTACCAATAAAATAATAATGAGACCAATTTATACACTTACACATAAGTATCTCAATATTTATATTGATAGCAACTAATTAATTGTAACTATTTAACTAAAATTTTCTAACTATAAATTAGTCAATAATTTTAATAATATTAGTAACAATATTACAATAATACTTTAAATCATAATAATAAAAATAATAATAATACCATCATTATATACTATATATAATCTAACATGCATTTATCATAACCTAATATACATTTATCATAAAACTATTATACATTTATTATATAAACAATACATATTATATATATAAACAATACATATTATATATATAACAATACATATTATATATATAACAATACATATTATATATAACAATATATATTATATATAAACTATTATATATAAACTATTATATATAAACTAATATATTATATATAATAACTAATATATTATAAATAAGAAGGGCTGATCCCCAACTCAGTAGAAGGAAAAAGGAGGGGTTTTGAAACGAAGGGGCTCACATGGAGGAAACTCGCAGGCGGAGGAGCGCCGACAAGAGACGGAGGCGCGGCACGGGGAGATACGGTGGAAGTCGGGACGTGGTCGGCTTCGCTGGACGGAGCCAGAGGTCGCACGGCGAAGGATGGCAGTGCCCTAGCGGCGGTGGTTCACCATCGGCCGCCGAAAGAAGCTCGGCAGGGCGATTCAGGTGAAGTCTGTTGACACAAAGTCATAGTCAACCAAATATTGATAGAATTGACTAAATAATACTCGTGATAATTCAATACGAAACATGAAGACTACATCCAGCACAAGTCAGACGACAGCTCAGTTTTACAACGCAAGTCATTTTTGAGTCTGTATTTTATAATTTTATTGAGTCTAGACTTATATAAGCTGAGTTGTGCTGAGCATCTGAGACTTAACCTATACCCTACCCAAAATCCAAAAGCTCCACATACATCTAAATAAGCCCATTGGACTAATAATCCATTCTGTGCTCTGGAGACAGAGTTCGGGCCGAACTCTGCTTCCATACAGAGTTCGGGCCGAACTCTGTCCCCTAAAAATCAGTACCCTAATTTTTAGGGTTGGCTGGTTGCAAGTTGTCCAACGGCCAAATTTTTGAAAATTCTAACCAGAATTCTGGCCGAATTCTGCCTACCTGATATCCTATAAATAGGCCATGAATTCTCTCATTTTTAATTCATCCAATCTTCTCTTCTCTTCTCTCTAAAGCTCAATACAAGCCATACCCTTCTTCATCTACTAGCCACAAGCTCCCTAAGCCTCAAGTGCTCAGTATTTTTCAGTTAGGAGTTTGTGCAAGAGTTCAAGAAGTCGCTTGGAAAATTCCAAGCATTGTCACAGCGATCTTTGTAAGAAGTTGACGTGCTCTTCTGAAGAAAAGGCACGGGGTGTAACTACTATTTCACAAATAGTGGATTTAATCCTGAGCTAGAGTTCTCAGGCCTGGACTAGTCCTCCACGAGGGAAACCCGGTTAAAATCGGCTATGTTTGCGTATGATTTCTTGCTCCTTATTTATTTCCGTATTTACTCTGATTATTTTTACTTGTGAAAGAATTTAATTTTTAATTGGTTATTATCGTTATAAACTCTATTCACCCCCCCTCTAGATTTGTCATATGTTCTTCAATTGGTATCAGAGCTCTGTTCTCTCAACAAGGACTAACATCCTAGAGCTGATCCATGGCAACCACACAATCCTTGATTTCCAATCACGGTGAAGGGCTGTCCACTCATAGGCCTCCCCTATTTGATGGAACTAACTACACCTATTGGAAAACAAGGATGAGCTTTTATCTCAAGTCGCTAGACTTCGACCTGTGGACCATCGTCACCGATGGTTACAAAAAGCCCGCCAGGATAGTTGTCAATGGTAATCTCGTTGAGAAACTACATGACAAATATTCTGACAAGAAGAAGAAACAGGCAAGTCTCGACACGAGAGCTATTAATGCTTTGTTCTGTGCTATAGACACGAATGAGTTCAACAGGGTCTCAACATGCACCACCTCTCACCAAGTATGGAGATTTCTAGAAGTGACGCATGAAGGAACCACCCAAGTCAAGGAATCAAAGATAAGTCGTCTCACTCAAGAATATGAGGCTTTCAAGATGAAGCCAAATGAAAAAATCACGCAAATGTTTACAAGATTCCTCGACATCATCAATCCCCTATCTTCGCTCGGCAAATAATATTCAAATCATGAGAAGATTCGCAAGCTACTTAGGGGGCTACCAAAGATTTAGAACCCTAAGGTGACAGCCATCATAGAAGGAAATGATCTCACAACCATGTCCATGGAGACCTTGATGGAAAAGCTGATGACTCATGCGCTTGACCTCAAGGACTTTGAAGAGCCTGCTCCTAAGGCTAAGGAGATCGCCCTCAAAGCTCACCGACGAAGGACTGACTCCGAAGAGACGGATGACGACAACTCGGAAGGTGATGATCAAGCTCTCCTTGTCCGCAACTTCAAGAAATTCCTTCACTTCAACTGAAGAAAGAAGGAACCACAAGAAGACGACGAAGAAGAGCCAACATGCTACGGTTGCAAGAAGACGAGACATGTCCGAAAAGACTGTCCATTCTTAAAGAAGAACAATCGCTATGAGAAACCATACAAGAAGGCTTCCTCAAAGAAATATGCCAACACAAGCATTTGGCATGAAAGCAAAGCTAGTGACTCCGAGGAAGAAAAGGACTCTCCTCAAGATGCTACAAACGTATGCCTAATGGCAACGTCCGACAAGGTATCAAACGAAACTCTTGATGACTTCAATTTTGATGAACTTGGCGATGCTTTTACCGATTTACTTGATGATCATAAAAAGGTCATTGTAAATATAAACATGCCAAGAAAAAGATCAAAAGTCATGAAGTTGAAATTCAAAGACTTTCTTTACTGCTTGATAACATTAGAGACACTTCACCCACGGATGTCACAAATGAGGTATCTAAGCTTAAAATAAGCTTACATGATGCTGAAGCACGCATTGAACAACAAACACAAGAAATCACAGCACTTAACACGGAGCTTGCAGAAGAAAAGAGTAGACACAAGATTTTTATTACTAAGATATATGGTTTGAATGCTAAGGTTACTGAACTGCAGGCTGTATCCAAGAAATTAAAGACTAAATTGGGAAAACAGGTTGCTCAACCTCAAACCCAATCACATGAGACACATACAAAGCATGACACTACTCATACTAGTCAACCACGTCATCCATATGCAGCTCATAATCATGCTTACATATACACACACTTTTATAAAGCACACCAACCACATGCACGTAGAAATAATTCTCATATGTCACAGAATCATCATGCTACACATAGATACAACCATCACTATGTTGCACAAAATCACCATCACTCTACATATAGACATCATCACCATGCTATTCCATATAGACATCATCACCATGCTACTCCATATAGACATTATCACCATACTGCTCCATATAACTCTACATATAGACATCATCACCATGCTAACTCTACATATCATCATGCTACTCCACATCACTCTACTCATAGACATCATATGCATGCTCCTAACATAAATAGGAATGCTATATGTACTTATTATGGTTTACATGGATATATTTCACCACAATATAGAATTAGAAGATTAGTAGATAGAAAGATATATGCATGGTTTCCGAAAACTAACTTTTCAGGACCCTCAAGAACTTGGGTACCAAAGGTCACATCTACTCTTGATGTAGGTGGACCTTCCTCCTCAACTAAGAGTAAGTGGATTCTCGATAGTGGATGCTCGCGGCATATGACGGAAGACGCAAATCTTTTCGCATCACTATCGATGAAGAGAGAAGGATATGTATCCTTCAGTAACAACCTAAAAGGGTATATTATAGGTCATCCTCCCTCTCCCGTAATAAAGGATGTCTGCCTAGTGATCGAGTTAAAGCATAACCTGCTCAGCATTAGTCATCTTGCTGACCATGGATATGACATTAACTTTGGATAAAATAAATGCTTTATTTATGATAGGTCAACGGGAGACATTACTTTTGAAGGGGTAAGAGAGGATAATATTTATATTTTCTATCTGTCTAGAGATACTAACAATATAGGTAGATGCCTATATGCTCATAAGGATAAAAGATTACTATGGCACCAGCGTCTTGGTCATGCCAACATGGATACTATATCCAGGCTATCGACTAAGAAGCTAGTTAGAGGCTTGCCCGACATCACATTCAAAAAGGATACGGTATGTGCCGAATATGAATTGATTAAGACAACTAAGTCCTCATTTCATTCCATAAACTCTGTAAGTACTACTAGACCTTTGCAACTTCTTCATATGGATTTATTTGGCCCTAGTAGAGTAGCCAGTCTTGGTGAAAAACTCTACGCCTTTGTCATTGTTGATGATTTTTCTAGATTTACATGGGTTTTCTTTCTTACAAGTAAAAGTGATGCTGTTTCATTTTTCAAGATTTTGTTAAAAAAGTTCAAAACAAAAAAGGCTACATGATTACTCGAATCCGAAGTGATCATGGAGGCGAATTCGAAAATACAGATTTTGAAAAGTTTTGTGATTCTAATGGTTTTGATCATGAGTTTTCTTGTCCAAAAACTCCTCAACAAAATGGTGTTATGGAGCGAAAGAATAGGACTCTTGGCGATATGGCTAGAGTCATGTTGAACAAGTTTTTACTTTCGAAATACTTTTGTGCTGAAGCTGTCAGTACAGCATGCCACATTTTAAATAGGGTGCTTATTCGTCCTATTACGAAAAAAACACCCTATGAGCTTTGGTTTGGAAGAACCCCAAATGTTTCTTATTTTAGAGTTTTTGGTTGTAGATGTTTTATCCTTAACACCAAAGACAACTTAGGCAAATTTGATGCCAAAGCTGACGATGGTATTTTCCTTGGCTATGCTGCCAAGAACAAGGGATATAGAGTTTTTAACAAACGCTCATTAATTGTGAAAGAGTCTACAAATGTGACTTTTGATGAAGATAACAGTACAGCAGCTACTCTTGATGATGATGTTGAGCCATCAACTTCTACTCCAATGAATACCACAACCGAAACCAATTCTCTGGAAGGCTTGCCAAAGAAATTCTCTTTCAAGCCGTCACATCCAGAAAATTTGGTAATAGGTAAGGTTTCACGTGGAGTAACTACTAGATCATCATTAAGAGACTCTATTGCTAGCACTGCCTTTATTTCACAAATTGAGCCAAAAAACTTTTTAGAAGCTTTTAATGATGAATTTTGGATTTCTGCTATACAAGAGGAATTCAACCAATTCGAGAGGAGCCAAGTATAGGAAATCGTTCCTAGATCGGCCAATCACTTGATCATTGGTACTAAATGGGTTTTTAGAAACAAAGTAAATGAAGATAATTCAGTCACACGCAACAAAGCTCGTCTAGTAGCCCAAGGATACAACCAAGAGGAAGGTATCGACTATGATGAGACGTATGCTCCTGTTGCTAGATTGGAATCCATTCGGATGCTTTGTGCATTTGTAAATTTTTAAATTATTTCAAATGGATGTTAAAAGTGCTTTCTTGAATGGATTTATTAAGGAGGAAGTTTATGTGAAACAACCTCCTGGCTTTGAAAATCACAAATTTTCCGACCATGTTTTCAAGCTGAAGAAAGCGCTATATGGCCTCAAACAAGCCCTTAGAGCTTGGTATGAACGGCTAAGTAATTTCTTGCTTGAGAAAGGTTTTTCTAAAGGAAAAATTGACACCATACTTTTCATAAAATCTTTTAATGACACTATTCTCTTAGTCCAAATATACGTAGATGATATTATATTTGGTTCTACTGATGAAACCCTCTGTCAAGATTTTGCCAAGTGTATGCAGACCGAGTTTGAGATGAGCATGATGGGGGAGCTCAACTACTTTCTTGGACTACAAGTCAAACAAATGTCAAATAGAACTTTCATCTGTCAGTCGAAGTATACAAAGGACATGCTGAAGAAATTCAACCTTGACAACGTCAAACCAATCAGCACTCCAATGGCTACTACAACTAAACTAGAACCAGACGAAAGTGGCAAACCCGTGGACCAACGTAAGTATCGAGGTATGATAGGCAGTCTACTCTATTTAACTGCTAGTCGCCCTGATATTATATTTAGCGTTTGCTTGTGTGCTAGATATCAAGCAAATCCTAAGGAATCACACATGATTGCTGTTAAGCGTATCTTTCAATACCTTAAGGGTACGGTTACAGTGGGCCTATGGTATCCCAAGTCAACATCATTTGACCTCATTGGTTATTCTGATGCTAATTTCGCCGGATGCAAGGTCGACCGTAAAAGTACGAGCGGTACGTGTCATTTATTAGGAAAGGATTTAGCCTCTTGGTTTAGCAAGAAGCAGAATTTTGTCGTACTATCCACAACAGAAGCTGAATACATCGCAGCTGGGCGTTGTTGTGCACAAATTCTGTGGATGAAGCAAACCCTTGAAGACTATAATTTATCTTTTATGCACAGTCCAATCTTTTGTGACAACACTAGTGCTATAAATCTCACTAAGAACCCCATTTGTCACTCACGAACGAAGCACATTGAAATACGTCACCACTTTTTGCGTGATCATCAGCAAAATGGCACTATTAACTTAGAATTTATTGACACTGATCATCAGCTAGCAGATTTCTTCATAAAACCATTATCCGAAGAGCGCTTCAATTTTCTTTATCGTAAACTTGGACTTTTGGATGAAGCTGTTATTAATTAAAATAAACCTGCGTAAATATCGAGTATGTTTTGATTCTTTTATGATAAAATTGCTATGGGTACAAGCCGAAAGGGTCCTTCTGACAACAAGGCGTAAAAGCCTAAGTGACACGGTACACTAGTCCTCTGGACTACCGCTAGCTGGGATCCGGCCCCTGCAGCTAACCCATGGTAGCTTCAAAATACTGAATTATGACATAATTCCTTGTTTATTACATGGTTCATTTTTAATTTTTTACATGCTAAAATGCAAATTTTCCAAACTTTACTTTGCTTCAAAGTTAACTTTCTGTCACTCTCCACTTGAGTCTTCCTTATATATGTCCTCACTTTCCTTTTCCTTTGGTCTCTCACACTTAACAATTTTTATCTTCTTCTCAGCCTGATTCCTGTTCTGTCAACAGAATTTGGAATTCGGGCGAACTCTGCCCTTACCAGAGTTCGGGCCGAATCCTGACTGTTCCAGAACCGGAAACAGTCTCAGCCGCTGATCATAACTAGATCCAATGGCTCATTTTTGCTTCGACCAATTGAAACCCTTCACATATATTTGGGCTCTCCTCCCTCTTCTTCTCCATTGCCACCTTTTTCACTTCTCCAAACACTTTTTATCAAAACCCTAACCCTAGTTCTTCCTTTCTAGAGCTCATCTCCTCCCCAAACTCAAGGAGAAGGCCTCTTTCATCATTCTCCTTCATTGTTCATCATCACTTTGAGGTATATCTCAACACTTTTCTATATTTCAAATTCTTTCATTATCTTTATTGTTTCATGGCTCCACGTTTGTTCAATCGCGAGAAGAGACTTCGAACCGAGGGAGCGTCCTCTTCGAATGCTCCTCCTCGCGTTGAACCGCCCGTTGAACAACAACCACATATCCATCCGTTGTTCAATCCACCACGTCCACTTGACCCAAACACATTTGGCGACTGAATATTTGTATCACTCGACGCATCTAATGATTGGTTTAGTGATTTTCGGACACGTCTGGTGTTTGCGGGTCACCCTATCAATTTTACTATTTTCTCTCAATATGATGCACTTTTTCGTGATATTTGCCTTGACGAACTTGTCACCACCAACTCGGTTATTTATCGTAGTGCTATTCAAATGTTCTACTGCAACCTAACTCATGATGATACACACATTTATTCACGGGTTGCGGGCATTGACATCTCGTTTGATGATTTCGATTTGGCCGAACACCTTGAACTCCAAGAGCCAAACTCATGGGAAAAGCTTGTTGAAGCTCGATCGTTTCAATTTTTCGATGGGTCTTCACTTGAAAGCTTCAAGGACGACTTCTGTACCCCGAACACACGTCCTCGTAAGCTTTTGGCCAAGTATCTCAATCCCTATTTTTATGAACATCGGATTATCTTTAACACCATTCTACCCAAAGCGGAATCTACCGATGAAGTCACCTACTTTAAAATCTCGGCCTTATATCACCTCCACTTTCATGTACCATTTAATCTTCCACGTACAATGATGGATTGGATGATTAATTCTAGGAAGAAATGAAGATCCTTGGTTTATGCTTTGTATCTTCCTGTGGTATTTCGTGATTTTCGCATACCTCTTGATGAGTGTCCTTTCTTACCTGCCCCTGCCTTTCTTTCAAAGGCACGGAGGCTTCAGGCAGCCGTTGGCTCACCAGTCGTGTCTGAGCATTCTGATGATGAGCCAGATGCCCCTCCTTTGGGACAGGATCCTCCTCCTCCTCCTCCTGCCACTCTCGAGTCTCTTAAGACCATGCTCCGCGATCGTTTTACCTTAGAGGATGATCGCTGGACTCTGCTGGATTACCGGACTATCCTGCAGATGAGTGCCATCAGCAACTCGCTGCACGATATTCGGTACTCCATGTCTCGCCATCCTTCCATGCCTATTCCTATAGAGCGGGACCCAGGTCTTGAGGGCTATCGTATCGATGACCCTTGGGTTATTCGCTACTTGGATCCAGATGCGGCCTTCGTGGACCCTCATCGTTCCTTCACTGATCCATCAGACGACGCTGGGCCTTCACGAGCTCGATGATGGATATGGACTGCTACTTGCTGCTGCTACTGAGGATCATAGCTTATGTTTCTTTCTGCACTTTGGATTTTAGTTACTTTTATGCACTTTGATTGTATTAGACTTATTATGAGTTGTAACTTTTGAGACATTTAGTAGTTTTATTAGTTTCTATGCAGTTTCTTCTATTATCTTTTGGTGTGTTTGCCAGTTCTTATTTGATTATGGTTAATTGCTAAATGCCAAAAGGGGGAGATATTTGTATATTCCATATTCTTTTTGTCTCTGTATCTGTGCTTTTGGAAGAATGTTCTTATCAGGGCAACAGGATTCAAAGCAATGTTTACGGGGGAGCTATTTTTTAAGCTCGGCACTGATTACGGGGGAGCTATGCTTTTTGTCCTTAAATGTGTCCAGGTATGAATATTAAATATATAATTATTATTTTGTCAATTATCAATATGGGGGAGATTGTTGACACAAACTCATAGTCAACCAAATATTGATAGAATTGACTAAATAATACTTGTGATAATTCAATACGACACATAAAGACTACATCCAGCACAAGTCGGACGACAACACAGTTTTGCAACGCAAGTCATTTTTGAGTCTGTATTTTATAATTTTATTGAGTCTAGACTTATGTAAGCTAAGTTGTGCTGAGCATCTGAGACTTAACCTATACCCTACCCAAAATCCAAAAGCTCCACATACATCCAAATAAGCCCATTGGACCAATGACAAATTCTGTGCTCTGGAGATAGAGTTCGGGCCGAACTCTGCCTCAACACAGAGTTCGGGCCGAACTCTGTCCCCTAAAAATCAGCACCCTAATTTTTAGGGTTGGCTGGTTGCAAGTTGTCCAACGGCCAAATTTTTGAAAATTACAACCAGAATTCTGGCCTAATTCTGCCTATCTGATATCCTATAAATAGGCCATGAATTCTCTCATTTTTAATTCATCAAATCTTCTCTTCTCTTCTCTCTAAAGCTCAATACAAGCCATACCCATCTTCATCTACTAGCCACAAGCTCCCTAAGCCTCAAATGCTCAGCATTTTTCAGTTAGGAGTTTGTGCAAGAGTTCAAGAAGTCGCTTGGAAAATTTCAAGCATCGCCACTGCGATCTTTGTAAGAAGTTGACGTGCTCTTCTGAAAAAAAGGCACGGGGTGTAACTACTATTTCATAAATAGTGGATTTAATCATGAGCTAGAGTTCTCAGGCCTGGACTAGTCCTCTACGAGGGAAACCAGATTAAAATCGGCTGTGTTTGCGTATGCTTTCTTGCTCCTTATTTATTTCCGCATTTACTCTGATTATTTTTACTTGAGAAAGAGTTTAATTTTTAATTGGTTATTATCGTTATAAACTCTATTCACCCCCCCTCTAGAGTTGTCATCTGTTCTTCAAAGTCTTCTCTCCCTTACTCTCTTTCGTGATGTTGGTTGAGGTGGTGTGGGCGGCCGAGGTCGAGCCGAGGGAACGGCCGGGGCGGCATATCGGAGTTGGGCTGGAGGTTGGAAAAACGTGATGGTGATGGATCGACGACGATGGTGGTGATGGGTTTGATGGTGGCGGTGGTGGTGATGGGTTTGATGGCAGGGGCGGCGGTGTATGATTTGACAGGGGCAGTGGTGGCTAACGGTGGTGGTGGTGGTTCGATGGCATGGAGGAATGGTGGTGGTAGTGGTGGTGGTCCGGTGACTTGGTCGGCCGGAATGGCCAGAAGAGGGGGTATGGTGGTCGGAATGTTACATGGAGGCAGGGAGAAATGGGAGTGTGGTGGCTATGTGCTGAGTGTAGGAATTTAGGGTTTTGGGAATGTATGTGTGAGTTTTGGAAAAGTGCGCTATTTATAGGGAGTGGGAGAAAACCCTAAAAATGTAAAATGTAATAGAAATTAGGAAATTAGTGGAAAAACTAACGCACTAACCACTAACTGCTGACCCTAACGTTATTTCTATTTGTGGATTTAATTAGCACTAAATATATATTAGCTATAAATAATTAATTACTAGTTACAACTAATTAACAAATGGCTAATTACAATTTAGCCAAAAAAATTTAATTAATAAAATAATACTAATTTATTCACTTAATTATTTAAATATATCTAACAATCATTTATTTAGTAAATAAAATGTATTTTGAAATTCATAACTTATTGATTCAAGAAAATGACAGGAAAATTCCAATAGGATAAAGTCGCTTAAAATAGTAAACCAAAGCCAACAAGGACCGATAGCAACCACGGTCAAATTTGTTTTCCCAAAATTTAGAATTCACACGTTTTTCGAGATTCAGAAAAATTCAGCAAAAAAAATATAAATTTTCAAAAATATCCAATAATTCAATTAACAGAGGTTACAAATCTACCCTCCTTAAAGAAATTTCGTCCTCGAAATTAAAGGTTGGCAAGGGAGTTAAAACATGATAAAAATTTAGGCAATAACTCAGACATGATTAAAAGAGAACGACAAATGGCACGATCAAGATAATCAACTTGAAATTGTTTGGGCACGACTATTGATTTAACATAATAGAATCATAGTATGATTTAAAATTGTTTAGACACAAATCAGGAATAATTTCAGGTTATTTAGTCATGATCTTAATCACGGCTAAGGGAACGAATGGAGAACGAAATTCGAGTATAGAACGATCGGTAATTAGATTTGATGAAAATCAGACTCTAGGTCGTATAAGCATGATCAAGATCCAAGCTTAGTTATGAATGACGATAAAATCATGATTTCGGAATCAACGTTTTTATAGGCATAATTTAGAAAGAACCCAAGTCATTTAGGCACAGAAGAAATTTGTTCAGGCATGGTAAATTTTTGATTCTAATGTGACTAATTTCGTGGTCACACCAGATGGTCATGATTGAAAGTCAAAATTCTTAGGCAAAATTTAGAGTATAGTGGCAAAAATTAAAGTCTGAGTGATAACTGGGCACGAATGACTAGTGAATCAATCATTTAGGTAAAATGGGAACATTTATTCCGACAAGATCAGAACTCAATTTATGACATGACAAGGTTTACAACCAAAGCAGATAGTCGTGATCAAGAACAAAAATTTTCAAGCACGATCCAGAGTCAAAATTGGTACGTATAGCCATGATCGTAAGAATCACGACCAGGAGTTTATAGTCGTCTAGTCATGCCAGGTCATCTAGGCATGACAAATCACAAGGAGTTCAGATATAATCAGGAAGTAAAATCATGGTCAGAAAAGAGTTTGAGTACCAGTGTTAAAATCCGAACATGATCATAATCGTTAGTTCGACACGATCGAAGATAAAATCAGTCTAACCTTGGTCAAATATTATTTAAATATGATGAAGAGTATGGTAGTAGGCTAGGCACGATCAAACATGAAATTCGGTATAATCAAGGATAGTATGAAGCTAAATCAGAATTGGAACAGAATTTAGTCGTTTCGAGAATAAATCAGAGTTTTATACACGAGTGATATGGGTATCGAAGTCTGATTGCGATCAAAATTAAAATATTGACACGATGAAGAATAAAGCTAATCAATATTTGAATTTAGGTTCAAAAAATTTGAAATCGAGATTTTTGAGCACGAGCAACATATGATAGAGATCCAAGTCACGATGGAAGTCAAATAAATTGAGTACGGTCAAGGGTCAAGACTATTGGTACGATGAAAGGTACTACTCAAGGAAAATCAAAATCAAAAGTTTAAGGAACGAATGTCAATAGCATTGAAATCCAATCACAATAATATTAAGAAATTTTAGTCGCGATACGATCTAAGTTGATCAATTCTGGGAAATCAAGATTTGGGCAATATGGAGGACAAGTTCATCAAAGTCTGAGAACGAGCATACAAGAATGGAGATTCAGGTCACAATCAAATATAATTCAATTGAGTACGACCCAAGATATTAATACGATAAGAAAAGATGAGCAAGGTCGATTGGTCGTGATTAAGGGAGTTAGGATTCAATGATATTGAAAACCTTTTAGGGAAACAAGGAAAGATTTCATAAGAAGTCAAGTTAATCATCTCTCTCTAATACCATCAAGTTTATCATTTGCCAATCATATTTTTATCACACAAGTCCCAATATGAAAATCAACCTTTATATCACTATCATCGAAATTTTATAACCTTCAGTCATCTAAACCTTTACCATGATCACCATAGACAAAATTCCAAACTTCTAAACATTTCCCACGAAGCATACCCCGCTTATTTAGGAATCAACACTTATTCATTTAATCAAATTTCCAAATTCCTTCACCTCGTTCTAAATTAGATCTGAAACCTCTAAATCCAGTTTATGAAATCCTTGTACTTGTTTAAATCAAGTCTCGTACTTACTCAACTCTAATACCACTATGCCATACAAATTTTATTCTTATTTATAAATTAACCTTCATATTTTCTTCAACGTTCACTTCAAATATTATCCTTTTGAATTTTACAATTTTTTTTTCAATCATCTAAAAATAATTCCTATAACTCAAAATCCTTGTGTTCTCTCTGTCTCTAGTCACCCTCTTATAATATCTAGTTCAATTTCGTATAATCATTGAATACTATTAAATTCTCTTTTCCATTACTAAATTTCTACATAGCCTCAGAGTAAAGTTCCCAGAAATCAATAACCAAGATTTTCTAAGTTCTCAAAACTAAGTTGACCTCGAATATCCTCATTAGTTATGAAATACATCTATGTATTATTCATAACCAAAATTTTCTGTGATTGTTTCTAAATTGATAACATTTATCTTTCGATTTCATTCTAAACCTTTACCACATCCCCATCTCAAAAAAAAATTGACATCCAATATTTTGATTTCCTACAAAATCATCATGTGATAACCAAATTGTCATTTTCGAACTAGATGATTTACGTCACTTTCTCAACATTCCTTAGGTAAAAAGATATGAAGATTTAAGGGTTTTAAGGTATAGCTAACAGAATTAGATACGAGACAGAAAATTGATGTAATCAGGACAGTTATATAAGACAAAGAATGATGGTAATAAAATATTGGCAGGAAAAGAAATGATAAAAGAATCTGTTCTGCTTATCTGTTTAAAAGAGGGAACCATTTTGAAACCAGAACTATAATATCAAATCCAAAATAAGGTCTAGCAAAAATCATTGATTCATTGTATTATGAAAAAATTCATAGCAAAAGTTACACAAAGGTTTATAATAACAGCTAAAGCTACTCCTACTCCTACTCCTAAGTTAAATAATGAGAAGCAAAAAAAAACAACCAATAATTCTTTTTCTGAAAGACTGAACAAAAGTAGAGAAAACATGTTCAAAAATATTTAAGGTACAATTTGATAATCATATGCATCTATCCAAAATTATGGTACTCTAAATCCTCGTCATACTAGTAAGCAAGGCTACGATAATCACAGAGTCCTCGACTTAGGCATATACCTCTAGAATCATGGTATTTAAAATTTTCACGATGCCGCTAGCTTGGCTGCAAAAATCTTAAATTCCCACACCTGAGAAATATATCCAAAGCTAGACTATATGTCCTCACCATGCTGGCTAATGTGACTGTAGAAGACTAGATTCCATAACTTAGATGACCTAGCCCATATAATTTTATCTTGACAAAAAGTAAATTAAATCAACAATGGATACCCGAAAATCAAATTTATCAACGAACATCAAGATTCAAAAATGAACAAAAATCCTTCAAATCATATAAATACAAACTCGGATGCCACAGCTAACATCAAGATTCAAATTCAACAATCATCCATCAAAATCAAATTCAACAATAGAAGTAAAGATAAATCAAATCAAGGGAAGAAGAGTTTTCAAATCGAAGTTAAAATAAGATTCTCAAGGGTCGTCCCAGGAATCTCTCAAGGGATCCTAACTGTGATTGAGTATCTTTAAAATATATCCTAATCCTACTACAGGCTGTAGGGGTACTCTAGTTCGAATACCACTATACTAACTCGACCTGCATGGGCCACCACTAAAAATGTGTCACGACCCGTACCCTAGAGTAAGGGCACGAGAAGTGGGTACGTCCAGCCTACGCCGCAGTGTCGGCGGTAGAACGTTGTCCTAGGTCTCATGCATCTAACAGTATAAGGCTAAGCAGTTTATACTTCCCGAATGGGGGTGACATAGCAGAATGTAAACTCAATTACATCTAAGTTAGAGCATAATGGAAGATAGATAATACATAAAATCCACAAAGAGATACATCAGATAGAAGTCTAAGTGTCTAAGATACACAACCCAGAACATCTCAAATCTCAAATACAGTAATCTATAAATACAACTCAAGACAACTAAAAATAAGCTATAAGCAAAACCCTAGCTATCTATACAACCTCTACTGTGTCTTCTCTCCTCTAGGCTAGCAGGCAACCTCCAGGCTATCTGTAAAATTTATCAACAGGTCCAGTCAGGACAGGAGCGAGCACAGTACATCTCAACAAATCATAGCAGGTTAGAAAATATAATCATACAGTAAAGTAAGATACATGAACTGAAGAAATACAGTATGTAAATGGAGAGAGAACTGTAATAGAAATATCTACTATACATAGAGAACTAACAGTGGCTAGTGAGTCAGAGTACAATATAGACATGTAAATGGCATAGGATGATTCTGATGCTACACTATGGAATGATTCTGAAGCTACACTACTTGGATATTATTTATATGTCCACTTCTACTCCCCCGTACCCCCTATCAATACACAAGGATCCAGCTAGGTTATGTTATGATTCCATACAATGGCCTCCGAAGGGTGGTACATGGTAGTCACATAAATGGAGATTCTAGGAAGCCCAATAAATGTAAGGATTCAAGGAAGACTCTATGATCATGAGAGTACATGTCACAAGTGATTCAATGAACCATGAAGCATAGTGATACGCCATGCAAGTGAAACGCACAGAATATGAAGTACCTGATGCTCCTAAAGGATAACATCTCAAGAAGGGATCCATATAGTACCAATCCGTGTGACCAACGTGACAGTATCAAGTAAAGTAATTTAAAACAGAAAAATAATTCTAAGCAGGATATGAAATGATCAGAGAATGTACTCGCCTTGATTGGTTGAAGTCGACGTACGCGACACGAACGTATCGACATGAGATAGGTTCCATGCTAAGCTCCAAAGAGGGTCCCAGACGACGACACAAGCAGTCCCAATGAGTCCAGAATAGTCTAAATAGCCTAGTTTGGTATATAAAAGTCTAAAATCAGGGTTTGGTACGATAATCAAATCAAAAAATACAAAATGACTTAAAATTGTCACAATTATGAATAAAATATATATAACTAAATATATATATAAGAAATTATGGAAATTATTTGTAAGGTCAATATATATATCACAAGCATGCCATATTCAGATAATAGTTGAAAATTGAAAACTACTAGTCCAATAATTATATTTTTGTACCAAGAAACATTCACATTAAGCAGGTAAAAATACTATAATAATAATTTAGGTCAAAACTTTACTAATACTATTTTAGAAATATAATTATATATTTTTATATAATTTCCAAGTAAGTAATTACGTTAATATAATAATACCAATAAAATAATAATGAGACCAATTTATACACTTACACATAAGTATCTCAATATTTATATTGATAGCAACTATTTAATTGTAACTATTTAACTAAAATTTTCTAACTATAAATTAGTCAATAATATTAATAATATTAGTAACAATATTACAATAATACTTTAAATCATAATAATAAAAATAAAAATAATAATAATACCATCATTATATACTATATATAATCTAACATGCATTTATCATAACCTAATATACATTTATCATAAAAATAATAATAATAATAATAATACCATCATATTGTATATATAAACAATACATATTATATATATAACAATACATATTATATATATAACAATACATATTATATATAACAATACATATTATATATAAACTATTATATATAAACTAATATATTATATATAATAACTAATATATTATAAATAAGAAGGGCTGATCCCCAAATCAGTAGAAGGAAAAGGGGGGTTTTGAAACGAAGGGGCTCACATGGGGGAAACTCGCCATCGGAGGAGCGCCGGCAGAAGACGGCGGGCGCGGCACGGTGAGATACGGTGGAAGTCAGGATGCGGTCGGCTTCGCCGGATGGAGCCGGAGGTCGCACGACGAAGGGCGGCAGTGCCCTAGCGGCGGTGGTTCACCGTCGGCCGCCGGAAGAGGCTCGGCAGGGCGATTCAGGTGAGGTCTTCTCTCCCTTACTCTCTCTCGTGATGTTGGTTGAGGTGGTGTGGACGGCCGAGGTCGAGCCAAGGGAACAGTCGGGGTGACATGTCGGAGTTGGACTGGAGGTTGGGAAAACATGATGGTGATGGATCGATGATGATGGTGGTGATGGGTTTGCTGGTGGCAGTGGTGGTGATGGGTTTGATGGCAGGGGCGACAGTGTATGATTTGACAGGGGCGGTAGTGGCTAACGATGGTGGTGGTGGTTCGATGGCTTGGAGGAATGGTGGTGGTGGTGGTCCGGTGACTTGGTCGGCCGGAATGGCCAAAAGAGGGGGTATGGTGGTCGAAATGTTACATGGAGGCAGGGAGGAATGGGAATGTGGCGGCTATGTGCTGGGTGTAGGAATTTAGGGTTTTGGGAATGTGTGTGTGAGTTTTGGATAAGTGTGCTATTTATAGGGGAGTGGAAGAAAACCCTAAAAATGTAAAATGTAATAGAAATTAGGAAATTAGTGGAAAAACTAACACACTAACCACTAACTGCTGACCCTAATGTTATTTCTATTTGTGGATTTAATTAACACTAGATATAAATTAGCTATAAATAATTAATTACTATTTACGGCTAATTAACAAATGGCTAATTACAATTTAGTCGAGATTTTTCTAATTAATAAAAATAATACTAATTTATTCACTTAATTATTTAAATATATTTAACAATCATTTATTTAGTAAATAAAATGTATTTTGAAATTTATAACTTATTGATTCAAGAAAATGACAGAAAAATTCCAATAGGATAAAGTCACTTAAAATAGTAAACCAAAGCCAACAAGGACCGATAGCAATCACTGTCAAATTTGTTTTCCTAAAAATTAGAATTCACACATTTTTCGAGATTCAGAAAAATTCAGCGAAAAGAAAAAATACAAATTTTCAAAAATATCCAAGAATTCAATTAACGGAGGTTACAACAGTCCCACTTTGAATGGTATGAAGTATCTATCAACAATGAGCCAAATTGCATCCTTCCCTCCAAGAGTATGCGAAAGTCCAAAAATGAAATCCATAGTGATATGTTCCCGCTTCCACTCTGAAATTGGTAATGGCTAAGCAAACCACTTGGTCTTTGCCTTTCGACTTTGACATGTTGGCACACTAAGCATCTAGAACAGAAGCGTGCCACTTCTCGTTTCATTCCATACCACTAGACATGATTTCTCAAATCTTTGTACATCTTGGTAGCTCCAGGATGTATAGAATACTGAAAGCAATGATCTTCTTGTATCACTTCTTCATGCAGATCACCATTCGGCACATAGAGCCTGGTCCCATGCCTCAACGAGTCATCTTCAACAATAGAGAAATCATCAAGCAATCTATCCTACACCTGAGCTCGAACACTCTTCAAGCTACATCCTGGTACTGAGCCTCTGTAATCCTGTCTATCATCCCAGACTAAATCTGTATGTCCATCATCTGTATCTCGATTCTAGGAATCACAATCTCAATACCCAGACTCTCTAGATCTTTTAACAGATGTCGATCCTTAGTTAGGAACAAAGCTACGGGGTAACAGCTAAGTGCATCCTTTACGATGATACTGTAGCTTTCCCAGGATTATAATGTAATGAGATATTAAAGTCTTTCATCAGCTCCATTCATCTACGATGTCGCATATTCTACTCCTTCTGGGTGAAGACATACTTCAGACTCTTGTGGTCTGTAAATATTTTTACCCGTTCACCATAAAGGTAGTACTTCCACAACTTTAGAGCAAAGCTCACTACTGCAAGTTCTAAGTCATGAGTACAATAATTCTGTTCATGGGGTCATAGTTGTCTTGAAGCATAAGTAATAACTTTTTTATTCTGCCCCAGTACACAACCTAACCCCTTTCCTAAGGCATTACTATATATAGTAAAACCTCCAGTCCCTGATAGCAAAGCTAGAATGGGTGCCGAAGTCAATCTCTTCTTTAGTTCATCAAAAGCAGCCTGACACTCATCAGTCCATACAGACTCCACGTCCTTTCGCGTAAGCCTAGTCATCGGCTTTGCGATACGGGAGAATCCTTCACAAAATTTCTGTAGTATCCAACCAATTAAAGAAGCTCCAAATCTCTGGTACTGAATTTGGAGTGGTCCAAGACTCAACAACAACGATCTTCTTCAGATCTACTAAAATATCCTCACCAGTTACCACATGTCCGAGAAACTCTACTTTGTCTAGGAAAACTCACATTTTGAGAGTTTTCCATAAAGTTGTTCCTTCCAGAGAGTCACTAACACGATCCTCAAATGCTCTTCATACTCCTCATGGGTCTTCGAGTATATCAGGATGTCGTCAATGAACACCACTACAAACTTGTCGAGGTATTGGTATAATACCTTATTCATCAAGTTCATAAAAATAGCAGGTGCATTGGTCAACCCAAATGCATCACCAAGAACTCATACTGCACATACTTTGTCCAAAAAGCAGTCTTTTGGATATCTTCCTTCTTCACTCTCACCTGATGATAGTCATACCTCAAATCTATCTTGGAGAATACCTTGGCACCGCTCAGCTGATCGAATAAGTCATCAATCCTCGGCAGTGGGTATCTGTTCTTCATGGTGAGGCCATTCGAAATCTTGTAATCAATGCATATACGTACTGACCCATCCTTCATCGGCACAAATAATACCGGAGTACCCTAGGGTAATGAACTCAATCTGATGAATTCCTTCTCAAGCAATTCATCAACTTGTTTTTTCAGCTCCATAGACTCATGATTATTAACTCTGTAGATATTTTTAGCTACCCGTTTAGCTCCTGGAAGTAAGTTTATAGAGAATTCAACATCCCATCAGGCGGCAATCCCGATAGGTCTTCTAGAAAAATATCTAGGAATTCTATAATAAGTGGGTGAGGCAACCCCTTGTCTTCTAGCATAGATCTACACAAAATATCATGCTTCTGCTCCACAGCTCCTCTAGCAAATTCAAGCATAGGCTTCCACGAGGACTGAATACTATACATCCTCTATGACAATTAATAGAAGCATAGTTTCTACTCAACCAATCCATCTCGACCACGATATCGAACTCAGAAGTAGCATTACAAGTAGATCGGCGTGCAATTCCTTTCTACCTAGCGTTATATAACGCTGGACAAAAAACTTTTTTACTAAAATAATTCCTCCGCCAGTCATGATCTTGTAGTTTCTATCTAAAGGTGATGCTATAATACTGTGTTTGAACACAAATGCGAAAGATATGAAATTATGAGTAGCTCCTGAATCAAATAATATAGTAGCTGGATATGAATCAAGAAGAGTAGAACCTGTAATCAAATCTCCAGTTGCCTCAGTCTCTTTGACGGTAGTTATAGTGAAGACCTTGCCCTTCTGAGGCGCTTCCTTCTGCTGATGCTTGGCAAAATGATGCTGCTGTATGGAAAGTGCTCTTCTCTACTTCTGTACCACTGATAGCCAGTTGGTTAGGTAGATGTTGTCACGCCCGGACCCAGAATCACCCGAATCATCGTCCTCGTATGGGGCGTAATGTTGCACGAGCCTGGAGTTGCACTCGTACAAGGCAAGATGACAAGTTCTCAAATGGTTATCTTTGAATTGATATTAGCAACAAAAAGAAAACAGAGTATACGAAAACAATTCTCTTTATTGATATTCGAACTGAGATTACAATGGCTTTTAATAGCCCAACTAAATTTGCCAGGTTGGCTAAAACACTCAAGTTCTCTCTTGCCCACAAAGGATTTTACCGTTCCATATATCATGCCTTCTATATCTCGGTCGCATCAATCTTGTTGCAAGTCCGAGCGTCAATGCGATCGTACGCTTCAAACGCTACGGCATTCCATGCCTCTGCACGATCAAGCGAAGCTTCGCCGCGAGCAACCCATTTCCTGCACCCTGCATAAAAGCTAGTAGGGGATCAGTACGTTTGTCCCCGTATGTACTGACGAAAAGACCTTCCTTCTAAACCGATATTTTAGTATTTATGTTCAATCATGCAACTTAGCTTATGATTTTGCTATATTCTCCTTAGGGTCGATTTTATGGCATATTCAAAAGCGTAAAGCATGATATCATGGCAAGCATGTTATTCGAATTGAATAGGCAAGCAGGCAAGCAATCTCGTATTTTTTTCGTGGTGCGACTTATTACCAACATAGACGCACTCGTCCTTGTACTGATGCAAGGTGAATATGCCCCATTCCTTCCCTATCATGTTATAAGTGCATCTCTAAGCAGGATCTATATACACAGGATACATACATGCCTGCACTTTCAATCCATCGTTCCTTAACTATATGAAAAGGTTATTAGCGTATCCGTACCAAAATGGACTAAAGACGTTTCTCTTTATCTTTTCTTTCTTTCCTTTCTCTCTTTCTTTTCTTTCTTTCTTTACTCTTTTTTTTCTTTCTTTCTCGAATTTGTGTAGCCCGACATTTCACGGGTTGGGTTGCTATCCCAAACAACCGAAATATACCGCTGCATACCATCATTTGTGGCTTTTCACATCTTGCTAAGCAGTTGCTAATTGTCTTACGGATGTGCGCCTATCAAAGATTATATCCCTCCTAGGACGAACGGTCCCGGTGCCCCGACGCAGCCCATTCGGAGGGAACATTTCGTGCACAAAAGATTATCACAATTATCTCAAGTCTATTCGACCATGCAACGCCCTATTATTCAAACAACAAAAAATAGTCTTGAGTCCGAGACTCAGACGTTATCATCTCGTATTTCTTCTATTAACTTGTTATGTTCTTATATTTCATACTTTGTTTTAATGTTCAATGGCATCATACCTCAATTCAATGTTCGTCAACCGAACGACCCGAAGGTCCTGAACACCTTTCGAGGCATCATGTCATATCCGACAGTTAAGCCACATTCATGCCACAACTGTATTCTTTCGCAACGAAGCCATCTTTTATGATCTCATGCACGTAGACACGTTTTGACACATTTATCATCCTTTCTCTCGCATCGTGCACTTGGTGCACTCATCAAAGCCGTATTTTCATGTTTTATGCCTTAGTGTTCAATATACATGGCTTGCACGCTAGGGCGCTCGCCTATTGTCTTTCAATATGCTAGCCTTTCTAACTCATGCACGAAGGCACGGAATGGCTCCTGCACGAAGGCACTCGCCGAATACAGTTATCCCATATTCTTGCGACTTGTGCACCGAGGCGATCGCCTTTGCGATATCCAATGTCCTATAGCGACTCGTGCATTTGATGCATATTTTATTTCAATTGTTCTAACTAGTGTTCGACACACACTATGATTTATCTTCTGATCGAACCATGCTCGTGGCGTTGATAGGTTAACTTAGCATACAATGATACATTCTTACTTAGCATGAAGGAGTAAAAAGAAGAGTCAATCCTCCCACCTTAAATCGATATGCCTTGTTGTTTGCCGAGCCGATGCAGCTTGATTTTATATCTTTGTTTCGTGGCCAAACCTCCTGACTTAGCTATTCGAGCACTTCGTGTTTCATTAAACTACTCGATCGATTTCGGCCAACCGTGCCTAAGTCCCAGCTCGTTGCGAGGCGGTGATTTGGGTTTTGCGGACCCGTTGCGAATGAGGCAAAATGTCGACCTCTAATATTTCAGCGTAAATGGATAGCATACACATGAAACCAACTAAAATTAATAGTTACATCGATTCGGACTTGCATCTTGGTCGATTCGATTTCTTAGAATATTCGAGCCGTCTCAACGCACTTATCCTATGGGGCAATACGGTGCTTCGCATCGATTCAACTCGATATATTTCTTTGGGACGATGCAACTCTTCATATCGACTTAGTTCGATGCATTGCTCGGGACAACGTAACTCTCGTATCGATTCGCATCGATATATTTCATTCAGTCAACGAGACTCGTTAAGTCAACGTCTCAGCATAATGTGCCGTACGGAGCGGGGCATTACAGAATATACCACTCAAAACAAGGTTCGTCCTCGAACCAAAACCAACACTCCGTTTAAGTATTTTATAGATCGTTCCATGATCTCGTCCTACCAATGTTGTTCAGTTTCATACTATCTTGCAAGCTTTTCATTAACATTTTAAAGTCTTTCCTGTAGCTCGATTTGAATTTGTATACAACTCGATTTGGATTTGTACCTATATTTAAGGCATCCCAAAGATATATGTATTTTGACCAAGTCCAGTGGTAGCAAATTGGAACAAAGCTGACAGGTAATTTCAATCCTATGCTTGCCATCTTGTTCTCCCTATCGGACTTATCTTTAGCAACTCTTCTCAAAATTTTTATCGCATACGTATATTCGATACATACGTGATTCATTCAATAAAGTCACTGCATGCGACGTGATTCAAAAATTGTATTTCACATTTTATAAGTTTCGCACTAGCTGCCACTTTTATGTGTTGTATTAAGTCGTTGCGCATGCGATCGCAACAAGTCTTCTGCAATGCCTTGCGTTCGAATCGCTACCCAACTATTTCCTCAATCTGACTATGCAACTTATTTTGATATGATCTCCTTTGTTGACTTACAAATACATCAACATTTAGGGCAACGCCCGCTAGGTTACTTACCTAGACATCGTGCTTAAATTCTTCCGACACAACTTTAAGTTGACGTTGCACAAAGGCCACAATCTATCCGACTCGAAAGTTTACATCAAGGCGATGGTGCTCAAGACAACAATCGCTTTGACTCAAAGTCTCTACGATGCATCTTACGTTCGATTTCTAACGAGTAGGAATTCACTAGCCAAATTCTCAACTTATCCGTCTCGCAACATCGAAATAATTTCGATTCACGCAAGCTCAATTGCAAGGTGAATCCAAATCTAACGACATAACTCGTAAGTCCTTCTCTTATTGTTCTCTCTCATGCATAGCACGATTCTCGCGATCGCTTATCCGAATCACCAAGTTCGTTGGTGAATTTCTAGTTCGATCGTCGACCAACATACCCATTCAAGCACTCATCCGACGAATACTCAAAATCTAACTATATCATTTTCAATCGAAAGCTGTTCTAACAATTTTCGATTGCCTAGACTTATCGTCAACATGTACCACATTTTTTTTTCGATGCAATTTCATATACGATATTGCATGTGTTATCTTATGGGTCTGCAATATTCAATTTGATTTAGCGGTCAAGTCTTCTAGGGTCAGCTGCCCCGAAGCTATGCTCGATAATTTTGGATCATCACCGAAGGACAGTTTACTACGAACCATGCTATATCTTATTTCGGAGCCAAATCACGTTCCGACGATTTCTATACGACTACCCAATTTCGGATAAAACCATTTCTATCGACGTAATTGATGTGCAACTATCCTCCGAGTAAAGCTATGCACTACCGTCGATAATTCTGCTATGCACGAAGCATCTCCTCGTATTGAGTTCGAGTCTATCTTACTTGTGGTCGACACAAGAGATGCTATACACATCGAACAATCATTGATGACTTATAGTCTCGTCTTGATCAATCACAAGTTCATGATCAACCAGTTCGTTCATTCTTGTATTGTGATTTACGAAATATTGATAGCACGAGGCACACTCCATTTTATATTCTCGCATCGTGATTACGTTTCCTTACGTATCGATCTCGATACGTCGTATAAATTTTGATAGCGTACAGGTCAACTTTGATTATGTTTCAACGTCGACAACTTGCATTGCATACGTCCAAGTTCTCCATAAACATTTTCGTACGTCTCGAATCGTTTCTCGATTCGTTGCATTCCGTTATGCTTTGATCGCGTAACCGAGTTACCGGTTATCCAACATCGAACCCTCGAGTTACACGATCACGTCCTCTAAGTTTTTGCGTGTTTCAGTCGTACTCAAATAAGTTTTGCCGTAACGTAACCAACTATCTCTTAGGCACTATTTACCCGTATCAACCAACTCTTCACCAAAGTCGCACATCGTGCGATCCGATTATAATTTTCCTCACCCAATATTTCTATCGATATCGCAAGTCATACGATTCGATTCGCCTCGCCTAATATTTCTATCGAGATTGCAAGTCGTGTGACTCATTTGTAAGTTCGAGTTTTTTCTTTTCCGTCGATCCGATTATTGCTGCAAGGCATAATCGTTCCGTTAGTTTCGGTCGTCCGACCGACTTATAATTTTCGTCCGACGTATCATTCATTGATATGAGTCTCGCCTTATCATCCTAACCGATTTTTGAAGAACACTTGCATCAACATACCATCATACAAATTTCCAATCGAGTCTCGGTAAACTCCCGTCCGTTGCGGACAAATCTTCCGTAATTCTAACAACGCGTCGATGCAATTCATCGCACAAGTGGTATATCATATGCCACTCGGAATCGAGTCATTCATCGCATACGTGGTATGGCATATACCACTCAAAAATCAAGTCATTTCCCTCGTATTATACATCAGTATGAACCAACAATCTCTTTCGACTCACGATTTCCGTAGTGATCGTGCTTGATCACAACCGTAACTTTGATTAAATCAAAATCCGACACAACTCGGCTAATGTTTTCATTTACCAACACAAGTTCAGTGTACAACCGAACGATTCATTCTATCAATTTATGATTTTAGTTCCTTCCGTTGCATCTCGTGCAACGATTTATTTCCAATCTTCTTTGCACTCCGTGCAACAATTACTTTGATATACGTTGCACCACATGCAACAATTTACTTTCGACACGTATTGCAAATTGTGCAATGACTTATTTCTGACATTCATTGTACTCGTGTAACGATTTATTTTCGACATCTATTGCACCTAGTGCAACAATTTATTTTCGACTTTCAAAGTCAATGCTTAAATTCGTTCAACATATTCGATATTGACTTATCACTTTCATTGCAATGCATTATTTACAATCAACTCGTCGCACTTCATGCATCATTTTATTTTTTATTCAATATGTTACATTGCAACAACAACATCTCAAATCACATTTTACAATTAGTTGTACTTGCAGCAACTAACATTTCACAGCTCGTTGCATTCAATGCAACAAAATATTTCAGACTTTCTGCACAACATCATGTAAATTTGAAGTACTTGCGGTAACGTTACCCGACTTTATATTAGACTTATTGTATGGAACATCTAGGGTGACATCGAGTAGAGTCAAGAGTGATTTCGATTGGTGGTGGGCAACTCTTTAGAATTGAAACAAAGCAAACGTCCTGAAGAAATTGAGCCTAGAGCTCTGTGTAGGACCGTTGAGCACCTCTAGAGGGGGGGTGAATAGAGTGTGTGCGTATGCAGCGGAAAATAATCACCAATTAAAATCTTAAGTAATAACTATGGCATATAAAAGACGATAAATAAATACAGTAAAGTAAGAGTCAAGAATTCAAACTCAGTGACACAGCGATGTATACTGGTATCCCTCTGAGAGGACTAATCCAGTCTCGAGTACTCTTGCTCGATGTTAATCCACTATGACACAAGCTTTAACTGAGTGCTTGCAACTCTTACAACACCGTGCTTGGCAACAAGTGCACGACCGACTTCACAACACCGTGCTTGGTGACGAGCGCACGACCGGCTCCAGAAGGCAATTGGAAAACTGGAACATTTTCTGAATACAACCTCCGATACAACTCTTCAACACCAAACTCTAGATTAAAAAGAAACTGTACTGGCTTGGCTAAGAGTCGTAAAGGCTTAGATATGAAAGTAAAAGCTCAGAACACTTTAGATAGAGAAGAGAAGAGATGAAATTGGATTGTTCGAATGAATGGTAAACTCAACTCTATTTATAGTGTTTTGGGGAGACCGAACTCGGGCAGAGTTCGGGCAGAGTTCGGATGCTAGGATTTCGCATACGAACGTTGGATGCAGATTTGGTGGGAACTGTATTTCGAATTTATCCAGACCGAACTCGGGCCGAACTCGGACCGAACTCGGTCAGAGTTCTGTCAGAGTTCTGCTGGTTCAGAACAGTAAGGAATAAACCAAATTTGCATAGGTTTTGGGCCTTTTGGAATTGTGGATGTTTGGGATACTTAGGTAGGCTTATTTTTGTTTGTGGACTGAGAAAAACCTAAGCCAGTACCGATCCGATCAATCTCACATTTTTCCTAGACTCAATAAATGGAAAAATACAGAATAAATATGAAAACCAATAGCCCTTTTGATGACGTCTTTTTCCTGACATTGAAGACGCATTTTTCCTTGACGACAGTCGTCCAAAGATAAACAGATCTGAAAATCTGAATACCTTTCGGGGGCTTCGCCCCCGAACCCCTGACGGGGGGCGCTGCCCCCTCGACCCCTGTCCGCTGACCGGGCAGCGAAACCCCCGATGCGAGGCCCCGGATAGGTCGTTGGACAGTTCAAAGAAAACTTCTTATATAACGCCGTCTTTGGTCCATTAATAATTCTTTGTTGCATATGTCCTGCTTGTCTGCAAGTACATGTTAGACGAACAAAACAGTATGATGTACTATGATATAATCATAACAATATGATATAGAATATTTAGGACAATGCTAAGTTTAAGTAGCATGAATATTAGTGACATCACTAGTTAAACTTAATTGATTAGCCATATTCAAAAACATGATATAATCATTGGGCTAACAATCTCCCCCTTTGTGATTATGGCAAATCGGTTAAGTTTAAAACATATAATACAATAGTTGCATGTATCACTAAGAAACACATAATATGAGAATATTGGTGCTAACTTAAACTTATTTCTCCCCCTTTGACATGATCAAAAAAATAAGCTCCCCCGTAATAAAGAGATAAAACAAACTCAAGCATAAGTATAGGAGGAAGGAAAAAAATAATAATCATGATCAAGGATTAGGAGAACAGTGAAACGACTTGTTTAGAAAATTGCATAACTAAAGTAGAAAAATTTGTCAAAATAGTTGGTTGAACTTAAACAAAGAACATTGAAATCAAACAATACATAGTTTACCAACTAGAAATCCAAAATGATATTCAAAACTCAATATTATGATAAATATAACTCTAGTTTTGAAATATACCAATAAAGGATTTCAATAAGAAATAGATATCAATATAGCAGAAATCAATCATTGGTCATAAATAATTCATGAGAAATTCACAGATCTAGTATATACCAAATAAAAAAAATAATGAAACTTTTAACAATGATCACAAAAAAATATGATTCATAATTTGCCCATACAAATTAGTGAGTCAATTCCATAAAGCGTATAATCATCGAAAAGAGATCAAAATAAGTATACTAGAATTTATGCAAAATTTATACCAAAGTTCATGCATTTGAATTCAATTACCTTAGCATGATATATTATTAGATAAACATGAAGGTAATGAAGATAAAATACTTGGGAAGGAGAAATCCAGTCGACTTGAATGCTCCCCCACAAAGTATGAAACGTCTAAGTATAGATAATCATGAACTTTGAGATAAAATCTCAATAAGAAATGTCCAATCAATTTAAGCTCAAAGGAATCATTAATAAGGATAATTAAATACATTTGGCAACTTTTACAAACTCATAAAATGAGAGAATTAAAAATAATAATAATCATATATTCTCTCATCTAATATAAATCCAAATATCATGAACAACTCAACAAGATATTTAAGGTAAAAGAATATATGTCAATGATGAACTAGCTATACCACATATTAAGGGCATAAAAGAATTGAAACAATTAATTTGCTCCCCCTTAAAATATGCGTATATAGTTCAAAAATAATTCACATGATCTAAGGGATATCCAAGATATGCATCTTTTCTTTCCTTTGATCAAATGCATATAAAATTTCAAACTCAAAACAAATATCATCTTTAGGCAAGAAAAAAAATATCCAATATAAATAAAGGCTTAAAGATGAAGAAAATATGTTCCCAATAAATATAAAAAAATATTTCAAGATATTAAAAGATTTTGAAAACTATCTTTAATAATAACATTTGAGTACCGGACAGATTCAATAAATCAAAAAGACTTTGCAAAAATATGGAATTTATTACGAAAAACTGTCTTAGTAAATGTTCGAATGCGTCCATTTAGTCCTCGGACTGAAAGCTGGCGATTCGAATCACGAAAACAATTTCAATAAAAGAATCCATAAATCGTAAATAAATCCATCTGAACAAAAAAAAACATAACTAGATAAATGTCCAAAGAAAAGTGTATTCTAGATATATGGCATGTCAAGGGGCTAATTGACTGGAAAAAAAAAATTAACAACACCACCTTTACATGGCTATATCAAAAAAATAATAGTATTGACAAAAATTAAAAAAATTCAGAGACATATTTTCGGAAGTAGAAAAAATATTAGGTCTTCTTATCAAAGTTCATTTCTTCCCTTTTAAAGCCTTAGCACGGTGTCCACCTGACAACCGTAGGGTTAAAGAAAAAAAATGCTTTGAGAGAGAGAGAGAGAGACATTCAATATGCATGACTTCTCCCCTGCAAAGAATTACTGTTGTAGACAGTAAGTAACTTGAATAAGAAGATAATAATACAAAGCTCAAAATCATTGAGTATTACACAAGCTAAAGATGAAATCACAAGATCATAATATTCAATGAGTAGTCACGAATACGAAAAACAATCATCTTTAGACAAAAAGAAGAAATATCCATTAAATGAACATTTAAAAAATAAAACAATTAAAAGATATTTCAAATTAGCATGATGAATAATCGTATAAGTCAAATGATGACATAAATCTCACAATCGACAAGATAGATCAACATATACTACCTTTTGTGAAAAATATAAAGAGAGAATATTATCCATCAAATCAAAAAAAAATCCATCAGATAACAATTGCAACTAGATCTCAATAAATAAAGCATTGATCAATCTTGGATTAGCTGTAGAGGTACTGTCCCAGCTAACGGAGGTTCACCGGGGAACACTTAAGTACCGCTTCGCTTCGACCGTAGTCGTGGTGACAGACAGACCTTTTGTAGGCTTGTACCCAAAATAAATCTCTTCTTTAATAACCGAGGATTTAAAAAGAATTAGTGCAATATGAAATAAATTATATTCTATGGACTTAAAAATGTTAGAACAATGTAGCAAACAGCATAAGATGTATCAATTACATTAATCCATATGTGCTACAAAATTATTGGGTAATAATAAAATATAAAATATTTATAAATCAAAAAGTAAGACCTAGATACGTTGATGTATTCTGGAATCTAGGGGACTGGGTTCAGTACCTTGGATCCAGAACTAGATAATAGTTGCATTTAGACCTTAATAAATCTTAAGTCTATAAAGTATTGATCACTTCGGGTTAGCTTTAGGGGCCGGTTCCCAGCTAGCGGTAGTCCGAAGACTAGTGCACCGTATCGCTTCAGGCTATTTACACCTGTATGACAGAAGGACCCTTTCGGCTTATTCCCAAAATAATTTCTACTCTTAAGAACTTAGATTCAAAGGAATATATGCAGTATCATCGAACATCATCGAAATCCAGAATCCCTAAAAGTAAATACTCAAGGAATGGTTTATCAAGATCAAGATATAAAAAAAATATTATGTATCCAAAATGTCAACCAAAAAGCCAAGAAAAATATACATCATTAAAAGAGGCTTTGAGGAAGAAGCTGATAAAAATAAGAACATAAATTTGTTAACAAAATCAACAACTTAAGTATGAGATAAGCACAAGTTTGAAACTACTTTTCAAAATAATATAATATAGAACTTGAACATAACTCATATATCCCCATAAAAATATTTATACAAAAATATAAGAAACATGAGCAATATATAAATAAAAATGAATTATTCATGTATCCTTAATAAGCATAAAAAAATATCACAAGATCAAAAACATGCATAAATAAACTTTATCAGACAAAGATGTAATTGATTCATAAGAAGTTAATCACAATAAAATTTGAGAATCAATAGTGAATATATTATGCCAGCACAAGGTTAAAATAAAATTATATGTATATACTTTTCAAGTAAATAGCAGACTTGTGCTAAACATACATACTCACAAAATACTGATCAAAGTAAATATGACATGTTAAAGACAAATCGGTAAGAAGTGACCATTAAAAAATATTAAAGGCAAAGAGACAAAAGCATATTCACCAAAACAAAATTAAGCTCCTATGCATGCTTCAAGAATAAAGATTAAAAGCAAAGAGCATACATGGATAAATGTGTCACACTAATAAAGGAAAGACTATATAGTATGAAATAATCATTTAAGCTAAACAACTCGTCTTGCTAAGATTATAACTCACATAAAAGATAAACAATTAAAAGATATCAATTAGAGCTAATATCAATACATCAATAAGAACATGCTAGACATTAACAACTATTTAGGAAGCATGTTACCAAAGTGGTTCTAGTGACTACACTTATGTTGGTGCAATTGCTTGGAAGATGACCATTGTAGCTTTGCAATCACCAACATGCTCCATGGTTCTATGGTTCATCATAAGTAGCTCCACCTGAAATATTAGGTGAAGACTTTGGTATCCAAAACTTGGATCCATATTTGTTAGCTTTGGGAACCCATTTGCACAAGTTCATATCAACAAGTTTTCTAATCTGACAATAATGAGAAACATGTCCATTCATGCCGCAATAATGACAAAAAGTATTAACATTAGTACTATGTGCAGTAGCAGTAGTATGATATGATGTGCGTGGATATTTATAATAGAAAGCATGATTGTGTGAAGCTTTAGTTTTGCTTGCTTCCTTTGTAAAAGATCTGACGTGTGTGACTTTGTGATGTGCTACGTGTCTTGTGTTAGACTGAGTCGTAGGTTGTACTACCTGCTTTCCCATTCTAATCTCTAACTTTTTAGAGTTAGCACAGATCTCATCATACTTAGCAGAAAGAGCATCAATTCTACATGAAGCAATAGAATACTTCTTCTTTTCAGATTCTAGTTCCTCCTTAAGTTTAGCATTTTCTTGAGTGCTTTTCTCAATGCATTCAAGTGCCTCATGCAATCTAAACTCAAGTGTGGAAATCTCAGTAGAATTATTAGAAGTAGAAGTATTTCTAGCATCATTCAATAAGCAAGTAAGCTTTTCATTCTCACGCTTATAGGATTGAATATCCTTTCTAGCTTGCTTATACTTATCTAATACTTTCTTGTGTTCTTCTAACAGATCACTGAAAGCATCAGATAACTCATCATAAGAAAATTCATTCTCTTCAAGAAGAGAATTATTCTGTACCTCGTTAGATAATGCCATTGAGCATAAATTTGCAGCTTGATGAGGTCTCTCTTCTTCTTCAGATTTGCTTGCCTCACTTTCGCACCATATGCTCGTGGTAGCGTACTTGTGAGATGATGATCTTTCTTCTTTTGATCGTTCGTAGTGACTCTCCTTTTTAGAAGTAGTACAATCTTCTTGGATGTGGCCTATCTTCTTGCGGTTGTCACATACAAGCTCTTCTTCATATATAGGGTTGTGTTGAACCTTAAATCTCGATGCCATTATGCACACATTTGCATTATTATAAAGACTATCCTCTTCTCTGGAATCGCTAGCACTGCTTTCGTACCTGCACTCATAAGTAGCTTCAAGAAGTTTCCAAATTTTATGAGATGTTGTGCAAGTAGTAATGAGATTGAATATATTGAAGTCTACAGCACAATAGAAAGCATGCTTTGCTTTTGCATCAAGGCTAGCTAACTTCTTCTCTTCCTCTGTGTAACTATAATAAGGCTTGTTAATAATAGAGGATGTGAGAATAGAAGTGATAGTAGGCTTTTGGTAGCCATTTACAACAATTGACCATAAGTCAAAATCTAGAGACTTCAAGTAGAAGCTCATTCGTGTTTTCCAGTATGTGTAATTTGTACCATCAAATAGTGGGAGTCTATTTAAGGATTGCTCTTCAGTTGTGAAGTACATACTTGCCATATGTGATATAGTGATCTATGTAATAGCAGTTATATAATAACAATATTACCTTGCTTTACCTGTATAACCCGCTCTGGTAATGAGGATCTGCTCCAAGGATTTTAAGCCAAATAATAGAGTCCTTGCTAGTATACCAATTGAAGGAGCAATTAGTATAAGCAATAATATCTCTATAAGGAGTACTAGCTCTGATACCAACTGTAGGACCGTTGAGCACCTCTAGAGGGGGGTGAATAGAGTGTGTGCGTATGCAGCAAAAAATAATCACCAATTAAAATCTTAAGTAATAACTATGGCATATAAAAGACGATAAATAAATACAGTAAAGTAAGAGTCAAGAATTCAAACTCAGTGACACAGCGATGTATACTGGTATCCCTCTGAGAGGACTAATCCAGTCTTGAGTACTCTTGCTCGATGTTAATCCACTATGACACAAGCTTTAACTGAGTGCTTGCAACTCTTACAACACCGTGCTTGGCGACAAGTGCACGACCGACTTCACAACACCGTGCTTGGTGACGAGCGCACGACCGGCTCCAGAAGGCAATTGGAAAACTGGAACGTTTTTTAAATACAACCTCCGATACAACACTTCAACACCAAACTCTAGATTAAAAAGAAACTGTACTGGCTTGGCTAAGAGTCGTAAAGGCTTAGATATGAAAGTAAAAGCTCAGAACACTTTAGATAGAGAAGAGAAGAGATGAAATTGGATTGTTCGAATGAATGGTAAACTCAACTCTATTTATAGTGTTTTTGGGAGACCGAACTCGGACAGAGTTCGGATGCTAGGATTTCGCATACGAACGTTGGATGCAGATTTGGTGGAAACTGTATTTCGAATTTATCCAGACCGAACTCGGGCCGAACTCGGACCAAACTCGGTCAGAGTTCTGTCAGAGTTCTGTTGGTTCAGAACAGTAAGGAATAAACCAAATTTGCATAGGTTTTGGGCCTTTTAGAATTGTGGATGTTTGGGATACTTAGGTAGGCTTATTTTTGTTTGTGGACTGAGAAAAACCTAAGCCAGTACCGATCCGATCAATCTCATATTTTTCCTAGACTCAATAAATAGAAAAATACAGAATAAATATGAAAACCAATAGCCCTTTTGATGACGTCTTTTTCCTGACATTGAAGATGCATTTTTCCCTAACGGGGGGCGCTGCCCCCTCGACCCCTGTCCGTTGACCGGGCAGCGGAACCCCCGATGCGAGGCCCCGGATAGGTCGTTGGGCAGTTCAGAGAAAACTTCTTGTATAACGCCGTCTTTGGCTCATTAATAATTTTTTGTTGCATATGTCCTGCTTGTCTGCAAGTACATGTTAGACGAACAAAACAGTATGATATAGTATGATATAATCATAACAATATGATATAGAATATTTAGGACAATGCTAAGTTTAAGTAGCATGAATATTAGTGACATCACTAGTTAAACTTAATTGATTAGCCATATTCAAAAACATGATATAATCATTGGGCTAACACTCTGATGCCAATCCGTCATGCCCGGACCCGGAATTATCCGAATCATCGTCCTCGCAAGGGATGTGATACCGCACAAGCCTGGAGTTGTGCTCGTACAAGGCAAGATGACAAGTTCTCAAATGGTTATCTTTGAATTGATATTAGCAACGAAAGAAAAATAGAGTATACGAAAATAATTTTCTTAATTGATATTCGAACTGAGATAACAAAGGCTTTCAATAGCCCAACTAAATTTGCCAGGTTGGCTACAACACTCAAGTTCTCTCTTGCCCACAAAGGATTTCACCGTTTCATACATCATGCCTTCTATATCTCGGCCGCATCAATCCTATTGCAAGTCCGAGCGTCAATACTATCGTACGCTTCAAACGCTACGACATTCCATGCCTCTGCGTGATCAAGCGAAGCTTCACCGCGAGCAATCCATTCCCTGCACCCTGTATGAAAGCTAGTGGGAGATTAGTACGTTCGTCCTCGCATGTACTGACGAAAAGACCTTCTTTCTAAACCGATATTTTAGTATTTATGTTCAATCATGCAACTTAGCTTATGATCTTGCTATATTCTCCTTAGGTTCGATTTTATGGCATATTTGAAAGCGTAAAGCATGATATCATGGCAAGCATGTTATTCGAATTGAATAGGCAAGCAGGCAAGTAATCTCGTGTTTGTTTCGTGGTACAACTTCTTACCAACATAGACGCACTCGCCCTTGTACTGACACAAGGTGAATACGCATCATTCCTTCCCTGTCATATTATAAGTGCATCTCTAAGCAGGACCTATGTGTGCAGGATACATACGTGCTTGCACTTTCAACCCATCGTTCCTTAACTATATGAAAAGGTCGTTGGCGTATCCGTGCCAAAATGGACTAAAGGCATTTCTTTTTATCTTTTCTTTCTTTTTTTTTCTCTCTTTCTTTTCTTTCTTTCTTTTCTCTCTTTCTTTTCTTTCTTTTTTGAATTTCGGTAGCCCGACGTTTCACGGGTTGGGTTGCTATCCCAAACAACCGAAACATACCACTGCATACCATCATTTATCGCTTCTCATATCTCGCTAAGCGGTTGCTAATCGTCTTACGGATGTGTGCCTATCAAAGATTATATCCCTCTTAGGCCGAACGGTCAATGGCATCATGCCTCAACTCAATGTTCATCAACCGAACGACCCGAAGGTCCCGAACACCTTTCGAGGCATCATGTCATATCCGACAATTCTGCCATATTATTGCCACAACTGTATTCTTTCGCAGCAAAACCATCTTTTATGATCTCGTGCACGTAGACACGTTTTGACACATTTATCATCTTTTCCCTTGCGTCGTGCACTTGGGGCACACATCGAAGCCGTATTTCCATGTTCTATGCCTTAGTGTTCAATGTACATGGCTTGCACACTAGGGCACTCGCCTATTGTCTTTCAATGTGCTAGACTTTCTAACTCATGTACGAAGGCACGAAATGGCTCATGCACGAAGGTACTTGCCGAATATAAATATCCTATGTTCTTGCGACTTGCGCACCGAGGTGCTCGCCTTTGCGATATCCAATGTCCCATAGTGACTCGTGCATTTGATGCACGTTTCATTTCAATTGTTCTAACTAGTGTTCGACACACACTACGATTTATCTTTCGATCAAACCACGCCCGTGGCATCGATAGGTTAACTTAGCATACAGTGATACATTCTTACTTAGCATGAAGGAATAAAAAGAAGAGTCAATCCTCCCACCTTATACCGATATGCCTTGTTGTTTGTCGAGCCAATACGGCTCGATTTCATATCTTTATTGTATGGCCAAATCTCCCGACTTAGCTATTCGAGCACTTCGTGTTTCATTGAAGTACCCGATCGATTTCGGCCTACCGTACCCAAGTCCCAGCCCGTTGCGAGGCGATAATTTGGGTTTTACGGACCCGTTACGAATGAGGCAAAAATGTTGACCTCTAATATTTTAGCGTAAATGGATATAGCCTGCACATAAAACCAACTAAAATCAATACTTGCATCGATTCGGACTTGCGTCTTGGTCGATTCGATTTCTTAGAATTTTTGAGCCGTCTCAACGTACTTATCCTTCGGGGCAATGTGGCGCTTCGCATCGATTCAACTCGATGCATTTCTTTGGGACGATGCAACTCTTCGCATTGACTTAGTTCGATGCATTGCTCGGGACAACATAACTCTCGTATCGATTCGCATCCATACATTTTATTTGGTCAATGCGACTCATTGAGTCAACGTCTCAGCGTAATGTGCCATGCGGAGCGGGGCATTACAGATGCCGCCCCTGGAATTGGATGAGCTAGTGGACACTCCTCAGCTGATGTGCATCTGATCCACAGTACAAACACATCCCCAGCCTCCTTCTACAATACTCTCAGATGTGTTCTGACTTCTTTCTGTAGCCATATGATTGGCCGTTGTGATTCTGCTTCCGAGGTTACTGTTGTATAGGGGCTCTAACTGGCTGTTGGAGCTGTAATATCCTCCGCTGAAATTGAGGATGCTTTTTCGGCCCAAGGTGATGATTACCCCTAAATGTGTCCTGATCCCTCTTGGCCGATCGCTCAGAAGTTGTAGCAGCTCCTAGCCATGAGATCTAGTCTTCAGAGTCATTCTGGAAAATAGGATAGAACAAAGTTAACAAAGATCCTAAATATGACACAAACAAGATTATTCAAGAAGGACAATAATTTAGATAGAAATTAATCAGAATAGATGATAATAATTGAATTCGAATTAGAATGGAATTTCTATTTTATGATTGAGTTTTCTAATGTATTCCTTTTATATTATTTCTGTTGCATGCTCATAGTGATACTCTAATCCTAAGTATCACTATGACATCATACAAATTACGAAGACTGACCTGCATGGGCCACCATAAAAACATGTCATGACCTACACCCGAAAGTTTGGGCATGAGTGCGTGGAAGCACGTACAGCCTACGCCACAGAGTCGGCGGTAGTAAGTTGTATTCAACAATAGGAGAAATTTTAGTTTTCATCAATCTCAAAACTGATGAGCTTTTGATGCAACTTATTGATGATCGCACCGAGTGGAGTAGTTTATGGTCTTGATTTAAATGCTAAAAGTCAATTTGGGAGGGCCGAATTTGAGTCAAATCCTAATCCTCCTCGAACCCCCTCCACTTTAGAAACTCTTATTCCATCGCAAAAGTCTGTATTATTATCAATGGCCATAATTTTTGCTCTCATCAAGCTCAAACTATGTAGAGTAGATCATGGACACTTCCTATACTTTGAGTCATCTCTGACTGAGCTGAGTCTGTTTACTTCTAAGTTATAAGATGATGATTGTTACCTAACAAACTCGGTGAATCGAAAACTAAAATTTTAATATATGTAAAGTCTAAATAGTTGTTGGGTCCAGTCTGGTGTTACAGGGACCAAACTCAGGTCGGGTTCGATCAGGGATAGAACTCTGCTTGAATCTATCATTTTGTTCCAGGACCTTTTGGTAGGGGCCAAACCGAACCATGTCTGAGTTCGGTATTAGTCGGGGCTGAATGAATTCTGGGTTTTAATCAATACCGTTTGATTTTTCTGATGGCCAGATTTAATGCTGGGCTATTTTAGGACTTCTAGTACGACCTAAAATAGATTTTTCAACCTATTTATATGCAATGAGGGTGGAGGCACAAAAAAGCAAAATACGAAAGATTTAGGGTGTTCGTCTATAGGAAGCTAAGAGAAAGACCATATTTTTTTAGGGCTCGTCGTTCGAGACAACATGAAGAGGAGATATGTGCGGGAAGTCATCATCTTCATATATGGAGATTGCTACGGGTTAGGTAATTGATTGTATTATAATCTTCTACTTCCTTCTTGAGTTCAATGAGGGGTTGAACCTTTGGACAAATGGTTCAACATTGTTCTTATTAAATTTTGTATTTTGTTGAAGTGAACAAAGACTATGACTTGTCCATGTGACACAGTTACCAAAAATACTGTGTTCTATAATGTTGATTTTTCCCACAACTGGATACCCAAACTACGGCTTCCACGTTGTCTTTCCTATCTTCTTCTTCCTCTCTTCTTATTATGGGTTAGGGTGCATTAACTAACCATATGTTTTACACATATTACACAGGCCACTCTTGATTTAAAACTAATTTTCTATTTTTTAAGACAAACAATAAAAATTATAACAGTAACTATTTCTATTTTTTAACTTTTTCCTAAAGGAGGATTAATTTAAAAGTAGGAATAATTCGTGTTATAAACCCAAAACTTAGAAATAGTTAGTGTAAACTGGAAATTGCTGAGAAACCCAATTTCAGGGTTGGTTTGTATGAAAAATCTACCCGCGGGATAGCTTTTATGAAATGCCCATAATTATATAATTTTACGTTAAATATTCCAAGATTTCCTTTAGATGCTATGTATTTACAAAATTTATATTTTTATAGTACCAAAAATACCCCTTCGCGCAAATTTGGTCATATATATATATATATATATATATATATATATATATATATATATATATATATATATATATATATATATATATGATTTTAATTAAAAACTCAGATTTGGATTGCGATTTTTGTCTTCTTCTTCTTCATGAGAGATCTGAATTCCATTGCTCTCATCTTCAGCAGAGATCGCAAAGATCGTTCGCAGTTCACTGTAATTTTCTTCAGTCGAACTTTGATCATCGCTCACCATCATCGCTCATCATCATCATCATCTTCGTGGAAAGATTTGAAGTTTTTCGGCGATTAGGTTAATTGTGGAGAGAAGATCTTTTTCTTATCTTTTTATAGATCTTAAAACAAGGTGAGAGTTCAGATATGTAGAAATTCATTCATCATCTTCGCATATCTCAAAATTTTTGCTGAATTTGAATTTGTTATGAAGTTTTATAACTAAGAAACGATTAGAGAGATCTTTAATCTCATTCTTTTGTGCGAATATGAAGGCGAATGATATTCGTCGTGCTAATATGACTGGAATGGTCATCCTCCGTTCACTTGTCACAGAGAATAACCATTCTCCGTATAATTTAACACGGAGAATGATCATTCTCCGTATAATTTAACACGAAGGATGCCATTCTCATGCATTTTAACACTGGGAATGACCATTCTCTGTGTAATTTAAAACGAAGAATGACATTCTGAGTGTTAAATTACACGAAAAATGGTCATTCTTATGTATTTTAACAAGGAGAATGACATTCTTCGTATTTTTATACACGGAGAATGGCATCCTCCGTATAATTTAACACGAAGAATAGTCATTCTCATGCGTTTTAACACATAGAATGACATTCTCTGTATTTTTATACACGAAGAATGGCATCCTCCGTGTAATTTAAATCATTCTCCGTATTAAATTAGACGGAGAATGGCATTCTTCGTGTAATTTAAAACGGAGAATGGTCATTCTCATGCGTTTTAACGCATGAGAATGCCATTCTCCGTGTAATTTGACACGGAGGATGCCATTCTTCATGTAATTTAAGACGGAGAATGGTCATTCTCATGCGTTTTAACTCATGAGAATGCCATTCTCCATGTAATTTAACACGGAGGATGCCATTCTCCGTGTAATTTAACACGGAGGATGCCATTCTCCGTGTAATTTAACACGAAGAATGGCCATTCTCCGTGAAAGAGTGACGGAGAATGGTCATTCTCTGTCATTATTATACGAAGAATGACCATTCTCCGTGATTTTATTATATAAGACACCGCAGATGTTACAAAAGATACAACACAGAAAAATAAAATTCAAAAAGAAGGTATAGAAAGAAGTTCTTTTATTACTATGTCTACAAAGGATCTATTACAGATTCAGAAAGACTCATACTATTCTTCTACAAAGGATCTATTATAAAGACTCATATTGTTCTTCTACAAAGGATCTATTACAGATTCAGAAAGGCCTAAAGAAGTCTAAAATAGGGTTAATCTTCACAGAAGCTGTAATGCCCATATTCGGAATACGTATTTTGATTAAGCTTGCATGTATTTCGGACTTGTATTTTCTTTTCTCGAATTTTGGCCTGTAAATGTATTTTGGCTCGACTTGCAGATTTTGGGTTTTCTCGTAAAATGGATTTTGACATGGCTTGGTTTTATTTTGTTGAGTAGGATTAGTTTGGTTTGGTTTAATATGCTTGGAACACCTTAGCCTATGCTCAACCTTCATTCCACCACAACCCACCCTTATTTAATCCCACCTAACTTTTCTCTCTCCTCTTTACTTTCATTTTTTCCTCCATCTTCTTCTTCCTTCTTCCTTCCTCCACACAACACCAATACCATAGGCAAGTGTACCTTGCCACCAAATAAGCACTACATTTTATTTGTCCATTAGCTAGATTAGGCCATAGAGAGCAACATTAGAACTTGGTATTTTGTGATTTGGAGTCTCCATTGTTCTAGATCTAAGTTTTAAATATTTTTGAAAATTCTCGGTTTTGATCTATCAAACATTGATTTTTGCTTGTTTTGATGCTTCTATGTGGAAGAGAATTCAATTTTACACAAGTTAGAACTTTGAAAACCCAAATTTGGTTTTGATTTGGTCAAGTTAAGGGATTTGGGATTTTTGGTGTTCTTGAGAGTTCATCTCAGCCTTTGGAGAATAAGACCCCCCCCCTCCGGCCTGCGCTCTTTACCGCAGGGCTGACTTGCGCTCAGTCCCCTGGGCTAAACCGTGCAGCCTTCCTCGGCCGGCGCTCTTTAGCACTGGCTGACCAGCGCAACTGGCCCCTAGGCGAACTGTGCACCCCTCCCATGCGCCCTCGTCCATGCGCCCTCGGCCGTGCGCCATTGGCCCCTGCGCCATCGGCCCATGCACCCTCGGCCGTGCGCCATTAGCCCCCGCACCATCGGCCCTGCTCCCCCTATTTTTTTTCCTGCACACATGGCCCCCTGCGCCAACCGATCTAGCACAAGCCAGTCCATGCGCCATCTGACCCAGTGCAACCTGCACCCTGCGCCATCCATCTCCTGCGCCATTCACCCCTGCGCAGCCCATTCTCTTGCGCAACCTAACCCCTTGCGCAACCTATTTGCCCAAATGTTTTGGTTTTATTTCTTGGACTTGGCTTCTCTCTTGTGGATTGGAGTTTTAAGACCTTGTTCCACATAACACGACTGTCTTGGCTCGACATGACCTGGCACGATTTGATGATTTGCTTATGACTAATACGTTTTCCTGATTTCTGTGATTTATGATCCTGGTACTTTCTGATCTCCTTGATAGTAACCCGATGGGGTACACACTTAACTTGTAACCTGTGATTCATATTAACCCTGATAACTGGATAACTTGATAGTGGCCCGTGGCGGCACACTCTTGACTTGTACCTGACTTGACTTGACCTGGCTTGACTTGATACTGTTGCGACGGCTAACTTGACCTGTATAACCAACTTTGACACCGTGGGTGTTCCTGCTTGCTTGCTTGTGCAATCCACTTATCTTATCTTGCATCATGTCTAGGACGTGACTTTCTGGGTACCACGACCAGGGATTCGCGCTAATATGGACTAGGCTAATGATTAGATCAAACTAGAACATGGAGAATGTCCAGTCACAGGCAATCTCGTTTTCTGGGCACCTTAATTGGACTTGTAGCTTGCCGACGAGTAGAGCACATTTCCAGCACATTGTCATATCTTGCACCCTCTAAGTCACCTAAGGGTATATCGTCTCCTGGGTGATGTACCCAACCATACTCTCAACCCGCGGAAGGATAACTGGATAGTCTGCAGGGCTTGGGACTGGAGAATTCTCATTGCATCTGGTTAGTAATTAGGTTTGTGATAACCCTAGCTAGTTAAAGTAGTAAGCGTAGTAATTTCTTGGCCGCTTGTGAATGGATGGTGTCCAGCCTGGTCTAAGTCTTGTCTAAGTCCCTATACCTGGAACTCCTGTACATGACTGTTTTACTTATCTTAAACAATAAATGGATAGGGACAAGTGCTATTCAGGCGAAGGGTTACAACCCCGGTCCTTCTTTGGTTTACGGGTTGTAATCTGGCTCCCGGAATGGTTCCATGTCCCTAGTCGCTTATTGTCCTACTGTACTTTTATTACCTGTACTTTCCTTCCATTTTTCTTATGTTCTGAAATACTGGTTTTGTTCTTATTTCGTGGCCTCTTTTGTGGCACTTGCTCTTTCTGGGATTTGACCCAGCTGGTTTTGTGTAGCCAGATTTCGGAGCAGCTCCCGAGGATCTACCGAACCTCCAGCCCGATGGTGGCGACTAGAAGGAATCCGGGCTACGAGTGGGTTTCCTATTTTATTTCGTTCACTCTATTGTAAAATTATTCTTTGAGGCGTTTAGCTGACGAGCACCTGTTAGCTCGATGCACATTTACTTACTGTCTGCCTACGTGCTGTAAACATGATTAACAAATCCTAGGGTTAATCATGTATGACTTAACTCTTGTTTGTCCTCGTATTTTGTACGACTAGCTTAATGGTCAGCTGAATATGTAATATTTGGGACGCCTTTTATTGTATATTTGGTGGTCTAACATCTTGTAATTATATTACTTGCTTGAGATTGAGACAATAGGCTTGACCTTAAGAGACCGTTGGCTTGTAGTAAACCCTCATATCTACACAACCGTGACCGTATAGCAAGGTGGTTTCCATTTTAATATACGTAGCAGGATATGTTCGCCCCCGCTCTCCAGTATTCTGGTTCTGGGGCGTGACATGGTTTAAGTGGTGGCCCATGCAGGTCTTGGCATTCAAGAAATGTGAGGGTTTACCGAATAGATGTCTCAATCAGTACTCGTTCTTGATCTCCGTTCATATCCTCTGAATCTCTGGAATCTTGACCTGATCACATGCTTGTATCGTTGATCTGTCCTGGTCCTTCCTTATTGTTTCCTATGTCGTTTTCTTCAGCGGCATTGTTCATGAACCAGCCGATCAGCAAGGCAGAGCAACTCCCACGAACCAGCAGCCCGGAGATCAAGCCCAGTACTCCGGAGTAGCCTCCAGAGTTGTGCCTACTGGAGGAGAGCCCCCAGTTCAGCCCATTCAGCCTGCCGAGCCGGATGATGGTACTTTGGTAGGTCTCATCAGGACCTTGATAGCTTCCCAGGATCGTCGAGAAGATGCCTTGCACCAGGTAGTCGCAGATGCTTTGACCAGAGGCGGTCACCCAGGGAACAGCGCGGCCAACAACTTCAAGCGCTTGAACCCTCCCTTCTTCGACGGCAGTGAAGATGCGATTGCCGCGGATGCTTGGCTTCAGGATACCGAGGTGATTCTGGAGGCAGCTAGAACACCTGAGAATGAGAAGGTGGCGGTGGTACGCCTGTAGTTGCTGGACTTAGCTCGCAGTTAGTGGGCAGCGCAAGCCATGGGATTAGTGGCACCCATTGCTTGGGCAGTGTTTAGAGAAAGATTCCAGACGAAGTATTTTGATGTTGTAGCTCGGTACGACCTACAAACGAGATTTACCAACTTGAAGCAAGGAGGCAGAACGGTCGATAGTTATGCATCTGAGTTTTCTAGACTCAGTAGGTTTACCCCCACCTTGGTGGCAACCGAGTTTGATAGGGCCTAGCGGTTCCAGAAGGGACTGCATTTGGAGATCTTGTTGGCAGTCGAGCAGTGCGAGCACCAGACGTTCGACGTAGTATTGAGAGCGGCTAGGAGGTATGAGTATACCTCCCAGAGGATTATGGATAGGACCGGAGGTAGAAAGCGGTCCCACAATCATATGCACCAATCATCAGCTCCAGCCCCGGCAGCTAGGAGTTTGACTATTGGAACTCCGAGGCGGGCGGCCTCAGTAACGTCGGTTCAGCATTCGACCCCGACATACCCGCAGCAGCAGAAGCAGAAGCAGACTTCCGCGATAGGATGTTCTCATTGTGGGAAGCCAGGCCATGTGGTGGCAGATTGTCGTAGGGCACAAGGATTGTGCCTAGCTTGTGGAGCGGCAGATCACAAGATAGGAGCCTGCCCGAATAGGGGTAGTTCATCCTCCTCCAACCTAACCAGTCCATCGGTTAGGGGACCAGCACCTATGCAGCAACAGCAGTACCCGAGGCCATTGTTACCTCAGGCCCAGGCGTTTCATCAGCAGAACCAGCAGCAGTATACCCAAGCCCAAGTGCAGAACAGGAAGAGAGGTTTCCAGCAGTGGGGACCCACAGCTAGAGGACAAGGTCAGGCCATGATGATGACTATGGAAGAAGAAGTTGTACCAGGTGAGGTAGTGGCAGGTACTATTCTCGTCAACTCCTCTCCAGCATTGGTATTATTTGATTCTGGTGCATCGCATTCATTCATGTCTACACGATTCGCGATACGGATAGGATTGGAGCCCGAGTCATTATCAGTGAGGCTTAATATACTTACTGGTAATGGTCTTGTGGGAGTAGATCGAGTGTTTTCCTCGTGTCGGATCGTAGTTAGCGGAAGAGAGTTCCCCGCTAGATTTATAGAATTCCCAATGGCAGACTATGATGTAGTCTTAGGCATGGATTGGTTGAGGAACCAGTATGCTAGGATAGACTGCCATATTGGCAGGGTTGTTTTCAGCATTCCAGGCGAGCCGGAATTCTCATTTTTCAAAGGCGCAGTGGAGCCATCTTCCCCAGTATTGCGGATGGCAGTAGCAGCAGAGCAGTTGCCCAGGATAGTTGAAGAGTTTCCAGATGTCTTCCCAGAGGAACTTCCAGGGATGTCGCCAGAGCGGAAGATCGAGTTCACTATAGACTTGATCCCCGGGACAATACCAGCATCAGAGCGAGTCTACAGAATGGCGCCTTCAGAGTTGGAGATTTTGTACAAGATGATTAAAGAACTGAGGACCAAGGGATTCATTCGTACAAGTGGATCGCCTTGGGGAGCCCCGATGCTTCTTGTGAAAAAGAAGGATGGTACGTCCAGGCTATGTGTAGATTATCGTACCTTGAACTCAGTAACAATCAAGAACAGATACCCTCTCCCGAGGATAGATGACTTGTTTGATCAACTCAAAGGGGCTTCAGTGTTTTCGAAGATAGACTTGTGGTCAGGATACCACCAGATCAGAGTTAGAGAGCAGGACATCCCGAAGACAGCTTTCCGATCTAGGTATGGGCATTGGGAGTTCCTTGTTATGCCATTTGGAGAGACCAATGTGCCAGCCGTATTCATGGACCTCATGAATCGCATTTTCATGCCTTACTTGGATCAGTTCATGATCGTGTTCCTAGATGATATCCTGGTCTACAGTAAGAGCGAAGCAGAGCATGAGCAGCATCTCAGAATCGTCCTCCAGGCGCTTAGAGAGCATCAGTTGTACGCCAAGTTCAGCAAATGCGAGTTCTGGCTCGATCGTATTTCGTACTTGGGTCACATCATTACTCGAGGAGGAGTGGAAGTGGATCCCCAGAAGATTGTGGCTATCGAGTGTAGGATGTAGAAAATTATGACACGCTGTCATTTTAATCCATACGCTCAAGGCCATATGCTTACCAAAAGCCATACGCTTAGTGGATATTTTATTATTTCTTCTTAAAGTGGCAGCACAGCATATATTAAAAGAAGAATGAATCTGATGTCTCGTCTTTCGTGCAAGGACAGCTGTCCAATGGAGACCAACGGTCGTATATGTATTCGAAGAGTTGGTTTTGTCTTTTACGAGGACAGCTCAGCAGATCATTAATGCAAAGCCAGCATTACTGTCAGTTTTGACAGTTTGTCAGCCGTCATATCTGCAGTCACGACGCTCGAGAAAATCTTTTGACAGTTATTTGAAGATATGGCGTATCAGAGAAGATTGATGATGGCCACGTGGCCATTTCTTCAGTGAGCGTATGAAGTCTATACGACTCCTTTCTTCTTCATTAAGCGTATGAAGTCTATACGACTCCTTCCTTCTTCAGTGAGCGTATGAAGTCTATACGACTCCTTCCTTCTTCAGTGAGCGTATAAAGTCTATATGACTCCTTCCTCATCAAGTGAGCGTATGACTCCTTTCTTCTCCAGTAAGCGTATCAGCTTTATTTTGTTTCTACATCATCCAAGTCAGCGTATAACTCTCCTTCAACGAGGCAGCGTATTACAGCAACCATATCCAGGATTACAGTCAACACACGTTCTCATGTGTCCTGTACCAGTTATCCACTTCTCTAGAAGTTATGCAATGTGGCATCCAGGCCATCAATCTCTCCTGAACATGCTCCACTACTTTCAACCGCACGCTAATGTGTCTCCATCAGAATTAGCCACGCGTCCCTGCAGTTATGCACACGTCAAGTAACTACCTGAGCGTATGCTTAAGGACAGTTATCCTGAACTCTATAAAAAAAAGTTTCTTCATCTTCATCAGAGACACAGACAATTTCAGAGAGAACAGAGAGATTGCCCAGTTGCTGTCCAAGTTCTTCAAAGTTCGAGTTTTCTTCATCGCATCGTCCAAGGGATAAAGTAATCGTCTTCTAGATTAGATTCCTACAGTTGTAATTTTCTCAGATACAAAATAAATAAAGTGAATTTATTTATGGAAAACAAATTGGCGACTCTGCTGGGGAAAGCTGTCTCCTCCAACGAGATAGCAACAACTCAATGCGATACTTCGTCGATCGGCTTGACGAAGAAGACGATGGTTGTACAATTCGACCAATCGGCTTATGAAGAAATGCTCAAGGCGAAGGAGGGCCGCACTGCTTCCTCCGCTCTTCCTGCTGCCAAGAAGAAGGGACGCTCCGTCTATGTCCCTAAGTCTTCTGCAGCAGTCCGAGACGCTTCTGTCACTTCTCATGCTGACAAGAAAACGTCTTCAACTTCCATGAAGCACAATTCGGCTTCTCGAAACACGGCAACAGTGGCTTCTCCTAGTCACACTGACAAAGTTGGTTCTTTAACAAAGTCAGCGTGTAGAAGGAAAACCATCTCTGGACATGTCAAGGTCCCTTCTCCCTCTATTCTTACGACAGCAGTCGGCTCTTTAGCCATTGATGACTCTGAGCGTATGGCATTCAAAGGGCAGCGTACGGCAAAGGCAGCGTACAAAAGCCAACATCAGGCAGCGTACGCTAAGCCAAAGCCAGCGTATGCTAATAAAAAGGCAGCGTATGACCAGAAGTCCAAACTGAAGTCAGTGTATGCTAACAAATACAGTCCTTTGACTGTTTCTCAAAATCTGGCTGGGGGTTCTCTTCCACAGAACATACAAATGATTCTCCCTCAACTTGCACATCTTGTGCCAACCAAGGAGAAAGACTCTTTAGTCAACTCCTCTACTCCTAAGGTCTTTACCTCTGGAGTTAATTTGACTAGTACCCTTACTAGATCAAACAATGGAAAATGCCTTTTGGCTAATTCCTCCAAAGATGGATTATTACCGACTCCTAGTCGGAATAATACTCATCTTCTTTCTCTCAAAATTTCTCGGTCTGAGAAAGGCAAATTACAAGTATCCAAGACTGATATCAAAGTCAAATCTCCTACGGATCTTCGTAACAAGCTTAATCAGAATCGGCTCGGTTCCACTAAGACAAGTATATTAGACCCTGATGCAGAATATGCCAAGAACTATGTGGCTCAAATTAATCAGTCTTTATACACCCAGGAACCAAGAAGACAGAAGAACAAAAGACAAGTTTCTACACAGAAACTATCTTCAAATACTTCCCAATCTGTTCCTACAGATCTTCGGGAATATTTGCAAAATAAACAGAGAATTGACACTCCATAGGCTATGATATTGCTCATATTTGCCATGAAAAGCATGGTTGCAACTTCCAACCTCGAGTTGTAATTCAATGTTGTTGTTCACCAAAAAGACAATCTGTTTTCGAACGGATTCAGTATGAACCAATGTTGGATGAAGATGAACCTCTTTATGCTTCTGTCAACATGACCTCCAGAAATATTGGGGGTAGCATACGGTCTGATGCTATATCAGACTCTGAAGATGGTGTTTATCTCGGCACCCGATCCAGGACCGGAGCCTTGACTAGAGCCTCTTCTTCTTCTCATCCAAGTGGTAATCCGGAGATCACAGAAGACTTCCTTGGAGAGTCCAATTTTCTAGTATTAACTCCCGTAAAAAGCCCTGGGAAAGATACTGATTCACACAGTGATGATTCAGAACAGACTGTTTTATCATCTATTCCTCGAATGATTACCACTTACATGGCAGAGGGCGTATCACTCCTCCGCAGTCTGTTAAATCATCTGAAGAAGGTTCACTGATAATTCCTGTTAGTAGACGTATTACTTCATCACCTGCTCAGGCTTCACAAGATTCACTGATAATTCCTGTCAGTGGACGTACTACTGTACCGTCTTCCCAAGCTCCACAAGGCTCATTGATAATTCCTGTCAGTGGACGTACTACTCTCCCTCCACCTTCTCAGGCTAGATCAGATACTCTAGTCATTCCAGTCAGTGGACGTACTACTTATCCACGATCTTCTTCAAGGGAGCTCACCTCTTCTGAGCCTTTTGTTATCGATCTTAATCGAAATAAAACTTCTGATTGCTCTTCCTCTCCCCCTTTTGTCATTAATTTGACTAAGTCTGATAAGGCTCAGCCTTCTATTATAAATACAGTATCTAATATTAATGAAGCATCTCCTTTGCAGTATATTGATGTCTGTAATCATGTACAAAGTTATTTACAATTGCTAGATAACTTAGAGTCACTAACTATAGGGGTTGTTCAAACTCTTCATACAGACGTATCATTGGAATCCATACAAAAATCATACTTCGTGGTCCCTGCTAGAAAAAAGGGAGAAAATCTAATCTTCTTTTATAAAGGACCCCAGAATCCTCCTAACTCGGAAGAAGATGACATAAACGATGATACTGGAAGGTTACAACTGCGTCGCTACAGTCAACAATCCAAAAATATCATCAAGAATATGGGTTATGACTTTAGAACCAGTCTCAATAATGGAAAAGGAAGAAGAATGCCTGTTCGAATTCCTCCATTAAAATACGGAAGGACAAAATGTGGTTTAGGTTACATTGCTCCTACTTCCTTTATCAACATAGTCCATAAGATTCAAAGTCCGATGAAGACGAACGATCTGAGTCCTCTGATTCTCTCTCTTGGGATTCTGATACGAGTATTGGCGATCTTCATCGTTCTATTTTGTCCATCAATATGGTCTCTGTTGATGGCCCGCAGGAAAATAATGAAGATGAGGATGATTTTGAAATATCACCCGAATCGGAACAATGGGCTCAAAGATTAGATAATCAATGGGAATTCAGGTTCGAGCAGAGAGAACCTCCTACCGAAGATAAACTGATCCAAATTGATGTTGGTGAAGAAGGTTCTCCTAAACCAATATTCATCAGTGAAAGTCTTTCAGAAACAGATAAGCAAGACATGATCAAGCTTATTCGTGATTATATCGATGTCTTTGCCTGGAGTTACGAAGATATGCCAGGACTAGATCCGAAGATTGCAATGCACAAACTCAATATCATGCCAAATGCTAAACCGGTCAAACAACAACAGCGACGATTTCGTCAGACATTATGGATGCAATTGAAGCTGAAGTCAACAAGCTTATGGCTTCTGGATTTATTCGAGAGGAACAACATCCTGAATGGGTGGCTAACATCGTTCCTATCCTTAAAAAGACTGGCAAGATTCGGGTCTGTATAGACTTTCGCGATCTCAATGCGGCTTGTCCTAAAGACGAGTTTCCTCTTTCAATTACTGATGTCATGATCGACAATACATGTGGTTTTCGAACGAATGTCATTTATGGATGGGTATTCGGGATACAACCAGATCAAAATGTTTCCAGATGATGAAAAACACACTTCCTTCAGAACGCCGATCGGTACATACTGTTATACAGTGATGCCGTTTGGTCTCAAGAATGCAGGAGCAACATATCAGCAAGCAATGAGCACTATATTTCGCGAATATCTCCGAAAAATAGTCGAATGCTATGTTGATGATATTACAGTCAAAAGTCGACGAAAGGAGGATCATATCCAAGATTTGAAGACTATCTTTGATTTAATGCGTCAGCATCAACTTAAAATGAACCCTACTAAGTCCTTCCTGGGCGTCTCTAGTGGTAAATTTCTCGGCTTCGTCATTACCGCTAAAGGTATACACGTGGATCCCGAGAAGATCAAAGCCATTCAAGAGATGCGTCCTCCACGCACCTTAAAAGAGCTACGAGGATTTCAAGGAAGAATTGCTTATATCAGGAGATTCATTTCCAACTTATCAGGACGCTGCAGACCATTCAACAAACTTCTGAAGAAAGGTGTATCTTTCGTCTGGAACGAAGAATGTCAAAAAGCATTTGACGATATTAAACAGTATCTCATGAACCCTCCAGTTTTGGTACCTTCCGTCTCGGGGATACCATTCCTTCTATATGTTCGAGCCATGGATCATTCTCTTGGTACATTACTTGCCCAGAAAAATAAAGATGGCCATGAACAGGCTATTTATTATCTCAGTCGCACAATGACGGGTGCTGAACCGCGTTATTCTCCAATCGAGAAAGAATGCTTAGCATTAATGTTTGCTATTCAGAAAACGCGACATTATATTATCGGTCAAACGATTCATGTCATTTCCAGAGTGAATCCTCTCAGGATTATGATGAAGAAACCTGGTGTTCTCAACTCCAGACTAGCTAATTGGGGAATCTTGTTAGCTCAATACGATATGCATTATATTCCTCAGAAGTCAGTTAAAGGACAGGCTCTTGCTGATTTTCTGGCTGCTCATGCAATTCCAGAAGATTCTATATTATATGATGAGATTCCTGATGAAGTCTTGGATTCAAATCTGATTTCTGAAGAAGTTCCTACCTGGCGTTTATTCTTTGATGGAGCATCTAGAATAGGTCCTAATGGCAATATTGTCGCTGGAGTTGGGATTGTTCTTGTATCCCCAGAAGGACTAACTATTCAGAGGGCTTATTCTCTAGATCAATCATGTTCAAACAATGTAGCCGAATACAATACATTACTCATTGGTCTTCAACTTGCTAAACATCTAGATATTCAATATTTGGAAGTTTATGGAGAATCCAAGCTTATTGTCAATCAGATCAGAGGAACGTATGAAGTTCGTCATCAGGATTTGATACCTTATCATCGAGTAGCACTCTCTATAGCCTCATCTTTTGAAGACTTCTTTATTGAACATGTTCGACGAGCCTATAATGCAGAAGCTGATGCTTTAGCTAATCTTGCTGCTGTATTAGCTATTCTAATCAGACGTCAGCAAGTGATAGTGGTTTATAACCGAGAACTATTCTGTGTTGAGAATAATTTGGCTTTGGCTTTTCTTCACAAACCAGACAAAGATTCTTTCAACCTTGATGCTGGATTAAAGTTTGACAAAATATCCTCGTCTTCTTCCGATTCTACTATGGAATATGTCTTTTCTAATGAAACAGAAGCCATAATTGAAGACTGGAGACGCCCGTTTCTAGACTTTGTTTTGTATGATATACTTCCTGATAATCCGAGTGAAGCAGCGTCTATTCGACGTCGATCTCTCAGATTCTATTATAATCATACGACTAAAACATTATATCGTCGGTCTTACGACGGTCTTCTCCTCCGATGCATTGCCGGTGAAGAAACACAACAGATAATTCGTGAAGCACATGATGGTGTTTGCGGAGCTCATCAACCAGGTCCTAAACTTCAAGATCGTATCCGACGTATGGGTTATTATTGGCCCACGATGGTGGCTGACGCTATTCAATATGCTCGGAAATGTAAAGCCTATCAAATTCATGCAGACTTTATTCATCAACCGTCAGAGTTCTTACATCCAACAGCGGTATCATGGCCCTTTGAAGCTTGGGGCATGGACGTCATTGGTCCTATCAACCCACCATCATCAAGAGGACATCGGTTTATTCTAGCAATAACCGATTACTTTTCCAAATGGGCTGAAGCAATCCCGTTATCTGAAGTTAAAACTTCTAATGTTATCAACTTCGTCAAACATCATGTTATCTATCGATTTGGTGTTCCTCGGCGTATTATCCATGATAACAGACCGCAGTTCGTCAGTCAGAAATTTACTCGATTCTGCGACAATCATCGAATTAATAATTTAGCTTCTACAGCATATAATCCAGCAGCCAATGGATTGGCAGAAGCTTTCAATAAAACAATCATCAAACTCTTGAAAAAGTTCATTTCTTCCAACAAACGCAACTGGAGCGAGAAGCTTGGTGAATGTTTATGGGCCTACCCTACCGCACCACAGTTCGCAATGCGACTGGATGTACACCTTTCTCTTTAGTATATGGGTGTGAAGCTGTTCTTCCCCTTGAGATCCAGATTCCTTCTCTGAGAATTGCAATCTCCAATGAACTGACAACAGAAAACAATGATCGTCTTCGACTTCAAGAGTTGGAAGCTCTAGATAAAAACGATTGTATGCTCAACAAAATATCGAGCTGTATCAGGCCCGAATCTCCAAAGCTTTTAACCGGAAAGTCAAAGTCAGAGCATATCAGAAGGGAGAACTGGTCCTTACTGTCAGACGTCCTATGACCATGACACATATGAGCAAAGGCAAATTTGATGCGAAATGGGAAGGCCCATTCGTAGTGAGCAAAGTCTTCTCTAACGGAGCATACCAACTTGCCTCTATGGATGGGAAAGTCATGATGATGCCTATCAATGGCAAATTCTTAAAGAAATATTATGTATAATATTTTCATCATTCCCCAGCAAATATAAAATCCTTCTTTACAAAAGTTATTTCGATATCGTTATCCCAAGAGGAAATTGTTATTCCACCATGTATCATCTTCCCAGAGAATTTGATATTTTGTTTTATTAGATCCCCAGTGGTTTTAATAAAGTGTCCATATTACCTCTGAATTTTCTATCTCAAATATTTAGTCTTTTTGATTTCTGAGTCTAAAGATCAGTGAATAAAGGCAAAATTGATGTAAAGTGGGAAGGATACATCGTAAACAAAGTTTCCTTAAACAGAGTTTATTTTGACAAAATTCTTCAAGAAAAAGAGTACATCATCATGGAAGATCACTGTCATCCCTCTCATACTTGGGACGAGGGCCACATACATAATCAGCAAAAGAATTTAATACATCTTTTTCTGACCGCACCAAGAACTGACAGACAGCCAGCCTCATTGCTTCTTCTTCTTCGGTTTCTCCTGGTTCGACCAGGAAGTCGAGGATATCTTTTGGCGGCTTGGGAGTAGATGAGCTTTCGCCCATTTCCTTCTTCTGCGGAGGTAGATGCTCTTTATCACCTTCAGTAACTTCCGAGACGACTTCAGTCTTCTTTGTATTCTTTTCAGAAGACATTGTGGATAAAAGAGGATGATGTATGATCCTTCTACTCAAATATATGCTCTATTTATAGGCATATGGTTACAAAGATCGAAGGGACGTATTCTTTCTCGAGATTCAGTTCATCCATTCATTTCTCACATTCATCCGACGTTTCACATGTTCATTAATACTTGACGGTTCATCCGTTCATTTATTACTATTCACTCGACAGTTTATCTGTTCATCATTTCCTAACGGTTCATCCGTTCATAATCTTCTATTAATTTATCAAGTGGGGATTCATTATTGATCATGTTTTCATAACCTCTGAATCAATTCCGAATCTGCTTACTCATTTGTCATGTTTTGACCTCTGTATAGAAATCAATCTATTTTCTTTTGAGTTTATACATATTATCACGTCCATAATACCTCTGATAATATCATATACTCTAAAAACAGAAAAGATGATTTTATTATCTATCATGTCCACAATTCATCCACAAATACAAATCATTGAAGCATAGAAGAAGTGTCATTTCCATTCCCATTTCACCACAAAAAGTCTATTACATTTTCTTAGACTTTCTTACAAATCTATTACAAATCTTGGATTTTCATTCTACACCACAACGATAACCGAATAGAGATCTATCTTCTTCTTTGGATCTTCTCCGTCGGACCTTCTCCGTCAGGTTCGTTGTTGGTTGCAATTCCTGACTGTCTGGGTCTCAGTCACGACCAGATCAACAGGAATCAAACTCTGGTCTTCTCTCTCAGACGAGAGGAGAATCACAGAGTATGGCAGCCCGAAGTCGTGGTGCTGCCAATACAACTGGTGGATGGGGGTAACCCCTCAAGGAAGACAGGAATGTATCCAAACCTTGGGATACAATTCCTAGTTCTCCCGTGAAAGGAACTCTACTACCCGATTTTTCGGTAGTAGAGTTGACTCCACCATCCAACTCTCGTGTATAAAGGCTCTTCCTACCATCTGAGGAAGACCCTTCTATCCCACGAAGAGTTCTGAGTTGTCTGATGCACGCGTCAAAAGCGTATGAGCTCCCTGATGTTGGTGTCAGAAGGACATTCTCCACAGCATCCACATCACCAATGCCAGTTCTGAAGAAAATCTTTAGCCAAGTTTCTGCGGAAAACAGCATGAAGAAAAGAATTAAATCAACAGAAATGTCATATGAAACGCACTGGTTGGTCAAGCACGCTCGGAGACAGAAAGCCTATTTTCAACAGCGAAAACAGTACGTGTATTATGCCAGACTTACCTTCAAGTTTGACGCTAAGAATTGGCAAACTGATGTCTGACATATTGCTCAGAATTTGAACATTTAGAAGCTTTTGCTTTCCGATTCGAGAGTGAAATCTCACGTTCATTTTCAGAGAAGAGAAGAAGAAAAAGAAGATGGGGATGAGTTCTGTGAAACTCTTCTGTCTATTTTAAAGTATGGAGCGCAAGCCTATTCTTGGAAAGGATCCACAAATAACGCTCATAAAATATGCAATGAGTGCCACGTGTACTTTGGAAACCAGCATAGCCTTGGAAATATTCAAAGAAGTGCTTTCCATAACATTGGAAGATAGCGTAACCTACAGCTATTTATTGGTGCATGCTATTCATTGATGTACGCTATCCAGCGTAACTTACAAACATTGGAAGACAGCGTAATCTACAGCGTAATCTACAGTTATTCATTGGTGCACGTTAGTTTTCAACACAAAATTATACTAAACAGAGAATTCTTGAATATTCATTTCATTAAAGGCACTGATGGCCTTACAAAACAAAAAAGAGAGGGAAAGAAAGGGGTGCAACAAAGTCACGCTCTATTTTCCAGAGCAGCTAAGTTTGACGCCTAACTCTTCTACGCTTTGGACCCCCATGCGGTGCAACAGAGCAGCGAGCATTTCACGCTTCTCTGCGAGGCTTCGCCCATCAGAAGTAGAGGAGCCGTCCAGACCGAAGTAACCCAAGAAATTCTTGGCTAACTGCGTGGGGTCATCATTGAACTCGATGACGAAGGGCTCCGGTTCTTTGCCTCCAAAGGTGGGGTCACCATGGGCACAGAAACCTAATTTTCGTGCTTCTTCTTCAGCCGCTTCCTTTGGAGTCATGGTTACAAGAAATGAATGTCAAAAACTGAATTTTCTCAGTTTATATAACAAAGCTTGCTGGCGGTTCATATTCCTCCATAAATCAGATTCAATCAGTCTCGAAAAATGAAGAGTCATCATGACATTTGATAAATTCATTTTTTGCATAAACAGACTTAATGCCAGCGTGTCAAGACTCATTCCCACTTTTTTATTCAAAGTAATTTCGAACTTTTGAAACTCATAAAGTTCGAAAACTTTGAAGGGGGTCTTGTAGGATGTGGAAAATTATGACACGCTGTCATTTTAATCCATACGCTCAAGGCCATACGCTTACCAAAAGCCATACGCTTAGTGGATATTTTATTATTTCTTCTTAAAGTGGCAGCACAGCATATATTAAAAGAAGAATGAATCTGATGTCTCGTCTTTCGTGCAAGGACAGCTGTCCAATAGAGACCAACAGTCGTATATGTATTCGAAGAGTTGGTTTTGTCTTTTACGAGGACAGCTCAGCAGATCATTAATGCAAAGCCATCATTACTGTCAGTTTTGACAGTCTGTCAGCCGTCATATCTGCAGTCACGACGCTCGAGAAAATCTTTTGACAGTTATTTGAAGATATGGCGTATCAGAGAAGATTGATGATGGCCACGTGGCCATTTCTTCAGTGAGCGTATGAAGTCTATACGACTCCTTTCTTCTTCATTGAGCGTATGAAGTCTATACGACTCCTTCCTTCTTCAGTGAGCGTATGAAGTCTATACGACTCCTTCCTTCTTCAGTGAGCGTATGAAGTCTATACGACTCCTTCCTCATCAAGTGAGCGTATGACTCCTTTCTTCTCCAGTAAGCGTATCAGCTTTATTTTGTTTCTACATCATCCAAGTCAGCGTATAACTCTCCTTCAACGAGGCAGCGTATTACAGCAACCATATCCAGGATTACAGTCAACACACGTTCTCACGTGTCCTGTACCAGTTATCCACTTCTCTAGAAGTTATGCAACATGGCATCCAGGCCATCAATCTCTTCTGAACATGCTCCACTACTTTCAACCGCACGCTAATGTGTCTCCATCAGAATTAGCCACGCGTCCCTGCAGTTATGCACACGTCAAGTAACTACCTGAGCGTATGCTTAAGGACAGTTATCCTGAACTCAATAAAAAAGAGTTTCTTCATCTTCATCAGAGACTACAGACAATTTCAGAGAGAACAGAGAGATTGCCCAGTTGCTGTCCAAGTTCTTCAAAGTTCGAGTTTTCTTCATCGCATCGTCCAAGGGATAAAGTAATCGTCTTCTAGATTAGATTCCTACAGTTGTAATTTTCTCAGATACAAAATAAATAAAGTGAATTTATTTATGGAAAACATCGAGTCATGGCCAGTACCTAGCTCAGTGGCAGAGGTTCGCAGCTTCGTTGGATTGGTCGGCTACTACCGGCGATTCATTTCAGATTTTACAAGGATTTCAGCACCGATGACCCAGTTGACCCGCAAGGATGTGCAGTTCGCTTGGACAACGGAGTGTCAGGAATCATTTGAGAAGTTGAAGCGAGGTTTGATAACGGCTCCCATTCTCACACTTCCAGATGGGACCGGAGGATTCACAGTTTATTACGACGCTTCAGGCAGAGGATTGGGGTGTGTCTTGATGCAGCATGGGAAGGTAATATCTTTTGCATCACGTCAACTTCGTGATCATGAGAAGAATTATCCGACCCACGACTTGGAGCTGGCAGCAGTAGTGTTTGCACTTAAGTTGTGGAGGCACTACTTGTACGGAGATAGAGTGGAGATATTTACAGATCACAAGAGCCTGAAGTATGTTTTCACCCAGAAGGACCTTAATATGCGGCAGAGAAGATGGCTCGAGCTATTGGTAGACTACGATATGGACTTGCAATATCACCCAGGGAAGGCCAACATTGTAGCAGATGCGTTGAGCCGGAGAGCCGGAGTTTACCTCCTAACGGCACAACCAGAGTTATTGGCAGATTTTTAGAAGATGGGAATTGAGGTCGTTCTTCCTACCAGTGTGGCATTGATGGCCAATCTACAGGTTCAATCCAGCATAGTTAAGAGGATCCGGATGACGCAGTCTACAGATTCCAAGATTAAGCGACTCAGAGCAGAGTGTGAGACAGAAAGAAGACCAGAGTTGTGCAATCATAAAGATGGTACACTTCGATACGGCACTCGTCTTTGTGTACCTAGTAGAGATATCAGACAGAAGGTCATGGCAGAAGCTCACAGTTTGCAGTATTCTATTTATCCTGGTGGTAAGAAGATGTACCGAGATATTCGTCATCATTTCTGGTGGAATGGCATGAAGAGGGAGATAGCCCGGTATGTCTCTCGGTATTTGGTTTGCCAGCAGGTTAAAGCTGAACATCAGAGGCCCACTGGACTTCTTCAGCCCTTGCCAATTCCAGAATGAAAGTGGGAGTATGTGACCATAGATTTTGTGACTGGATTATCTAGATCCCAAGCTGGTCGAGATGCTATTTGGGTTATAGTCGACAGGCTCACGAAGGTGGCTCATTTTCTTTCATTCAGAGTTGGGCAGTCGACGGCTCAGTTGGCAGAGATGTATCTCAGGCAGATTGTCAGGCTTTACGGTGTGCCCGTCAGTATCACCTCTGACCGAGATTCAAGGTTTACGTCACACTTTTGGCACAGCCTGCAAGAGAGTTTGGGAACTCACCTTCAGTTTAGCTCAGCATATCATCCGCAGACAGATGGTCAGTCAGAGTGCACCATCCAGACTCTTGAGGATATGTTGCGGTCGTGTACACTTGACTTCGGTGGGTCGTAGAAAGATCACATGCACCTGGTGGGGTTCTCCTATAACAATAGTTTCCAGGCCAGTATTCAGATGGCTCTGTTCGAAGCTCTGTATGGTAGGAAGTGCAGGTCCCCGCTAGCATGGGACGATGTCGGAGAGAGGCAGATGCTCGATCCAGAAATGATTGCCCAGACAGTTGAAGTGGTCAGAAGAGTCAGGGATCATCTTCGAGTTGCCCAAGACCGCCAGCGACATTGGGCCGATGCCCATCGGCGTCCCTTAGAGTTTGCTATCGGCGACTATGTATTCCTTAGGATCTCGCCTAACCGCGGCGTCATTCACTTTGGCGTGCGGGGAAAGCTTAGTCCTAGGTATATAGGGCCGTTCGATATCCTGGAGCGAGTAGGAGACGTATCCTATCGTCTTGCTCTTCTGCCGTCGCTAAGTGAGGTGCATGATGTATTCCATGTATCCCAATTATGACGGTACGTCCCGAACCCGAGCCATATCCTGGACCATTCAGAATTAGTTGTTGGTACCAACCTTTCGTATGAGGAGAGGCCCGTGTCTATATTGGACCGGAGAGAGAAGATACTCAAGAACAAGACTATCAACTTAGTCCGTGTTGCTTGGGGTCATCACTCTCTAGGTGAGTCAACGTGGGAGCGTGAGGACGACATCCGATTGCGATATCCCTACTTGTTTGACTCATACGGTATAATGTCTTCCTTATGCCTTATGCTCTTCATTCCTTGATTGTATGTATGATTGTATGATTGAACTGCTTAGTGTAGTTGATGGTGCTTAGTGTAGCTTGCCATGATAATCTCTAGCATCTTGATTTAAATTTCGAGGACGAAATTCTTCTAAGGTGGGTAGAGTTGTAATGCTCATATTTGGAATACGTATTTTGATTAAGCTTGCATGTATTTCGGACTTGTATTTTCTTTTCTCGAATTTTGGCCTGTAATTGTATTTTGGCTCGACTTACAGATTTTGGGTTTTCTCGTAAAATGGGTTTTGACATGGCTTGGTTTTATTTTGTGGAGTAGGATTGGTTTGGTTTGGTTTAATATGCTTGGAAAACTTTAGCCTATGCTCAACCTTCATTCCACCACAACCCACCCTCATTTAATCCCACCTAACTTTTCTCTCTCCTCTTTACTTTCATTTATTTTTTCTCCATCTTCTTCTTCTTTCCTCCATACAACACCAACACCATAGGCAAGTGCACCTTGCCACCAAATAAGTACTATATTTTATTTGTCCATTAGCTAGATTAGGCCATGGAGAGCAATATTAGAACTTGGCATTTTGTGATTTGGAGTCTCCATTGTTCTAGATCTAAGTTTTAAATATTTTCGGAAATTCTTGGTTTTGATCTATCAAACATTGATTTTTGCTTGTTTTGATGCTTCCATGTGGAAGAGAATTCAATTTTACACAAGTTAGAACTTTGAAAATCCAAATTTGGTTTTGATTTGGTCAAGTTAAGGGATTTAGGATTTTTGGTGTTCTTGAGAGTTCATCTCGGCCTATGGAGAAGAAGACCCCCCTCGGCCTGCGCTCTTTAGCGCAGGGCTGACTTGCGCTCAGTTCCCTGGGCTGAACCGCGCAGCCTTCCTCGGTCGGCACTCTTTAGCGCTGGCTGACCAGCGCAGCTGGCCCCTTGGCGAACTGTGCACCCCTTCCATGCGCCCTCGGCCATGCGCCCTCGGCCGTGCGCCATTGGCCCCTGCGCCATCGGCCCATGCGCCCTCGGCCATGTGCCCTCGGCCGTGCGCCACTGGCCCCCGCACCATCGGCCCTGCTCCCCCTGTTTTTTCTCCTGCGCACTTGGCCCCCTGCGCCAACCGATCTAGCGCAAGCCAGTCCATACGCCATCTGAACCAGCGCAACCTGCACCCTGCGCCATCCATTTCCTGCGCCATTCACCCCTGCGCCGCCCATTCTCTTGCGCAACCTAACCCCTTGCGCAACCTATTTGCCCAAATGTTTTGGTTTTATTTCTTGGACTTGGCTTCTCTTTTGTGGATTGGAGTTTTGAGACCTTGTTCCATATAACACGACTGTCTTGGCTCGACACGACCTGGCACGGTTTGATGATTTGCTTATGACTAATGCTTTTTTTTGATTTCTGTGATTTATGATCCTGGTACTTTCTGATCTCCTTGATAGTAACCCGATGGGGTGCACACTTAACTTGTAACCTGTGATTCATATTAACCCTGGTAACTGGATAACTTGATAGTGGCCCGTAGCGGCGCACTCTTGACTTGTACCTGACTTGACTTGACCTGGCTTGACTTGATGCTGTTGCGACGGCTAACTTGACCTGTATAACCAACTTTGACACCGTGGGTGTTCCAGCTTGCTTGCTTGTGCAATCTACTTTTTTTGTCTTGTATCATGTCTAGGACGTGACTTCCTGGGTACCACGGCCAGGGATTCGTGCTAATATGGACTAGGCTAATGATTAGATCAAACTAGAACATGGAGAATTTCCAGTCACATGCAATCTCGTTATCTGGGCGCCTTAATTGGACTTGTAGCTTGCCGACGAGTAGAGCACATTTCCAGCACACTGTCATGTGTTGCACCCTCTAAGTCACCTAAGGGTATATCGTCTCCTGGGCGATGTACCCAACCATACTCTCAACCCGCGGAAGGATAACTGGATAGTCTGCAGGGCTTGGGACTAGAGAATTCTCATTGCATCTTGTTAGTAATTAGGTTTGTGATAACCCTAGCTAGTTAAAGTAGTAAGCATAGTAATTGCTTGGCCACTTGTGAATGGATGGTGTCCAGCCTGGTCTAAGTCTTGTCTAAGTCCCTATACCTGGAACTCCTGTACATGATTGTTTTACTTATCTTAAACAATAAATGGATAGGGACAAGTGCTATTCAGGCGAAGGGTTACAACCTCGGTCCTTCTTTGGTTTACGGGTTGTAATCTGGCTCCCGGAATGGTTCCATGTCCCTAGTCGCTTATTGTCCTGCTGTACTTTTATTACCTGTACTTCCTCCCATTTTTTTTATGTTCTGATATGCTGGTTTTGTTCTTATTTCGTGGCCTCCTTTGTGGCACTTGCTCTTTCTGGGGTTTGACCCAGCTGGTTTTGTGTGGCCAGATTTCGGAGCAGCTCCCGAGGATCTACCGAACCTCTAGTCCGATGGTGACGACTAGAAGGAATCCGGGCTACGAGTGGGTTTCCTATTTTGTTTCGCTCACTCTATTGTAAAATTATTCTTTGAGGCGTTTAGCCGACGAGCACCTGTTAGCTCGATGCACATTTACTTACTGTCTGCCTACGGGCTGTAAACATGATTAACAAATCCTAGGGTTGATCATGTATGACTTAACTCTTGCTAGTCCTCGCATTTTGTACGACTAACTTCATGATCAGCTGAATATGTAATATTTGGGACGCCTTTTATTGTATATTTGGTGGTCTAACATCTTGTAATTATATTACTTGCTTGAGATTGAGACAATAGGCTTGACCTTAAGAGACCGTTGGCTTGTTGTAAACCCTCATATCTAGACAGCCGTGACCGTATAGCGAGGTGGTTTCCATTTCAATATACGTAGCTGGCTATGTTCGCCCCCGCTCTCCAGTATTCTGGTTCTGGGGCGTGACAGAAGCACAAACTTTATTCTTCTTGGTGCACATACTAGAAGATTGATCTCCATCGAAGCGTATTCCTCCACAGGACAGAGCACAGCCTGTGGCTCTTCAAGCATAACGAGCTGCTAGACCGTTACTGAAAAGGGCATAGCATGACCCCCAACTTTTCGACAAAGTACGAGGACTGCCAAGATGTTGTTCAGGTTCGAATAAGGTGTTCCAATGCATCTCGAGATTCACTACTACGTGTTCTTCTACAAGGACATAACTACTTTGAACGAAGAGATCCACAGCCAACTGATGCCAGGCCAGGGTCCTCTTAAAGCTAAGTCAGGGTCGTGCATAATAGGAATTCTATGAAGATGATGAAGTTTGCTCCTCAAAAAACCCCTTTTTATAGGCCATATTGGCCAATAAATGCAGATGAACCTAATAGTTAGAATAATAAATCTTATTTAATAGGTTCGTTACAAGTGGATGCCATGCTACAAACTTATCAACTTCCCCAAAGAAAGAAGGTGACAATTAAGACTTGTTCAAAGACAGTCATTAAGGAAAATGCAAAGTCCCACCACCCTTCACACACACACTGAGAAAGTCATTCTCCGTGTAATTTAACACGGAGAATGATATTCTCTATGTTTTTATACACGAAGAATGTCATTCTCCGTGTTTTTGAATACGGAGAATGCTATTAAACGTGTAATTTAAAATGGAGAATGGTCATTCTCATGCGTTTTAACACTGGGAATGACCATTCTCCGTGTAATTTAAAATAGAGAATGACATTCTCCGTGTTAAATTATACGGAGAATAGTCATTCTGATGCGTTTTAATACGGAGAATATCATTATCCCGTAATTTAACATGGAGAATGATATTCTCCGTATTTTTATACACGGAGAATGACATCCTCCGTGTAATTTAACACGAAGAATGATATTCTTCGTGTTAAACTCCACGGAGAATAGTCATTCTCATGCATTTTAACACTGGAAATGGCCATTCTTCGTATAATTTAAAACGAAGAATAACATTCTCCGTGTTAAATTATATGGAGAATAGTCATTCTTATGTGTTTTAACATGGAGAATATTATTATCCGTGTAATTTAACAAGGATAATGACATTCTTCGTATTTTTGTACACGGAGAATGGCATCCTCTGTGTAATTTAACACGGAGAATGATATTCTCCGTGTTAAACTACACGGAGGATAGTCATTCTCATGTGTTTTAACACATAGAATTCCATTATCCGTGTAATTTAACAAGGAGAATAACATTCTCTGTATTTTTATACACGAAGAATGGCATCCTCCGTGTAATTTAAATCATTCTCCGTGTTAAATTACACGGAGAATGGCATTCTCTGTGTAATTTAAGACGGAGAATAGTTATTCTCATGCGTTTTAACGCATGAGAATGCCATTCTCCGTGTAATTTAATACGGAGGATGCCATTCTCCGTGTAATTTAAGACGGAGAATGGTCATTCTCATGCGTTTTAACGCATGAGAATGCCATTCTCTATGTAATTTAACACGGAGGATGCCACTCTCCGTGTAATTTAACACGGAGAATGGCATTCTTCGTGCTAAATTACACAGAGAATGGTATTCTCCGTGTAATTTAAGACGAAGAATGGTCATTCTCATGCGTTTTAACACGGAGGATGCCATTCTTCGTGTAATTAAAACGGAGAATGTCATTCTCCGTATTAAAATTATGGAGAATGAACATTCTCATGCGTTTTAACCTCCGACATGGTGTGAAGATTGCAAATGGAGAGGAAGGTTTGAAGATTTTGGAGGGAAAAACCTAGATTCTAAACCGAGTGGCGTATGGAAGAAGAGGAAGAATTGAAACATTTTTTTGAAGAATAGGGTTCGGGGGTATTTTCAAAAAATTAGAAGGGCAAAAAGGTCATTCAGAACCCGCTTTATATATTCATCGATAATTCTAGGCACGCGATGAAATGTTATTTTGCGGTGGGTTTTACATAAATCTTTTGCAATTTTTGGGCATTTCGTAAATTTTCCCTAGTGTAAATAATCCTTTTATTTTGTGTATAGAAACTAATAACAACCGTCCCTATGGTTAATAAAATTTGTAAAGAAGAGGCGTATTCAGTGTAATTATTTTCGGAATAGGGTTAATCCCTATAATACTCATGAAACACAGAAAATGTCAATATAATTAAACCTTTTATTATACTAGTAACCAGTAACGTGCACGTGCAAATGTGCATAAAAAAATTGTTAAAAAATTTTAGTTAGAACTTTGAATATATATTTAATGTAGTTAGTTTAAATATAATTTAAATATTAAATATATTTTAATTAAAAATTATTATTTGTAGAAGTTAAGATATATGTTAGATAATATCATATAGTTAGTTTAAATATAGTTTAGTTATTGAATATATTTAAATCAAAGATTGAACTTTTAATATATGTTTAGATAATAACATATAGTTTATATATAAAATATAATTTAAATATGTATTATTTTTAAATTAAATTTGTTATACATATATATACTTATAAAATTTTGGATATATGTTTAGTTAGTTATAAGGATTTTAAGTCCTTTTTACAGTTAATTATAAGGATTTTAATTTATTTTTATATGAGTATATAGATATGATAATCCTATTCGTACATTCATAATGTCCTTCCAAACTACCCCTCCTTACGTGGCATCTGACGTGTCATCTGACATGACAAATTTTAACCCAAAAATTAATTACCCAATTTTCTAATATTAATGTTAATATTAATATTAGTATTAATATTAATATTAATTTTATTTTTATTTTAAATGTTAATATTAATTTGATTTTAACCTTTAATGTCAATTTTAATATTAATTTTAGTTTTAATGTTAATTTTAGTTTTAATTTTAAATTTTGCCTTGTTAGCTGCCATGTCAGACGACACGTAAGCTACTACATAAAGAGGAATACTTTGGAGGGATATGTTGGAGGGACAAATAGTATTTTCTTTTGATATACATAAGACACGTAATTTGTTATAATAATTTAATTTTTTTTATTAATTAGTGCGTAATATACAAACGGCTTGGAGATCAGCCTTCCAAGCCGCAATATAATCGTAGAAATTTTCTTATTGATATAGTGTAGTATTTGTCGAAGAGACTCAAACAAATCAAGTGTGGTATCATAAAAGATGAACCAAGAGAACCAAAGAAAATAGGGAACTAATCGAGGACGGAGCCAAGAGTTATAAATTCACCCTGGGCTGAAATTAAAATATACTAAGAAAAAATCAACAAAAAAATTATTTCTTATAATGCCATCATAATCAAAATGTCTGGTTCAAATATCATTTTCCAACAAAAAAATTATCAAATGACATAGCATGAATTTCATAAGTGGACATATTGTGTAAGACAATTAGAAAAAGTCAAAAGATCATCTTCATACATAAGATGAGAAATGAAAGAAAAAACTCTTAGAATAAAGATAAGAGTTGATGATATACTCTCTTTACTTCTGCCTTCCAAAACTATCCTCCAACTTCTTCTATCTAGGAAAAAAACTCTACCACAAAATGAATTCCAATCACAAACAAATAAAAAGAATAAAAGAGAATGATAGAATAATAAATACAATATAAGACACTTACTAGCAAAATTGGACTCTTCGATCCTTCCAAGAAGCAAAAACAATTATAATCAAATCTGTATCGATCATTTCCATTATTCTCTTTTGATGTAGCAATCATTGAATCTCTCAAGTAGTCATCTTTCATCTTGTTTCGGAGAGTACTTTTGATGTGTTTCATAGCTATATAGGATTGAATGTCTATATAGGGACACATGAGAAACTATATAAAGGGGCCTAAGATTTTTGTGTATAAAAATACAAAGAAAGGTGTTGGGTAGCCAACAATAGGTTGAGAGAAAGAAAGGGAGAAGAAATAGGGGGATTAAAAGAAGATCTTCTTGGATGTATTCTACGACAACTTTTTGTGTTCTCTTTGTGTACTTTCTCTGGTATTGGAGTTATGAAGTTGTAGCGATCTTGTAAAGCCTTGTAATCTTATTTAATTACTAGTGATCTCGCTCTCCCAATAAATTTTTAGCAGTTAAGAATTTTCTCTTAATTCTTGTGTATTTTTGTCTTAAATTTCTTGTGATCTATTTTTTTCATAAGTTTATCACCGTGTTTGGCTTGCGGGTATTGGTTCGTCGCAGATGCTCATTTTGAAGAATAGTTTATGTTTTTATTTGCAACACTTGCGATTAACCAACGATGAATACCTTTTGGTCTATGTATTAACGTCCGTTACTATTGTATCACAATTGGCGATGCCGAGTTTCGGCTTTAATAATTCTGCAAATTTTTATATTGTTATGGTTAATTAAAAAAATATAATTGTACTCCATCAAGAACGTGCACAAGAATTTAAGATGGGGGGAGGGGGGTTCAACCTCCAATGTAAAGAAAGTCCAAAAATAAAATCACATACTAAAGCATGAAAAATACAGTAAAAAGGATAATGTACATTTGCCTAGATAATAGTCGGGGCTGAATGAATTCTGTGTTTTAATCAATACCGTTTGATTTTTCTGATGGCTAGATTTAATGGTGGGCTATTTTTGGACTTCTAGTACGACTTAAAATAGATTTTTCAACCTACTTATATGCAATGAGGGTGGAGGCACAAAAAAGCAAAATACGAGAGATTCAGGGTGTTCGTCTACAGGAAGCTAAGAGAAAGATCGTATTTTTTAGGGCTCGTCGTTCGAGACAACATGAAGAGGAGATCTGTGCGGGGAGTCATCATCTTCATATATGGAGATCGCTACGGGTTGGGTAATTGATTGTATTATAATCTTCTACTTCCTTCTTGAGTTCAGTGAGAGGTTGAACCTTTGGACAAATGGTTCAACATTGTTCTTATTCAATCTTGTATTTTGTTGAAAGGAACAAAGACTATGATTTGTCCATGTGACACAGTTACCGAAAATACTTTGTTCATATACTGCGTTCTATTTGAAAATAACAAATTTCATCCAATCTTTCCCTTTCTTTTTAATTCAAAATAAATCTAAACCAATCCTAATATTCCCCAAATTCTCTACCTTTATATAAATATAATCTTAAAAATGGAGATTGAAAGGGGATTTTATATATATATTATATAATCTTATAACCTAGTAATAAAATCCAAAATAATTTAAATAAAATAAAAATAATCTCCATAAGTTTTACAATTTCATTCATATATCTATATAATAAAAATAAACTATATACATACTAGATACATAGAACTAAATATTTTTATATATTTAACACATAAATCTAATTACCATAAAACTTTTTATTTAAAACTACATTATAACCTCCTAATTTTATTCATATGAAGGGCAAAATGCCGAAGTCGTTACAAGTAAGCGCTAAAAAAAGACAAGCGACGAGAAAGGAGGAACAAAGGCAAAAAGCAAGAGAGCACGGACTGCCAGAAGACCTGGAGGCCATGCTTGCATTATCGGCTGACTTTGAGAGTTTGGCGGAGGACCTCTCGGATCAGTTGGTCGGCCGAATATTGGTGACCCCCGTATATAAATTTGTTCCGGTTCTTCCATATGACCCTTGTGATGGAGACTGCGACGATCTTGTGGCCGTGGGAAGCGTGTGTTTGTTCCGGTTCTTTCATATATATATATATATATATATATATATATATATATATATATATATATATATATATATATATATATTATTTTTTATTTTTATATATATATATATATATATATATATATATATATATATATATATATCATAGAGAAGCCTGTTCTGGAATCATATTTAGAAGTCCCTTTTTCAAGAACACAACCACATATCCAAACACCACAAGTAAACAAAACGTACTTCATTAAAATAATTAAACAATGGTTCAACTTAAACATCTACCACTCCATTTCCACCCAGAAACTCTAGTTACATTTCTAGGAGCTGGTGAACTTGGTCACCGCCTTCGTCCCTTCAGACACGGCGTGCTTGGCGAGCTCCCAGGGGAGGACGAGGTGGACGGAGGTCTGGATCTCGCGGTAGGTGACGGTGGGCTTCTTATTGTACCTGGCCAGCCGGGACGACTCCTGGGCGAGCTTCTCGAAGATGTCGTTGATGAAGGAGTTCATGATCCCCATGGCCTTGCTCGAGATCCTGATGTCCAGATGGACCTGCTTCAGGACCTTGAAGATGTAGATCTTATAGGTCTCCACGCACTTCGCCTTCTTCTTCTTCTTCGACTTGTCGCCGGCGGAAGCATCCTTCAATGGGATCCTCTTCTCAGCCTTGGGCTTCTTGCCGGCGGGGGCCTTCTCGGCCTTCACCGGCTTCTCCTTCTCCTCCTCCGTCGGCTTCTCCGTCGTCGCCGGCTTCTTCTCGACCTTCGGCGCCATTAGGAATCGGAAGGGTTTTGGTTTGAGTCTAGGAATGTACTACTAGTATTTTGGTTGCGAGTATATATATACACACACACACACACACACACACACACATATATATAATATTTATAATGTTTATAATGTTTGGAAATAAAGTTTTACTTAGTTAATATAATTAGAAGTAATATTTTGAAAATACTATAAACATTATTTGATAAAACTACCTTAGGTAAAATATAAGATAATATTATTAGCTAATATAACTACCCAAAATATTATTACTATACTTGCCTATATTATTTTATACTAGTATTATTTATACAAAATATATATTTATTCCTACTTAATATTAATCAATAAATACAATATTGTATAAATATATATATATATAGGTATATACATTTATACACAAAACAACTATTACTGGGTTGGCCCACTAACCCAGCCCAGCAGCACCTAACAATTGACAACATTTAACAAATTAACACAAAAACATAAGCCCACAGATCAAACCTAAATAAAACAACTACTGAATATGGGCTGGAAGCCCAAATGAAACTATTATAGGATTAATATGCAATCGGGCTTGGAAACCTAAACCCACTACCAATAGGGTTTAAACCTAACCCTACTCTCTCTGAAGAGAGAGATTGGCAGCAGCCACCAACCAGAGAAAGAAAGAATCAAAGGGAAGAAGAAGAAGAAAAAGAATGAGGAGGAGGGGGTCGAGAGAAGAAGAGGCGGTGCGCTCACCTAGTCACAGCGGCGCTGGCTTGGAGGACAGTGGTCGAGTATGGAGGCGCACGGCGAAGATAGCACGAGGGCGCTCTAGATCTATAGGCGGCAGGGTTCTCAGCGGTGAAGGCGGTGCTCAGGTGAGTATACCTGGACTATATCTAGGAATAAACAGTGAATCGGGTGGTGTTGTAGCATTTGGTCGGAGTTAGAGGTTGTGATAGTGTCATGACCCGCACTCGGTATAGGACACGAGTGCATGACAACACCAAGCCTATGTTGCAGCATCGATAGTATAACGTTGTCTAGGCCTACTAAAGTAACTAACAATATAAATATTATAACATGTCGTGATAGTCATCTCCAAACGGAGGACAAGTAATGACAATATGTCCATACTCAATCACAATACTATAAGAAAGATAAATGCCATGAAAGATAAAGATAACATGAAATAAAAATCTAGAGAAGTCTAACATAAAAATAATACACATCCAGATAGTCTACGAGTCAACAGTTCTCAAATACAAGTCTAAAATAATAACATGCCAAGAGTCATCAACTAGACACAAATCCAATTCAAATCTAGCCTAAATGACTCACTAAATAAGCCTTCCCGGCTGGAGCTAAACCCTTCTGAATCAGAGTCACCCAATTTACATCTACTACACCTTGTGGGACGTAATAGGTAGGACAACCATCATCTAAAAAATATATCCAGTCAGTATTGGAGCGAAGCACAAACTCTAACAATAGTTCCAATTAAATGACAAAGCTATAAAACAGTAAAAGTAAGTGAAATACATGATGAGCATAATAAAATGTACCATAACTAGCTAGCATATCATGTAACAAGAATGAAAAGACGGAGTAATAAGAGCATAGCAATGAACATGAATTAGACAGGAAGAAACATTACCATACAGAAGCCCCTCTGTACCGCGGAAGTCCCGCAGACGCATCTTCTGGAACTCCTGGATCCCTGGTGTCTTTGGCTGATACGGCTGCATCTGGGCTGTCTGGGGCTGCATAATGAATCTCTCTACTGTCGTCAGGGCAAGCTGATGGGCATTCTCTATGCCCTACTGAAAATCAGTGGACTGCTATCGTTGGGCCTCAACCATCCTCTGAAAGAAGTCGAACAACTGCGCTGTGTCAACCGATCCGAAAGGCAGCTGCTGCTACTGCCGAAAGAAATCAGGAATGACGGAGGAAGATCTCAGAACAGGCAGAGGTGCACCCCTGAATACGGCAGAAACCCCGACGTGAGAAGGTACCATGGGAGCTGTCTGACAGGGCTGAGCCGGACGAGAGGTGTCAGACCTCTCAGTAGTGTCCCTGTGGCTTGAGGGATGGGATCGTGTCTGCACCATCCTGGAGACAGATCAAACAAGAAGGCAATTACTGAGAATGAATCGATAACGTCAAAGGAGGACAGTTTTTTTTTTCAAAGGAAGACAATAAAGTAGCAAGAATTTTGATGATGGAATTAGTTAAGAGTTTTTCCTAGGTATGATTGAGTACCTTCAAAACTATATCCAATTGCAGGCTGTAGTGATACTCTAGTTCGAATACCACTACATAACTCTCGACCTGCATGGGCCACCACTAAAAAGGTATCACGACCCGCACCCAGTGTAGGGGTACGAGAAGTGGGTACGTCCAGCCTACGTCGCAGAGTTGGCGGTAGAACGATGTCCTAGGTCATAAATATCTAACTAATATAAGGTACATGTACAGTATATACACTCCAAACGGAGGACAATAAAGAAATGTACAGCTCAATCACAACTAAGGTAGAAGTACAACAAGATAGATAGATAATGAAAATCATCAAATGAAATACAAACAGGAGAAGAAGTCTAAGTGTCTAAGATAACATCTCCACAAACATCCAAAAAAATAAGATCCCAAATAAGTACATAATGTATCAAATAAGACAAGACATCAAAATAAGATAGAAGTCTAAGCTAACTAGCCTAAACTATAGGGGTGACATCCTCTACTGCTGATGGATCCTGCTGAAGGTCCAAGTCGCAGGTGTCATCTATGGCAGGTCCATAATGTTGGCCCATTGGTCATGGTCAAACCTAATTTTAATAACTGATCAAACTCTGTCTCGATATAATTGCAAATCAACTCAGATGTTTACCTACGACGCTTTGGACACTGCTCAACAATGGATATTTACTATGTTCAAGATCGAAGCTGTTTCAAAGCTGTTTGCCATTCAGAATGTACTTCCTGTTACGCTATATAATTTTTCATTTTATTGAGTCGAGGAATATATTGTACACCGAGTCGTACTGGCAAATAGGCTATCCGAAAACGTTTTTCAAAACCATCATATTCTTTTACAAATGACCTACGTTTTTGAAAAATATTCTTTTTACAAAAAACTTCTGAAGGATTTTTCGAAAAGCTAAAATTTATTTTCTCAAATGAACTGGCAGAACCCCAGCAGAACTCGGCCAGAGTTCGGCCAGAGTTCAGCCATTTGGAACGTTAGTGAACGTTGGGTTTTTGAACTTGGTCATCCTTCAGTTGCTGTTTGTTACAAAGAGTTCTGTCCAAATTCTGTCTGAATTCTGTCAAAGTTCTGTCTTTGAAAAAAATATAAATATAAAAGTATTTCGATCATTTTAAATCACCAATTCACTTTCAATCTCTTCTCTTCTTGAGCTTACATTCTTCCAAAGAGTTCTAAAAAGCTTTCATTTTCAAATCCCAAGCCAGTTATAATCCTCTAGTCGATTTTCCAGTACGGTACGGTCTAGAAGTTTCAGAGCGATTGTAATCAGAGGCTTGATAGAAGATTCAACTCTTTACAATTGAAGTTGGTCGAGTTCTTCGTATCAAAGCTCGCGTCTGTAGAAGTTGCAAGGACTTCGTATGAAAACTTGCAGGATTTTCCAATAGTGGATTCAACTGGAAGCTAGAGTTCTTTCGACTGGACAAGTCCTCACAAGAGGAAAACTAGTATAAATTTTGGTGTTTGTGTTTGCCTTCTGCTCACTTTTAATTTCTGTCATTTACTTTTATGATTATTATTATATCTGTGATCTAACTGCTAACAAGTTTTTAATTAGCAATATTCCGCTGCCTACTCTATTCACTCCCCTCTAGAGTATTCTGCTTTACGATTTCGTTCCTACAATTGGTATCAGAGCGGGTTATACAGGTAAAGCAAGGTAAAATTGCAGTTATATTGAATTGTTATATATATCACAGCATTACACATGGCAACTGTGAAATTCATAAGTGAAGGCCAAGCCACAAACAGACCTCCACTGTTTGACGGCACAAACTATACTTATTGGAAAACACGTATGAGTTTCTTTCTGAAATCTCTTGATTTTGACTTATGGTCTATAGTTATTGATGGCTATAAAAAGCCATCTCGTATTAATGTTGATGGTATTTTAGTTGAAAAACCCCATGACAAATATACAGAGGAAGAAAAGAAAAGGGCCAGTCTTGACGCACGTGCTATTAACGCTTTATTTTATGCTTTAGACAGAACTGAATTCAACAGGGTGTCTACTTGTACAACATCAAACGAAGTGTAGAAACTTCTCGAAGTAACCCACGAAGGAACAACACAAGTCAAGGAGTCAAAGATCAGCAGACTTACTCAGGAGTATAAGGCATTCAAAATGAAGCCAAGTGAATCAGTCACTCAGATGTTTACAAGATTCTTGGATATTGTAAATCCTTTGTCCTCACTAGGCAAGGATTACAGTAACCATGAGAAGATTCGTAAACTTCTATGAGCCCTTACAAAGAACTGGATTCCAAAGGCTACAACAATCATTGAAGGGAACGACCTCTCAACAATGTCTTTAGAAACACTCATGGGTAAGCTACTCACTTACGAGTTAGAACTTCAAGACTTTGAAGATGCTACACCAATGGAGAAGTTAGAGAAGACGATCGCTCTCAAGGCTCAATATAGAAGAACCATCGAAGATGATTCCGACGACAGCGACTCCGACTCTAAAGATCAAGCTCTTCTGGTAAGAAAGTTCAAGAAGTTCATGAGATTTAACAGGAGAACAAAAGACAGCAACAACAACAACAACGAGGAAGATCATATTTGCTATGGATGCAAGAAGAAAGGACACATGAAGAAAGATTGTCCAACAGCATCATCATCAAAGAAAAACAGCAAATATGACAAAGGATACCTGAAGAAATCAACATCAAGAAAGTACGCCAACACAAGCATATGGCTTGAAAGTGAAGCCAGCGACTCAGAAGATGAACAATCAGATGACGCTACAAATGCGTGCTTGATGGCTTGTGATCAGGTAATCACTAATCCTCTATTTAACCCTTATGATGATTTCACCTTTGAGCAACTAGGAGAGGCTTTCAGTGAACTATTAGATGATTACAGGAAACTACGTAGCAAATATGAAACCTCTAAGAAGGTACTCAAAGAGTACAAAGGTGAAATAGGAAGACTTACCGACCTACTAGATCATGTTAGAGATAGTGACTCTTCAAATGAGTCTGGTGAGATTTTTTCTATCAAATTGTTGTTACACGAGACTGTTAAGCTATCCAAAGAAAAAGACCAAACTATTGTCCTGTTAAAGGAAGACCTATCTAAGGAGAGAAAGAGTCTCCAGTGTGCACAGGTCAAATTAGAATCACTCACATCTGACTATACTAGATTATATAACACTTCTAAAAAGTTGGAAACTAGTTTAGGAAAACGGCCTAAAGTTGCTGCTTCCTATTCTAACACGTGTCAATTATCGAATCATCGGAACACGCCCAATACTGTCAGACCAAACCATACCAAGACTATGCCCAAGAAGACTAATAAGCATGCATTCTTCTATACTAGAAAACCAAAACCTACCACTCATGCACCTCACACTACTTTCAACACTCAACATGCTAAATGTCATTATTGTGGCCTCATTGGTCATATTTTTTCTGCATGTAGAATCAGAAAGCTAGTAGATTTAAATGTTTATGCATGGATACCGAAAACTAACCAGTCAGGACCCTACAAGAAATGGGTACCAAAAGTTTCATCTGTAAATTGTTTTGTAGGTGGGACGTCCTTCACATGCTAGGAGCAAATAGATCCTCGACAGCGGTTGCTCACGGTACATGACCGGTGACGCTTCATTATTTGCAACACTGTCGAAGAGGAATAAAGAAGGATACGTCTCCTTCGGTAATAATTTGAGAGGGTACATAATCGGTATCGGTAACATTGGTAAGGCTTCCTATCCAGTGATTAAAGATGTTTGTCTTGTTACTGAGTAAAAACATAATCTGCTCAGCATAAGCTATTTAGCTGATCATGGTTATGGTATTAACTTCGTAAAAGATAAATGTACTATTATTGATAGTTCAACTGGCAGTACTATATTTGAAGGTATTAGGGAAGACAATATATATGTATTCTATTTGTTGGAAGATGCTAACAATACAGGTAGATGTTTGATGGCCAAAAGTATTGAGAGTTAACTATGGCATATAAGACTCGGTCATGCAAACATGGATACAATTTCAAGATTATCTACGAAGAAGTTGGTACGCGGCTTACTGGATATTTCTTTCAAGAAGGATACGGTATGTAGTGAATGTGAAAAGAACAAAGCTACCAAATCTGCATTCAAATCCAAGAACGTTGTAAGTATCACTAGACCTTTACAATTGTTGCATATGGACTTATTTGGACCCAGCAGAATTGCTAGTCTAGGTGGTAAGTTATATGCATTTTTTATTATAGATGATTTTTCTAGATATACATGGGTTTATTTTCTTGCATGCAAGAACGATGCATTATCAGAATTCGTCACCTTTTACAAGAAAGTATAGAATGAAAAAGGATTCATGATTACTCGCATTCGTAGTGATCATGGCGACGAATTTGAGAATGCAGAATTCAAGCAATTTTGTGACACACACGATTATCTGTATGAATTCTCTTGCCCTAGGACTCCACAACAAAATGGAGTTATGGAACGTAAGAACAGAACTCTATCTGAAATGGCTAGAGTTATGTTAAACCAGTTTAGTCTACCTAGATATTTATGTGTTGAAGCTGTAAATACAGCATGCTATATTCTCAATAGGGTTCTAATTCGACCTATATCGAAGAAGACTCCCTATGAATTATGGTTTGATAGAACACCAAATGTTTCTTATTTCAAAATCTTTGGTTGTAAATGCTTTATTCTTAATACTAAAGATAATTTGAGTAAATTTGATGAAAAGGCCGATGAAGATATATTTTTAGGTTATGCAGCAAAGAGCAAAGGATATAGAGTCTTCAACAAAAAAACCATGATCATTGAAGAATCTATCAACGTCAAGTTTGATGAGCTAAATCAACACTTAGACGATGATGACAATGAAGACATAATCGCACCAAGTACAGCTACTGTAAAACCTTCACACAAAGATGCAGAACCACTACATCAGGCATCAGATGAACCTCCAAGCAAAGAAGCCGGAACTAACAATCTTGAGACTGCACCAAAAGAGATGAGATTCTTGGCTAGTCATCCAAAGAACTTGGTAATTAGTAAGATTACCAAGGGTGTAAGTACTCGTTCCTCTAATAAAGATATAGCTTCTTGTGTTGCTTTTGTCTCACAGTTTGAACCCAAAAATATTGATGAAGCATGTAGTGATAATTTTTGGTTAGATGTTATGCAAGAGGAATTAAACCAATTCGAACGGAATCAAGTTTGGGAACTTGTTCCCAAGCCTATTGATCATCCGGTCATTGGCACCCGATGGGTATTCCGAAATAAACTGAACGAGAATGGTTTAGTGACTCGTAATAAGGCTCGAATCATAGCTCAAGGATATAATCAGGAAGAAGGTATCGACTACGATGAGACTTATACCCCAGTTGCGAGAATAGAATACATTCGCATGTTATGTGCATTTGTATGTTTTCATAATTTTAAGTTATTTCAAATGGATGTCAAAAGCGCTTTTTTAAATGGTTTTATAAAAGAATAGGTTTATGTAGCTCAACCATCCGGTTTTACTGATTTCAAATTTCCTGAATATGTTTTTAAGTTGAAGAAAGCTTTATACGGTTTGAAACAAGCCCCTCGTGCTTGGTACGATCGTCTAAGCACTTTTCTACTTAATAACGGTTTTTCAAAGGGAAAGGTTGACACTACTTTGTTTATAAAATCTTTGAATAATAATATTCTTTTGATTCAAGTCTATGTAGATGATATTATCTTTGGATCTACTGATGAATCTCTTTGTCAAGAATTTTCTAAGTGGATACAAAATGAGTTTGAGATGAGCATGATGGGAGAGCTGAAATTCTTTCTCGGACTGCAAATCAAACAAACCAACAATGGGACGTTCATAAATCAAGCAAAGTACACAAAGGATCTATTAAAGAAGCAGCAAAACTACTTAGCACTCCAATGGCGACTTCAACCAAGCTTGATATTGATGAACAAGGCAAACCTGTCGACATACCTAAGTATCGAGGTATGATCGGTAGCTTACTGTATTTAACTGCTAGTCGACCAGACATAATGTTTAGTGTTTGCTTATGTGCACGTTTTCAAGCTAATCCTAAGGAATCACATTTGTGCGCAGTTAAGCGTATCTTCCGATACCTTAAAGGCACTTCTTCTGTCGGTTTATGGTATCCCAAAACTACGTCGTTTGACCTAACCGGTTATTCCGATACTGATTTTGTCGAATGCAAAGTAGATAGAAAAAGCACTGGCGGCACATGTCATTTTCTAGGAAAATCTCTAGTCTCTTGGTTTAGTAAAAAGTAAAATTCTGTTGCATTATCAACAACCGAGGCTGAGTATATCGCCACAGGACTTTGTTGTGCACAAATTTTGTGGATAAAACAAACCTTAAAAGACTAGGAATTGTATTTTTTACACATATCCATTTTCTGTGACAACACTAATTCTATTAATTTGACTAAGAATCCAGTATGTCATTCTCGTACTAAACATATCGAGATTCGACATCACTTTCTTGGAGATCATCAACAAAATGGAGATATAGACCTTGTATACATAGACACACAGAATCAATTAGCTGACATACTCACAAAACCTCTAGCAGAAGATTGTTTCAATTATTTACGTCGAGAATTAGGCATTTTAGACGTCAATAATATTAATTAATTTTATTTTATTAATTAATTTATTCGATACTCAAAAACTGTTTTCGAGACAAGCCCAAAAAGAGTTTGTCTGTCACCACGACTACGGTCGAAGTGAAGCGGTACTTAAGAGTTCATCGGTGAACCTCCGTTAGCTGGGACAGTACTCCTACAGCTAATCTGAAACAGATGCTAAGTAAAGAATATTAATTTATAAAATAATATTAATTATATTATTTTTGAGATTTAAAATTACTAAACTTTGAATTAAACATTTGAAACGAATTAATGAAAAAGAATGTGGCCTCATTTGAATTTATATATATATATATATAGCCAGGCAACCCTTGGCGAATTCGACCCGAGTTCGGTCCGAATTTGGCCAGAGTTCGGCTGGGTATATATGTACCAGCACGAACCCGAGGCTTCCTTCTTCTTCATTCTTCCCCACATCCTCATAACATCAGCCTCCGCGTCTCCAAACCCTAGCTTTTCTCCATCCTTGTTCTTCAAATTCGTGTGGAGTTTCTCGTCCAAACTTTGGATTCGTGCGGAGAACGTCATCCTCTACAACATATCCAATTCTTGGAAGGTATAATCCCTTCTCTCCACCACTTTTCAATACTTAGGATTTCTAGAAAATTTTGGGAAAGAATGCCCAATCAATCCCTTCAAGAGGAAGAAGACCAATGCCAGTGAAGAGGCATCGTCTTCAGATCCGCATACGGATTGTCTCTTTTCTCCGGTCCAATCGGACGATGGTGCGTCGGACGAGTTTTACTTTAAAACTTCCGATCAAGCTTTATTATGGTACGCCGATTTTATCATACGTACTATTTGCACCGGATCGCCGATTAAATGGACTGCCTTTCCGGATCACCGTCCTTACTTTGAGGCATTAGGGTTACAACATTTTGTCACCTTACAATTCCCCATTGCCACTAATGCCATTAGATTATTCTATTGTAATTTCATGTTAGACACTTTTACCGCGAGGACACGTGTCGGAGGAATTGATATCGAATTCACTGATGAAACGTTAACAAAAATCCTTGGTATCCCAAACGAAGGTGTCCCGCTCGATGACATCACTAATTTTGATTTCTCCGATGGCACGACACTCGTTAGTTTCAAGAATGATCTTTGTGCGTCCGCACGCACTCGTCCTGGAAAGTTCAAGGCTAATAACTTGAACTTGTTTAACTAAGCATTACATCGCATCATCTATTCCACCTTACTTCCGAAATCTACTTCTAAAGATGATGTCACTGCACTTGAGCATTCTGCACTTTATTATATTCTTAAGGGGATTCCTTTTTCTGCCCCTAAGACTATCATCCAGATGATGGGTAGATGTCGCGGGAGAGACCGCGATCTATCTTATGCGATGCTTATTCCACGCATCTTTCAGAGATTTGATATTGACCTATCTACTTGTGCTGTCGACCCCGAGCCCAAGTTTCTCAAACTCTCTCGTAGCAGCATTGTCACTGTTTCTCCATCTACTGCACCTACTCCTCCTTCACCTACTCCCACAGCTCCCACAGCACCTGTTTCTTCTCATTCTTACCCTATGACATTTGAGGGTATACATCAATACTTATCAGATCTGCAGTCTTTTTATGTTGAGAGCTCTAGGGAATACGAGTTTCGTGATGTGACTCAATTCCAGGCGATTGCCAACTCATTCGTCGATCTGAGGTTTGCACAGACGGGTCATTCTGCTAGCTCTCTACCTCGAGACCCTTCTGTTTCTGGCTACCGCATTGACGACGAGGCGGTCCACTCTCTGTTCCAGCCAGGGAACGTCTATGATTGGTATCGTACTGCTCGTGCCGCTCTTCGAGACTATGTCGGTGAGTTTTACGCTGGTGCCACTCCTCACACTTCTGGCGCTGGTACTTCTAGAGCTGGTCCTTCTGGACATGCTGGAGCTGCAGCTGACGTTGATGATGAAGATGATGATGATTTTTGAGATGTTAGATATTGAGACTGTTACAGTTGTCTTATGTTTACTTAGAAATGCTCCGACATTCAGATTTTATCAGTACTCTTATTTTTATTATCAGCACTTTTCTTTATTATATGACTATTCATAGACATGGTTTTGATTATACCTCAGTTTTGGCATCTTAGTCTATTTTTCAGCACTTTATTTGTTTCAGTATTATTCTCGTATTTTATTAAATATTGTCTGTGACAAATACATGCCTGTGTTGTTCTATAGTCTATCTGTTTCTCTTACTATATTTACTGTTTATACTATGCCTGTCATGATTATCTATTTTTATTGTGTTTCTTCATTGTTTATTACTTATGCATTGATTGCGGGGGAGCTTTCTCTTTTGTAATTATTTTGCTAAGTGACAACGGGGGAGAAATAAGGATCTAACATTTTCGTGAATACAGGTTATGAACAATTTCTTTTGATTACTATTTTAAATTGATTCCAGCTTAGATGTTATATCGGCAAGGTTTGTCAATTATCAAAATGGGGGAGATTGATGGCACATTGGTCATGGTCAAACCTGATTTTAATAATTGATCAAACTCTGTCTCGATATAATTGCAAATCAACTCAGATGTTTACCTACGACGCTTTGGACACTGCTCAACAATAGATATTTACTATGTTCAAGACCGAAGCTGTTTGCCATTCAGAATGTACTTCCTATTACGCTATATAATTTTTCATTTTATTGAGTCTAGGAATACATTGTACACCGAGTCGTACTGGCAAATAGGCTATCCGAAAACGTTTTTCAAAACCATCCTATTCTTTTACAAATGACCTACGTTTTTGAAAAATATTCTTTTTACAAAAAGCTTCTGAAGGATTTTTCAAAAAGCCAAAATTTATTTTCTCAAATGAACTGGCAGAATCCCAACAGAACTCGGCCAGAGTTCGGCCATTTGGAACGTTAGTGAACGTTGGGTTTTTGAACTTGGTCATCCTTCAGTTGCGGTTTGTTACAAAGAGTTCTGTCCGAATTCTGCCCGAATTCTGTCAGAGTTCTGTCTTTGGAAAAACTATAAATAGAGAAGTATTTCGATCATTTCAAATCACCAATTCACTTTCAATCTCTTCACTTCCTGAGCTTACATTCTTTCAAAGAGTTCTTAAAACCTTTCATTTTCAAATCCCAAGCCAGTTACAATCCTCTAGTCGATTTGCCAGTGCGATACGGTCTAGAAGTTTCAGAGCGATTGTAATCAGAGGCTTGATAGAAGATTCAACTCTTCACAATTGAAGTTGGTCGAGTTCTTCGTATCAAAGCTCGCGTCTGTAGAAGTTGCAAGGACTTCGTATGAAAACTTGCGGGATTTTCCAATAGTGGATTCAACTGGAAGCTAGAGTTCTTCCGACTGGACTAGTCCTCACAAGAGGGAAACCAGTATAAATCTCGGTATTTGCGTTTGCCTTCTGATCACTTTTAATTTCTGTCATTTACTTTTGTGATTATTATTATATCTGTGATCTAACTGCTAACAAGTTTTTAATTAGCAATATTCCACTGCCTACTCTATTCACCCCCCCCCCCTCTAGAGTATTCTGCTTTACGATTTCATTCCTACACATAATAGGTAGGACAAAGGTCCTCGTCATCCTATGTAATATTTTCAACAGGTCCAGTCAGGACAGGAACGAGCACATAATCTCAACAGTTCATATCAAGACAGGAATATAAAGCATGCAATAGAGTAAAATACATAAAACGCTAAAAGAAAGTACATGTAGTAAAAGAGAGAGAACTGTAATGTAAATAGTTACTATAAGTAGAGGACTATCAGTGACTAGTGATGTAGAGTATAAAATAGACATGTGAACGGCTTGATTTGCACATGATTACAATAAGAGTTTATACAATGACTATTAGGATTGTTCACATGATTGCTTCTACTCCTCCGTACCATAATCAATACACAAGGATCCAGACAAGTTATGTTATTGTATAATATTTCACATGGGGGCCATAAATGGGTGCACATGAAGGTATACATGAGGGCTCTGTGAGCATGAGAGTACATGAATCATAAGAGTGCACATGAATAATGAAAGCACAAGAGTACATGATGAAAGTGAAACGCACATGACATGTTGTATCTGATGCTCCCGAGGGGGATAACATCTCAATGTAAAGATCCATATAGTACTAGTCTGTGTTAACAATGTGAGCATCAAGTAAAGTAATCTAGAACAAGAAAATAAATCCTAGCACGTATGAAATGATCAGAGAATGTACTCGCCTGCAATATGAATGTCTGAAAAGAATATATTGTCCGAGATGAGGTATCTGATTCCTATTTAGAACAATACAAGTCATAACATGTCCAGAATGGTAATATTGAACTTTACAATGCATTCTACATAATGTTTAGGCCAATCTAGACTAAAGTCAACCCTTGGTCAACTCTAGTCAACTACACTAGTCAAAGTAGGTCAATCCTAGTCCAATCAAGTCTAATATAGGTTAAGTCAACTCTTAGGCCTAACCAAGCCTAGTCTAGCAATCTAGGATAGCCATAAACACAAGCCAAAAGTAACACACACAAGTATATATATATATATATATATATATATATATATATATATATATATATATATATATATATATATATATATATATATATATATATATAAATATAGGTAGATAAAAATATAGGTAGATAAAAAAAAAATATATATATATATATATATATATAAATATAGGTAGATAATGTGAATATGCATATATGTATATCTATAGATATACATATATGCATATTCACATTATCTACCTATATTTATATATATATATATATATATATATATATATATATATATATATATATATATATATATATATATATATAAAAAAAAAATATATATATATATATATATATATATATATATATATATATATATATATATATATATTAGAGATAGAGAGGGGGTTATATGAATTTGTAATGGTGTCATGGCAAAATGTATGAACATAGTGTGTAGGTGTGATAAGTGCCAAGTGTACGTAGCAAAGGTGTCAAGTGTGTATACATGGCAGTTTGTATGTTTGTGTATGTATTGAGGCATGGTATAGTGTAGTGTAGCAATGTGTGTGAGGGTACATACATATAAGGGTGACATGGTGTGTCAAAAGAAAAAAAGGACTGAACCAGTGTGTGTACTGTAGACAGAACATAGGGGATAATGTGTATACAAACATAGCTGGGGGGGGTCTAATACTGTGTACAGGAAGGTAGCTCGGGTGGAGTTTTAAACAAATCCAAATTTCATTTTACACTAACCCAAGTTCAGTTAAGGGCAGTAGAGGGGTTTCAAGTGTGTTCAAACAACAATGTATATAGAGGTGTCATGCTCAGGTTTACAGAATTTAACATGAACAACCTAATATGGCATGTATCATATAACCCTCATTATCATAGTAACATATAACCTATATGTATACTCTTATGAGGTAACATACATATATACATAGATATATGAAAGTATATGAAAATGAACAAAAATGGGACTATATGAAGTGCAACCCACCTCGCTATACGGTCACGGCTGTCTAGATATATGAGTGTTTAACTACAAGCCAACAGTCTCTTATGGTCATGAACAAGTCTAGAGTCTCAATCACAAGCAAGTAAGTAAGTGTTATAAGATGTAAGATCACCAAATATACAATAGTAAAGCGTCCCAAACATTACATATTCAGCTGATCATGAAGCTAGTTGTTACAAAATGTCAGGACTAGCAAGAGTTTAGTCATACATGATCAACCCTAGGATCTGTTAATCATGTCACAGCCCGTAGGCAGACAGTAAATAAAGGTACAACCGAGCTAACAAGTGCTCGTCGGCTAAACGCCTCAAAAGAATAATTTTTACAATAAAGTGGAAGAACAAAAAAAAACCAACTCGTTGTCAGGGTTACGCCTGGTGGTCACCATCTGGCTGGAAGGTAGGTAGATCCTCTGGAGCTGCTCCGGTATCTGGCCATACAAAACCAGCTGGGTCAGACCCCAGAAAGAGCAAGTGCCACAAAGGAGGCTTCACTTAGAAACTAAAACCAGCATAACATAATAGAATATAAAAGATAATAAATAAAGAAATGATGATAATAGGGATAACCACAGTAAACTGAGTACGAGGAAACCATTCAAGTAGCCAGGTCACAACCCTTAAACTAAACAAGGACCGGGGTTATAACCCTTCACCTGAATAGAAATCCGTCTCAAATACTATTGGTACAGTAAAGACAATAAACGAAAAGAGGACACAGAACTGCTCCGGGAGCCAGGTTACAACCCTTAAACCAAACAAGGACCGGGGTTGTAACCCTTCGCCTGAACAGAACTGGACCCCTGATCTTTATTGTTAAGGCCAGCATAAGTAATAAATCATACTGTTGAAGTAAAGTAAAACATGACGATCATGGCATGGGGTACACTAAGACAATAAATGAAGAGAGGACACAGAACTTCTCTGGGAGCCAGGTTACAACCCTTAAACCAAACAAGGATCGGGGTTGTAACCCTTCGCCTGAACAGAACTGGACCCCTGATCATTTATTGTTGAGACAGGCACAATCAATCGTGTCATGTCACAGTCTTGTACAGGATCAAGATAAGACTAAGCTGGAATAAACTCCGTCCAATCAATCACGGCCAATCAAGAAGTACGGCTTGATACTCTTAACTAACTAGGGTTATCACAGGCCTAGTTACTAGCAAGATGCAATGAGATTATCCCAACAGCCACAAGCCTTGCAGACCATTCGGTTGTCCGGGTCGAATGTCCATTTATGAAGGGTACACCACATGACTGTGTCCTGAAAATGTGCTCTACTCGTCGGTAGGCTACAAGTCCACTGAATGCGCCCAGATAACGGGATTGCCTGTGAGTGGAAATCTCTTCATGACTACTGAATCATTCTAGTTAATTAGCCTAAGTTAATTTCTGTAGGTATCCCTGACCGTGGTACTCAGGGATCCCTATCCTAGACATGATGCAAGATAGTACTGGTTTATTTGTACAAACACAATCGTCCACGATGTCCAAGTCATTCATACTTGTCAGATCGAGCTAGCTGTCGTAACAGCATGTCATGATATATCATGTCAGCTATTAGTCAAGAGTGCGCCACTGCGGGCAATTATCGTGTTCAGGAATTATGCCAGAATTATATGACATAGACATAAATGAGACATTTTAATAATATTAATAATAATAATAATAATAATAATAACAATAAAAGAGAACGAGACTGTAGAAGGAACCATGCGGCAGAGGACGTGCACGCTTATGCAGTTGGCGACTGCGCGCTCATGCAGCTGGAATGAGGGCAGGTGCATGCGGCTGGGGAAGGAAGGGGGCGCATGCGGCAGCGAGAACTCAAGCTTATGTGGCTGCGGGTGGAAGGCCCCATGCGGCAGCGGGATGGCAACCTTACGCGACTGAGATCCAAGGGCAGCTTATGCGGCTCGTGGGGAGCAAAGCCTTATGCGGCTGGAGGATAAATAGGTATATGCGGCTGGAGATAGCCTAGGCCTTATGCGGCTGCGAAGAACCTTTCTTGCGGCTGGGAATGAATGAGTTCATGCGGCTGAATCATGGAGTCTCATGCGACAGAAGGTGATTGAGTTCATGTGGCTGAAGACAAAAGTTCATGCGGCTGTGGGGGTGATTAGCTTATGCGGCTGGGAGACCAACAAGGCCATGCGGCTATGGAGACTTGTCGCATAAAGTCATGCGGCTAAGGCTACCATGCGGCTCGAAAATTGTTCTTCTTCTCTACTGATCCGAGAAGAATAGCCATGAAGTCCTTGACTTCAAAGCTCTATAATTTCTTCATTCTAAGCCCAAATCTGGACTTCCATAGGTCAAAATGGGGCAGAATGAAATTCTCTACAACATGGAACCAACAAAACTTGAAAATAACAATGTTAAGTAGATCAAAACCCAAAAAATCCAAAAATACTATAAACTTAGATCTACGCAAATTGAACCATGGAAATTAGAAATGCCAAATATTAAAGTGTGTTAGAATCTCGAGAGGAAGAGAATAGAATAATAAAAACGAAGTTCCTCCATGAAGCAAGCTATACTTGCCTAAGCTCTCTCTTTCCTGGTAGGTGGAGAAGTTAAGAGGAAGAAGATGAAGAAATAAATAAAGAGTAAAGATGAGAGAGAAAGGGGGTTGGGTTTTAAATGATGATGGTGGTAGGTGGGGGGTTCACCTTTGGTTCATGATGAACCAAAGCAAACCAAGCCAGCCGAACCAACCCAAGAATAAACCAGCTAATGAAATGCTAGAATAAATCAAGCAGGGAGACATACAATACGGGTCAAATTATGTATACGTATAACAAGATATGCAATACGAACCACAGGCATTACAACTCTACCCACCTTAAAAGAATTCCATCTTCGGAATTTAATTAAGAGGCTAGAGGGACAAGAGCAAGCTATACTAATCACAAGCAAGTTATAACTAGGCAATCAATCATTCATTCAAGCAAGGAACTAAGGGTGTAAGGCATAAGAAGGACATTATACCTCACGAATCAAACAGGTCGGGATATTGCGATCGGATATCATCCTCACGCTCCCACGTTGACTCACCCAAAGAGTGATGACCCCAAGCAACTCGGACTAACTTGATAGTCGTGTTCTTGAGTGTCTTCTCTCTCCGGTCCAATATAGACACGGGCCTCTCCTCATACGAAAGGTTGTTACCAACAACCAATTTCGAATGATCCAGGATATGGTGCGGGTCTGGGATATACCATCGCAGTTGGGATACATGAAATACGTCATGTACCTCACACAACGACGACGGAAGAGCGAGACGATAGGACACATCACCTACTCGCTCCAGAATATCGAACGGCCCTATATACCTAGTACTAAGCTTTCTTCATACGCCGAAACGAATGACGCCACGGTTAGGCAAAATCCTCAGGAATACATGGTCGCCGACAGAAAATTCAAGGGGACGCCGATGAGAATCGGCCCAATGATACTGACGATCTTGGGCAACTCGAAGATGATCCCTGACTCTCCCGACCACTTCAACGGTCTGAGCAATCATTTTTGGATCGAGCATCTGCCTCTCTCCAATATCATTCCAAGCTAGCGGGGATCTGTACTTCCTGCCATACAGTACCTCGAACGGTGCCATCTGGATACTAGCTTGGAAACTATTGTTGTACGAGAACTCCACCAGGTGCAGGTGATCTTTCCACGAACCACCGAAGTCAAGCGTATAAGATCTCAACATGTCTTCAAGAGTCTGGATCGTGCATTCCGACTGACCATCTATCTGCGGGTGATATGCTGAATTGAATTAGAGGCGAGTTCCCAAACTCTCTTGCAGGCTACGCCAAAAGTGTGACGTAAATCTTAAATCTCGGTCCGAGGTGATAATGACTGGTACACCGTACAATCTAACAATCTGCCGGAGATACATTCCTGCTAGCTAAGCCGTCGACTGACCAACTCTGAGGGAGAAAGTGAGCCACCTTCGTGAGCCGGTCAACTATAACCCAAATAGCATCTCGACCAGCTGGGGATCTAGGTAATCCAGTCACGAAATCCATGGTTATATGCTCCCACTTCCACTCCGAAATTGGCAAGGGCTGAAGAAGTCCAGTGGCCTCTGATGTTCAGCTTTAACTTGTTGACAAACTAAACAACGAGAGACAAATCGGACTATTTTCCTCTCCATGCTATTCCACCAAAAGTGCTGGCGAATATCACGGTACATCTTCGTGCCACCGGAATAAATAGAATACTGTGAACTGTGGGCCTCTGCCATGATCTTCTGCCTGATATCTCCACTGGGTATACAAAGACGCTTACCATGTCGAAGTGTACCGTCTTCATGAATGTATAACTCTGGTCTTCGTCCTGCCTCACACTCTGCTCTGAGTCACTGAAGCTTGGAATCTGCTGACTGCGCCATCCGGATCCTCTCGACTATAGTGGACTGAACTTGCATGCTGGCCATCAAAGCCATACTGGAAGGGAGAACAACTTCTATACCCATCTTCTGAAGATCGGCTAACGGCTCTGGTTGCGCTATTAGAAAATAAACTCCGGCTCTCCTGCTCAATGCATCTGCAACGACATTGGCTTTTCCAGGATGATACTGCAAGTTAACCTCATAATCCACAAGTAGCTCCAGCCACCTCCTCTGATGCATGTTAAGATCCTTCTGGGTAAAAACATACTTCAGGCTCTTGTGGTCGGTGAAAATCTCCACCCTATCTCCATATAGGTAGTGCCTCCACAACTTAAGTGCAAACACTACTGCTGCCAGCTCTAATTCATGGGTTGGGTAATTCCTCTTATGATCACGAAGTTGTCGTAACGCATAAGCTATTACCTTCCCATGCTGCATCAGAACACACCCTAACCCTCTGTCCGAAGCATCACAATACACTGAGAATCCTCCGGTTCCATCTGGAAGCGCGAGAATAGGAGTCGTCATCAAGCCTCGCTTCAACTTCTTAAAAGAATTCTGGCACTCTGTTGTCCAAGCAAACTGCACATCCTTGCGGGTCAACCGGGTCAATGGCGCCAAAATTCGAGCAAAGTCTGAAACAAATCGCAGGTAGTAGCCGGCTAAGCCAAGAAAACTACAAACTTCTGCAACTGTGCTAGGTACCGGCCACGTCTCAATGCCACAATCTTCTGGGGATCCACTTCAACTCCTCCTCGGGTGATGATATGACCCAAGTACGAAATACGATCGAGCCAGAACTCGCATTTACTGAACTTGGCATACAATTGGTGCTCTCTGAGAATCTGGAGAACAACTCTGAGATGATGCTCATGCTCCGCTTCATTATTGCTGTAGACCAGAATATCGTTTAGGAACACAATCACGAACTGATCCAAATAAGATATGAAGATACGATTCATGAGGTCCATGAATACGGCCGGCGCATTGGTGGCTCCAAATGGCATCACAAGGAACTCCCAATGCCCATACCTAGATCTGAAAGCTGTCTTCGGGATGTCCTGTCCTTTGACTCTGATCTGATGGAACCCTGATCGCAAATCTATCTTCGAGAATACTGCTGCTCCTCTGAGTTGATCAAACAAGTCATCTATCCTCGGGAGAGGGTATCTGTTCTTGATTGTCACTGAGTTCAAGGTACAATAATCTACACATAATCTGGACGTACCATCCTTTTTTTTCACAAGAAGCATCGGGGCTCTCCAAGGCGATCTACTAGCACGAATGAATCCCTTGGTTCTGAGTTCTTCAATCATCTTGTACAATATCTCTAGCTCTGACGGCACCATCCTGTAGACTCTCTCTGATACTGGAGCTGTCCCGGGATTCAAGTCGATGGTAAACTCGATCTTTCGCTCTGGCGACATCCCTGGAAGCTCTTCGGGGAAAACATCTGGAAACTCCTCGACTATCCGAGGTAACTGCACTGCTGCTACTGCCATCCGCAACACTGGAGGAGAAGGTTCAACTTTGCCTCGGGAGAAGGAAAACTTCGGCTCGTCTGGAATGCTAAAAATAACCCTGCCAATATGGCAGTCTATCCTAGCATACTGGTCCCTCAACCAATCCATCCCTAAGACCACATCATAATCGGCCATCGGGAACTCTATCAATCTAACGGGGAATTCTCTACCGCTAACTACGATCCGACACGAGGAAAACACTCTATCTACTCCCACAAGTCCGTTACCAGTAAGTATATTGAGCCTTACTGATAATGACTCGGGCTCCAATCCTACCCATATCGCGAATCGTGCAGACATAAATGAATACAATGCAACAGAGTCAAATAATACTGAAGTTGGAAAGGTATTGACGAGAATAGTACCTGCCACTACCTCACCTGGTGCTATTTCTTCTTCTTCCATGGTCAAAGCCAGCACTTGACATTGTCCTCTGGGTGTGGGTCCCCTCTGCTAAAAATTCCTCTGCCTGCTCTGGATCAGGGCTTGGGCTTGGGCATACTGGTACGGTCTCTGCTGCTGGAATGCCTGCACCTGCGTCGACAATGGCCTCGGGAACGGGTACTGCAGCTGCTGCTGCTGCTGGACTGCTGCTGGTCCTCTAACTGAAGGACTAGAGAAAGCTGATAAACTTCCACTGTTCGGGCAGTTCCCAACCCTGTGGTCCGGGGCACCACAAACCAAGCACAAACCCTGTACTCTGCGACACTCTGACACCACATGCCCTAGCTTCCCGCAGTGTGAACATCCCACTGCGGAAGACTGCTTCTGCTTCTGCTGATGAGGGTGCATCGGGATGGAATGCTGAACCGACGTCACTGAGGCCGCCCGCTTCAGAGCTCCAATGGTCAAAGCCCTGGCTGTCGGGACTGGTGCTGAAGACTGGTTCATCTGGCTGTGAGATCTCTTTTGACCTCCAGCCCTATCTACGATCCTCTATGAGGTATACTCATGCCTCCTAGCTGCTCTCAATACTGCATCAAAAGTCTGATGCCCAAACTGCTCTACCGCCAACAGAATCTCCAGTTGGAGCCCCTGTTGGAACCGCTGGGCTCTATCGAACTCGGTCGCCACCAAGGTGGGAGCAAACCGACTAAGCCTGGAGAACTCGGCCGCATATCCATCGACCGTTCTGCCCATCTGCTTCAGATTGGTGAACCTCGTCTGTAGGTCGTACCGAGCTACAGCATCAAAATACTTGGTCTGGAATCTCTCCCTAAATACTGTCCATGAAATAGGGGCCACTAATCCATCGGCCTGCGCTGCCCACCAACTGCAGGCAAGATCCAATAACTGTAGGCGCACAACGGCCACCTTCTCGTTCTCTGGAGTCCTGGCTGCTTCTAGAATCACCTCCGTGTCCTGAAGCCATGCATCTGCAGCGATCGTATCTTCACTGTCGTCGAAGAAGAGAGGGTTCAAGCGCTTGAAGCTGTTGGCCGCGCTATTATCCTGATGACCTCCTCTGGTCAAAGCATCTGCCACCGCCTGGTGCAAGGCATCTCCGCGACGATCCTGGGAAGCTAATAGGGACCAGATGAGACCTACCAAAGTGCTATCATCAGGCTCCGCAGGCTGGACGGACTGAATTGGTGGTTCCCCTTCGGTAGGCATGACTCTGGAGGCTACTCCTGAATGTTGGGCTTGATCTCCAGGTTGCTGCTGGTCCGCAGGAGGTGCTTCGCCTTGCTGATCGGTAGGTCCAGGAATAATACCGCTGAAGAAGACGACATAGGGTACAATAAGGAAGGACCAGGATAGATCAACGATACATGCATGTGATCAAGTCAAGATTTTTAGGGATCAATAAGATACGAGCAGAGATGAAGGGAGAGTACTGATTGAGACATCTATTCGATAAACCCTCACATATCTTGATTTACAAGACCTGCATGGGCCACCACTTAAACCATGTCACGCCCAGAACCAGAACACTGGAGAGCGGGGGCAGACATAGCGAGCTACGTATATTGAAGTGCAACCCACCTCGCTATACGGTCACGGCTGTCTAGATACATGAGGGTTTAACTACAAGCCAACAGTCTCTTATGGTCATGAACAAGCCTAGAGTCTCAATCACAAGCAAGTAAGTAAGTGTTACAAGATGTAAGATCACCAAATATACAATAGTAAGGCGTCCCAAATATTACATATTTAGCTGATCATGAAGCTAGTCGTTACAAAATGTCATGACTAGTAAGAGTTTAGTCGTACATGATCAACCCTAGGATCTGTTAATCATGTCACAGCCCGTAGGCAGACAGTAAATAAAGGTACAACCGAGCTAACAAGTGCTCGTCGGCTAAACGCCTCAAAAGAATAATTTTTATAATAAAGTGGGAGAATAAAAATCGTTGTCAGGGTTACGCCTGGTGGTCACCATCTGGCTGGAAGGTAGGTAGATCCTCTGGAGCTGCTCCGGTGTCTGGCCATACAAAACCAGCTGGGTCAGACCCAGAAAGAGCAAGTGCCACAAAGGAGGCTTCACTTAGGAACTAAAACTAGCATAACACAATAGAATATAAAAGATAATAAATAAAGAACTGATGATAATAGGCATAACCACAGTAAACTGAGTACGAAGAAACCATTCAAGTAGCCTGGTCATAACCCTTAAACCAAACAAGGACCGGGGTTGTAACCCTTCACCTGAATAGAAACCTGTCTCAAATACTATTGGTACAGTAAAGACAATAAACGAAAAGAGGACACAGAACTGCTCCGGGAGCCAGGTTACAACCCTTAAACCAAACAAGGACCGAGGTTGTAACCCTTTGCCTGAACAGAACTGGACCCCTGATCATTTATTATTGAGACAGGCACAATCAATCGTGTCATGTCACAGTCTTGTACAGGATCAAGATAAGACTATGCTGGAATAAACTCCATCCAATCAATCATGGCCAATCAAGAAGTACGGCTTGATACTCTTAACTAACTAGGGTTATCACAGGCCTAGTTACTAGCAAAATGCAATGAGATTATCCCAACAGCCACAAGCCCTGTAGACCATCCGGTTATCCGGGTCGAATGTCCATTTATGAAGGGTGCACCACATGACTGTGTGCTAAAAATATACCCTACTCGTCGGTAGGCTACAAGTCCACTGAATGCGCCCAGATAACGGGATTGCCTGTAGCTGGAAATCTCTTTATGACTACTAAATCATTCTAGTTAATTAGACTTAGTTAATTTCTGTAGGTATCCCTGACCGTGGTACTCAGGGATCCCTATCCTAGACATGATGCAAGACAGTACTGGTTTATTTGTACAAACACAATCGTCCACGGTGTCCAGGTTATTCGTACTTGTCAGATCAGGCTAGCCGTCGTAATAGCATGTCATGATATATCATGTCAGCTATTAGTCAAGAGTGCGCCACTTCGGACCATTATCGTATTCAGGAATTATACCAGAATTACATGACATAGACATAAGTGAGACATTTTAATAATAATAATAATAATAATAAAAGAGAACGAGACTGTAGAAGGAGCCATGCGGCAAAGGACGTGCACGCTTATGCAGTTGGGGACTGCGCGCTCATGCGGCTGGAATGAGGGCAGGTGCATGCGGCTGGGGAAGGAATGGGGCGCATGCGGCAGCGAGAACTCAAGCTTATGCGGCTGCGGATGGAAGGGCCCATGCGGTAGCGGGATGGCAACCTTATGCGGCTGAGATCCAAGGGCAGCTTATGCGGCTCGCGGGGAGCAAAGCCTTATGCGGCTGGAGGATCAATAGATATATGCGGCTGGAGATAGCCTAGGCCTTATGCTGCTGCGAAGAACCTCTCATGCGGTTGGGAATGAATGAGTTCATGCGGCTGAATCATGAAGTCTCATACGACAGAAGGTGATTGAGTTCATGTGGCTGAAGACAAAAGTTTATGCGGCTGCGGGGGTGATTAGCTTATGCGGCTGGGAGACCAACAAGGCCATGCGGCTATGGAGACTTGCCGCATGAAGTCATGCGGCTAAGGCTACCATGCGGCTCGAAAACTGTTCTTCTTCTCCACTGATCCGAGAAGAATAGCCATGAAGTCCTTGACTTCAAAGCTCCATAATTTCTTAATTCTAAGCCCAAATCTGGACTTCCATAGGTCAAAATGGGGCAGAATAAAATTCTCTACAATACGAAACCAACAAAATTTGGAAATAACAATGTTAAGTAGATCAAAACCTAAAAAATCTAAAAATACTATAAACTTAGATCTACGCAAATTGAACCATGAAAATTAAAAATGCCAAATATTAAATTGTGTTAGAATCTCGAGAGGAAGAGAATGGAACAATAAAAACGAAGTTCCTCCATAAAGTAAGCTACACTTGCCTAAGCTCTCTCTCCTGGTAGGTGGAGAAGTTAAGAGGAAGAAGATGAAGAAATAAATGAAGAGTAAAGATGAGAGAGAAAGAGGGTTGGGTTTTAAATGATGATGGTGGTAGGTGGGGGGTTCACCTTTTGTTCATGATGAACCAAAGCAAACCAAGCCAGCCGAACTAACCCAAGAATAAACCAGCTAATAAAATGTTAGAATAAATCAAGCAGGGAGACATGCAATATGGGTCAAATTACGTATACGTATACCAAAATATGTAATATGAACCACAGGCATTACACTCATAAAGCACAAATACTGAGATAATTCAGCTTATTAGAAAAAAAAACTAAGAATTCATTATATCCGCCCAAAACCCAAGCCATCAATTTAATTTCGATTTTATTGCTTCAACCCAATCAACCATATCATCACCAAATATGTATAACTCCTGAAACCACATTATCAATATAAAATCCCAGACATGTTAATATGTTTAAACATTACCAATTAACATTATTATCAATTTAATTCACAATTAACTCTAAAAATACATGGAAATGTGCACGGTATCAGAGAATACGAATGAACCATAGATTGATCATTCAAAAACCAAGTAAACATCAAATTAGGGTGTGCCAACATGTCGTACATATATACTCGTGTCTCAGAGATCATCTCGTATCCAAACAGTGGACACGAAGTGTCCAAAATGATAAAAACTAATGTATTAGGAAACAGTATAGCCTAGGCCTCGTGCAGCAGTGTCGCACATGATTGCACACAATACAGGGCACGAACACCCACGAGCTCATGCACACACTTAGAGTAAGAGTAGGGCTACACAAACGACACTTAAGTTTGTGTCTACGTGGCGTTGTGTCTCGACACGAGACGCGTATCAGTAGAATGTTTTCACGCATAGCAGTGTGGTTCAAAACCAGTGCACGCGCGAGAACTCCCTCGATATGACACGAGGCGACACGAAACTCAGGGGGTGTCCTGTCAGAGGTTGCCCCAACCTCTGTGTCAAGTGGCACGTGTCCACGTGGCATGGCGTGTCCGCAAACATAGTTGGGTAGCAGGGCAACCGTGCGGGGGCTCGTGCTGCGTGTTCGGTCCAATTTTTAGACACAAAATTGACACAAAATTCAACTCAGTCGTGTAGGAAATCAAAGTATACGTGAAGCTCCACAAATTTGTTCAAATAGAATTCAAAAACAGTAACAAAAAGCCCACTGTGGCAATTCATCAAACACACATAAACAAACATGGATACGTGTCCGATACGGACACCAAATCAACACGAATTCTCACCAAACTCACTCTACAACTAGGGGATACCTAGATGGATGCATCTATGGAAAGAAATCAAAGTCAAACTCTAGGCTAGTCTCTAAAGTCACAACTAGCAAAAGTCAAAAATAACAACCGTCAATCAAATAATTAACAAATAATTCCAGGAATCCAAAATGACCAAAATACTGCTAGGTCAAAAATGGTAATTAATACATCCTAATCACATGGTTAGGCTCTAGGTTAGACAGTCTCTAAGGTTTCACTAGCAAAACACCAAAATCACAAATCACCAATAAAAATAGTTTTAAAATGATTAAAAATCACCAAAAATTATATCATGATTTAAATATCATTATTAAAAGATTAAAATTATAAAAGTTTAAAATTACCCTCATGGAAAAATAATAGGTGCTCCAAGACTAACTAATGGGTTCACTAATGATGTCATGACAAGTCTAGTTGGGTCCATCTAGGTTTACTAACAACTAGTAATTAAAAACTAGCAACTGACAACATCATATATTTAATTATATGCAACAACACCAATCATGGAAAAATAAAAAATAAAAATAGATCATTACAATTAATATGAAATATAATTTTTAAATTGGTATAAGATAAAAAAAGACAAAAAATCACAATTCTGGAAATGTGGTAGTTAGAAATGGCGGTGTAGGATGGCAGGGGTTAGTCGGAGTAGGGTGTACGCTGGTGCACTATGTGATGGATGTTGGACGGGGCTGGTGGTAGTAGTGGCGTTGGACAATGAAGGCGGAGTTAGGGTGGTGTTAGATGGTGGTGAGAAAGGCTAGTGGTTGGAGATTAGGTGGTTGGATGGTGGAGCGGGGAAGAGAAGGCGACGGTTGGTAATATGTTGGAGTTGTGGTGGTGTTCAGGAGTAAGGGTCCGTGACGGGAAGTACGGGTGGCTTAAGGTGAGGGCGGATCTGGCCGGACAGTGGTGGATGTAGGTGGAGCTTGGGGTGATGTGCGGTGGCATTGGAGACAGTGAGAGAGAAAAAAGAGAAAAAATGGCGGCGTTCTGTGACGGCGAGGATCGCCGAAGCTCTGTCGGGTACAGTGGCATATGTAGCGGTGGTCAGTGGTAGCACAGTGATAAAGAAAGAGAGTGTCAAGGGAAAGAGAAAAAGAATGAGTGAATATTTTTTGTAATAAAATATTGAAGAGTCCTCAATATTTAATTAGAAATAGTAGAGTGCTCTCCAAGGGCTAAGCTTCGCGCCTTGACCAAAACAAATAATGCCATATGTAGAAAAAATCTTCAGGAAAAACCAAATCTCCCACCTGGAATTAAAACAAACATAGAATATAAACATTAATCAATTCACTAGAACAAAATTAAAATATAAACTAATTACCCCAAACTCTAACGGTCTTCGGTGGCTATCAGCCAGTGTCTCTGTTTGTCCTGAGCCACATGAAGTCTATTCCTGATCTGCTTTACTTTCTCTGCAGTATCTGTAATGCCTAGTCCCAAAATATAAGGACTAAGTACGTAAACATGCCAGCTGTATACATACGGAGTATATGGAACCCTCGTATGTATACATAAGCTGTGACATGTAGAAAGCCATGAAACTAATCTCATACACAAATAAATATATCATAAAATCAACTTCTAAATGTCATTTCTACAAAAACGTTGGGCGGAGACAAATCTACTACCAACTAAAGAGAAAAAAATACATAACAGCGATGAAAGAGTAGAACGAAGCGAAAGACGATCCAAGAGCTAGCATCACAAAGGTAGATTTGTAAACTATGGCCTTGGCTAGAGCACCTGCAAAAATCACAAAAGCACACCTGGAGAAATCATTAGGTCCTCAGAGGGATGTAACAAGATACAGGAAGAACATGCCATTATAACTACAATTGTAAATACTATAAACTACAATACAATTGGGTCCCTAACCGTCTAAGTGATATGCACTTTGAGGACAACGTTCTACGCAGGAGCTGTAGGATCACGCAAGTAATAAAGAGTGGCCGTCAAGTAGCACTCATCCGAGACACTATCGGTCGGGCAGGAAGTAGCGCTCATCTGAATCGCTATCGGCCCAAAATATGTATAAAAGTAAATATGGCCCCTACGCTAATAGCTGTCCTCTCCCCTCCATTGATACTAAACATGTGTCGTAACCATGACGCACCAACACATGTCGCTTCCACAATATTGTTTTATACCTAATAACTTCTAACATGCATCTATTGACAGTTATTTCCAACGCATGCGCACGGGGGATTAGCCAATACGCAAGTGACCTCTATCTGTTACTCACAACTCACACACAACTTGTGTACAATCGTGACAAGTTAATGAGATGCACTCTATTGACGGTGGTCTCCTAACTCTAGGTCCACAAGCAAGAAAAATAATAAACTAAAAATAAAGGTGCAGTAGAATATAATAACTGAATATTAAAATGCAACTAAATATAAGCAGTAAAGATGGTAACGTATCTTGCCTGGTATGGTACGACGATCTGACAATATTCCGAATAGTCTGATGGCCAAGCCCAATATGAAGAAGTACGAAAGAAATAAGAATATGATTAGTCATGGTCGGAAGAGAATAGTCGATGGGATTTAGAGGAAAAAATGCTTATACTATTTTTTAAGAAAATATTTCAAGGATGTATATATTATTATTATTGTTATTTAGTTAAAAGTAATTTTTGAATAATACATGCTCGAAAAAAAATTAGGCCAAAATATTCTAAGGTTGCCAAAATACATTTTTTTCGAGGTAGAGAGCTATACTTTTATAAATCAAAAGAAAATATTTAAAAAGACTGGAATTCACTATATACAACATGTTTTTAGAAAAAATATAAAATCTAGTAAAGTTTTAGGGTTAAAAATAAATTTTTGTCAAAGTAAAATTTTGGGAAAAACTATTTTTAGAAAAAAAAATATAGCTAGAAAGTATTATAGTAACATTTTCATATAATTCCTAAAATAATAATAATATTAACATGTATACAAATAATTATAACAACAATAATAGTAAGAATAATAATAATTATTAAAACAATAAAGATACTAATAATAAATAACAAATATGATACTTAGTAATAATAAATAGTAATACTATATTGGATAGTATGTGCATGTTATCATGTGTTATATGTATAAAATTAGCAATACATATGACAGAATGTCTACATAGTAACTTACTATGTATATGAAAATTTTAATGCTAAAACATACAAAATAAAGGAAATCAATTTATACAACACATCAGTGCTGCTGCTTTGCTTTTCCCCAAACCAACCATTTTATAAAGAAATTAAAGAGCAATACATGAGAGAGAATGAACCAGGGAGAGGATTAGAGAGGGAGAGAGGAAAGGAGAGAGGGACTCACCTGTGTCGTTGCTCAGAGCGGAGGTCGATGCCGCGGAGGAGAATCGGCCAGGCGCTGCTCCGGAACTCACTGGAGCTCCAGTCGCCGAGGCGCGGCTCTGTGGGGGTTCGGGAAGCGAGGGGGATGCGACAACGCTGTCGCAATCACCGTGGCGGCACAGAGAGGGCGGCACGACCGGGGGTGTTTGTGTTGCTCCCCAGTGCTGGAGAAGCACAGTTAAGGAGTTGAATCGGAGATCGGGACAGGCGGTGGCGGTCACGACCGGCGACTAGGTCAAGTTTGGGGTTTGGGCTTTGAATTATTTATTTTTCTTTTTTTGGGCGGCTGGTGGTTGGGCTAATGGTGTGGTTGGCCTCGAGGTGTTGGCCGGTGGCAGATGGGGTGGTCAGGTGTACGGACGGTTGGTCGGGAAGGAGGAGTTTGGTAGGTGAGTCTCACCGATGAGGGTGGTGATGACTCGGATGGAGATCGGGTCTGGGAGATGGTAATGGCGATGATGGTAGATGTGATTATTGTCGTCGTGTCCGGGGTGTGGTCATGACGTGGATGATTGTACGAGACTGGAATAAGATTTTTGGTGGTTACAGACACGATGCACGATGTTGTTGTGGAATTTGGGTTGTAGAAATTGTGGAAGAAGAGCTGGAAGCCTTTCCTTATATAGGAGGTGGTGCTCCTAGGCGGATAAAGACCAGTAGTAGTTTAAAACCCCGATGGATAATTCCATCATTTAATTCGAATTGATTTAAACTTTATTTAATCCGATCCGAATCAAATTTAGATAACAATCTCCATTTAATTTAAAGTCTATTTAAAATAAAATCATTTCTAATTTAAATTATCATATTTAATCAAATATCAACTCAAGCAAAATATCAAATATTATTTTCGTAAATAATAAAATATAATAATAATTAATTTCGAAAATCATGACAAATGTTTAAATATTTGAAATAGCATTTTACAATAAAATAATTATAACTTATTTTCGTAAAATCAAAGTGGACATGAAATACTCTTATGTCACTCTCACATAAATAATACATTTACATAGAACAAAAGTTTTCTAAATTACTATTTATATTTGTACCATAAAATAAAATACCCTTTTTTAAAATAAATAAATAACATTTGCCAAATTTTGACTGACGCAATAAATCAAAATGAATACTTATTTTCTATACGAAGAAATCTTTTTAATAAAACATTTGTATATAAAAATATATACCAACTCACAAACTCGCACGCGACGTACAATTACGAAAACAAAAATCGATATCAAATTTATTTTTATTTTTATTTTTAAAATCGTAGTAGAAATTTAGGGGGGTTTACATCCTACCCAACTTAAAAGAATTTTGTCCTCAAAATTTTGGAATAGGTAGAGTAGATAGGGTTGAGAGGATAGAAAGAATTTATTCGAATAGAAGTACGAGATCCATATTGGATGAGAAGGCAATCAAAATATTTGACGAGAAGGCGAAGACATTTCAACGGCAATATGTCATTTTAACGACTAGAAAAAGAAAATTCGATTATTCTAGTTTAGAATATTTTCATGCGTATGACATCCGATCAATGACCAAGCTCGATTAATACTAACATTAACCTTATAAACTGGCAACCTCAAAATTAGGTAATAACCTCTTCAACCTTTGATTATCATTTTATTTTATCTACTTTATCATATACTCCATAAATTGTTCTTTACAACACATTTCGTTTTACGTCCCCCTCAATTTTTTTTTTACTTATAAGAATTTTGATCATTTAAAATTTCTATATCCCGTCATAAAATTTTAGCTAATCCGAAACTTTTGCATTCTAAAATCTCCAAGCCATCATCTCGAAATTAAAATTTCTAACCTTCGATTGATTTAGTCCATGTAAGAGTCAAAATCCTCTTAATACAATTTGTACTTATTTATCAATGTAAGGTATATCCATAAGTACAAGTAAAAGTCCGTCCTCAATGTTCAATAAATCTCAAAAACAAAAAGTATGTCTCCATAACCCAATCTTCTATCATCAAAAATGAAAATTTTCTCAATATTTATTTGTGTCTCTCCCGAAAATTGAATTCGATAAACTCGTCTTAAATTCATATTAGAAGTGTATTTCTTAAAACATAAAAATTTGCACTCAAATTTTGATTAATACCGTGGAGTCTATTCACCCTTTTGTTTCATAATACATTCCTTAATTCATCTTGTAGGGTTGACCACCTGTTTCAATTTATGACCACTTTTGTAATCGGATAACCATCAATCATAGCATTGCTCTTCTCCATAAATTCTCTAATCTAGCCGTGTATAACCGAAGGGTATCATGATCAAATTCATCTTCGAACAGTAAAATCATAAAATGAACAAATTGCATAAACCACAGAGGAATCAAGGTGAACTATGAGTGAAGCAATTTAATCAAAAATAAGAAAAGGGTTGCTAATTTTGCATGGAGAGTAGAAGGGTGTTATGTAAGTAAATCAAGATAAGGTATGAAAATTTAAGCAATCAAGATAAAGCATAAAGTTAAGCATTTAAGGAATCACATCATATATTAGGTCAAAAGTTTTGAGTTGAGGTTGAGTCCCTATCTGTAGTCGAGAAGTATTTAGCTAACATGGTAATGATTATAGTTTACTCTTTATGACCCGAAAGTTGTATCATAAAAATAGAGCACAAGAGGACGTGTTTTAGTGGGACATGATATGTCTACATGAAGGTGGGCTCGTCTAGGTCTTGCATATGAGATTTGTTGGAAGGTAACAGCTGGTCTCGTGCTCCGAATATCAATGTCACGATAGGAGACACCAAATGATCAAAAATAGAAAGTGGTTGTTCATGAGGTGCTAATTAATGCAAACAAAATAAAAAGGATCAAGTTAAACCACGAAATAAAGATAATTAAGGAATCTAGTATATCAAAGTAAAATAAGTTAGGGACAAGGTTTCTAGAGAGAAGATAGTCTCCTAGATAGGGTATGATCAAGGTACAGTTCTAATTATTTTTGAAATTCTCAAACGATTAGACGGTCACAGTAAAAGGTCTAGATTGAGGGAAGGATGGATAAGTCAAGATTGAGATAAAGTCACATGGTTTGGTAAATGGCCAACTAAACTTGAGTGTATACAACTATCATGGTCATGAGTGATATGGCAATTAATGTGGACTACTCTATCTCATTAGGGCTATCTTGGTTGTCTACCATTATAAGTCTAACTTCTTGACCTCGAGCTTTCACAAAGTTTCTTAATAAGAATTTTTCAAAAAATAATCTACCAAATTTCTATTCATTCTAACTCGTCCAATCATAATCATAACTTAAAATGTAAATTCTTTTAACAATCTAAAATAACTTTTCGTTATATCATTAGTAACTTTTCCCAAAAGTTGTAATAAAACTCAATATTCAAATAATCCTATCGGTCATCAAATCCCTTTTTTGTACTAGACTTCCATAGCATATCATAACTTTTTTATTATTATTTTTTTTAAATAATCCTCGAGATAACTCTTAGCATACAAGTCCAAATCTAAACTCAACAAAAAAATTTATACACTTATCAACCATAATCCTACGTATGATTTTTATCAAATTGATTTCATAAATCATACATACTTCCAAAAATCAAAATTCATTCATTTTTCTCTTCTTCTTTTTTTACCACAATTTTTTTGATATCCAATATCGAAACCTTAAACTCAAAATCTAAATAAATTTATAATCCTCAGTCATACGACACAAGTTAAAATCTAAAACTTTACTAAATTTTATCGCTCGTCCTCAAAGTTTGGTCAATCGTATATTATACTGCAACATAAACATATTTAAGACCCCTTTCAATTCAAATTTATATACCTCCAAAGATGTGTAGCTATAACTCAATAAATCATAAATATTTAAAAAGACCTTCAATTTCAGAACTCAAAAATCAATTCAATTTGTTTTCTCAATTCTACTATCCCCTTGTGTATACCACTTAGTAGTAAAAATTTTAACAATCTTTTGAAGACGGTAATATCGCTACTACCCAACTTGGAATTAACTAATCCTTAAGGTTAAACATGCCTTTATAACTCAAATAAGACCTCAATGCATATCAATTGTCCTTGTAATCCATGTGTTCGACCTATGAGCATATACCAGCATAGTCATCTTCCTAACCAACATTAAAGGATAAGATTACGGTAGGAGGAGTTCTAACAAGAGACGAATCAAGAAAGTTGATTGAGAGATTGAAATGAAGTCAATGGAGGAGATCAAGTATGTGGATGAGATCCTAAACTCTATTCCTATATGTAGGCTCACATAGGTACAGTAATGTAACCGAAGTGATAAACTCGACCTACATGGGCCACCACAAAATATGTAACGCCCCAGTCTCAAAATACAATGACTAAGTACGTAGACATACCAGCTGTATACAACGGAGTATATGGAACCCTCGTATGTATACATAAGCTGTGAAATGTAGAAAGCCATGAAACTAATCTCATCCACAAATAAATATATCATAAAATCAACTTCTAAATGTCATTTGTACAAAAATGTTGGACGAAGACAAATACACTACCAACTAAAGAGAAAAAAATACATAGCATCGATGGAAGAGTCGAGCGAAGCGAAAGACGATCCAAGAGCTAGCATCGCAAAGGTAGATTTGTAAACTATGGCCTTGGCTAGAGCACCTGCAAAAATCACAAAAGCACACCTAGAGAAATCACCATGTCCTCAGAGGGACGTAACAAGATACAGGAAGAACATGTCATTATAACTGCAATTGTAAATACTATAAAGCTACAATACAACTAGGTCCCTAACCGACTAAGTGATATGCACTTTGAGGACAACGTTCTACGCATGGGCTGTAGGATCACGCAAGTAATAAAGAGTGGCCGTCAAGTAGTGCTCATCCGAGACACTATCAGCCGGGCAGGAAGTAGCGCTCATCCGAGTCGCTATCGGCCCAAAATGTGTGTAAAAGTAAATGTAGCCCCTACTCTAATAGCTGTCCTCCCCCCCAATGATACTATACATGCATCATAACCACGACACACCAACACATGTCGCTTCCACAATACTGTTTTATACCTAATAACTGCCAAGATTTCTAACATGCATCTATTGACAGTTATTTCCAACGCATGCGCACGGGGGATCAGCCAACACGTAAGTGACCTCTATCTGTTACTCACAACTCACACACAACTTGTGTACAATCGTGACAAGTTAATGAGATGCACTCTATTTACGGTGGTCTCTTAACTCTAGGTCCACAAGCAAAAAAAAATAAACTAAAAATAAAGGTACAATAGAATATAATAACTGAATATTAAAATGTAACTAAATGTAAGCAGTAAAGATGTCAAGGTATCTTGCCTGGTATGGTGCGACGATCTGACAATATTTTGAATAGTCTGATGGCCAAGCCCGATATGAAGAAGTACGAAAGAAATAAGAAATGATTAGTCATGGTCGGAAGCGAATAGTCGATGGGATTTGGAGGAAAAAATGCTTATACTATTTTTTAGAAAATATTTCGAGGATGTATATATTATTATTATTATTTAGTTAAAAGTAATTTTCTGAATAATACATACTCGAAAAAAATAAAAAAATTGTTTTAGGCCAAAATACTCTAAGGTTGCCAAAATATATTTTTTTCGAGGTAGAGAGCTATACTTTTATAAATCAAAAGCAAATATTTAAAAAGACTGGAATTCATTGTATACAACATGTTTTTAGAAAAAATATAAAAATCTAGTAAAGTTTTAGGGTTAAAACTAAATTTTTGTCAAAGTAAAATTTTGGGAACAACTATCTTTTTTTTAGAAAAAAATAGCTAGAAAGTACTATAGTAATATTTTCATATAATTCCTAAAATAATAATATTATTAACATGTATACAAATAATTATAACAACAATAATAGTAAGAATAATAATAATTATTAAAACAATAAAGATACTAATAATAAATAACAAAAATGATACTTAGTAATAATACATAGTAATACTATATTGGATAGTATGTGCTTGTTATCATGTGCTATATGTATAAAATTAGCAATATATATGACAAATGTCTACATAGTAACTTACTATCTATATGAAAATTTTAATGCTAAAACATACAAAATAAAGGAAATCAATTTATACAACACATCAGTGCTGCTGCTTTGCTTTTCCCAAACCAACCATTTTATAAAGAAAGAAAAGAGCAATACATGAGAGAGAATGAACCAGGGAGAGGATTAGAGAGGGAGAGAGGAAAGGAAAGAGGGACTCACTTGTGCCACTGCTCAGAGCGGAGGTCGGCACCGCGGAGGAGAATCGGCCAGGCGCTGCTCTGGAACTCACTGGAGCTCCAGTCGTCGAGGCGCGGCTCTGTGGGGGTTCGGAAAGCGAGGGGGATCGATGTGGCAGCGCTGTCGCGATCGCCGTGGCGGAACGGAGAGGGCGGCACGACCAGTGGTGGTTGCGCTGCTCCTCAGTGCTGGAGAAGCGCAGAAGGAGGTGAATCGGAGATCGGGACAGGCGGTGGCGGTCACGACCGGCGGCTAGGTCAGGTTTGGGGTTTGGGTTTTGAATTATTTATTTTTCTTTTTCTGGGAGGCTGATGGTTGGGCTAATGGTGTGGTTGGCCTCGAGGTGTTGGCCGGTGGCAGATGGGGTGGTCAGGTGTACAGACGGTTGGTCGGGAATGAGGAGTTTGGTAGGTGAGTCTCACCGATGAGGGCGGGTGATGACTCGGACGGAGATTGGGTCTGGGAGATGGTGATGGCGATGATGGTAGATGTGATTATTATCGTCGTGTCCGGGGTGTGGTCACGACGTGGCTGATTGTACGAGACTGGAATAAGATTTTTGGTGGTCACATACACGATGCACGATGTTGTTATGGAATTTGGGTTGTAAAAATTGTGGAAGAAGAGCTGGGAGCCTATCCTTATATAGGAGGTGGTGCTCCTAGGCGGATAAAGACCAGTAGTAGTTTAAAACCTCGATGGATAATTCTATCATTTAATTCGAATTAATTTAAACTTTATTTAATCCGATCCGAATCAAATTTAGATAACAATCTCCATTTAATTTAAAGTCTATTTAAATAAAATCATTTCTAATTTAAATTATATATTTAATCAAATATCAACTCAAGCAAAATATCAAATATTATTTTCGTAAATAATAAAATATAATAATAATTAATTTTGAAAATCGTGACAAATGTTTAAATATTTGAAATAGCATTTTACAATAAAATAATTATAACTTATTTTCGTAAATCAAAGTGGACATGAAATACTCTCATGTCACTCTCACATAAATAATACATTACATAGAACAAAAGTTTTCTAAATTACTATTTATATTTGTACCATAAAATAAAAATACCCTTTTTAAAATAAATAAATAACATTTTCAAAATTTTGACTGACGCTATAAATCAAATGTATACTTATTTTCTATACGAAGAAATCTTTTTAATAAAACATTTGTATATAAAATATATACCAACTCACAAACTCTCACGCGGCGTACAATTACAAAAACAAATTTTGATATCAAATTTATTTTATTTTAAAAAAAATCGTAGTAAAAATTTAGGGGAATTTACATCATCTAAAACCATCTCAGACCCTAATAAGGCTCGCTCTCCCATATCATCCTAAGACAATACAGTACGACACCTTCATCCATATAAGGCTTCGAAAGGAGTCATCTCAATACTGGCTTGGTAGCTTTTATTGTATGAAAACTCTACCAAGTAAAGATATTCTTCCCAAAAGCCTCCGAAATCTAGCATACAAGTTCGAAACATATCCTCCAGAGTCTGAATAGTCATTTTTGACTGTCGATCAGTCTGAGGATGATAAACGATACTGAATTTGTGCTGAGTGCCCAAACTAGCATGTAAGATCCTCCAGAAGTGAGAAGTAATCTATCTCGGTTAGATACAAAACATGTACTCCATGCAATCGAATAATCTATCTCACATACAGCTCCGTAAGCCTTTCTGTAGACAGTCCCACTTTGAATGGTATGAAGTGGGCTGAATTGGTCAATCTATCAACAATGACCCAAATTGCATCCTTCCCTCCAGGAGTACGCAGAAGTCCACAAATGAAATCCATAGTGATATGTTTTCGCTTTTACTTCAAAATTGGTAATGGTTGAAGCAAACCACTTGGTCTCTGCCTTTCCAATTTGACATGTTGGCACACTAAGCATCTAGAACAGAAGCGTGCCACTTCTCGCTTCATTCCATACCACCAGACATGATCTTTCAAATCTTTGTACATCTTGGTAGCTCTAGAAAGTATAGAATACTGAGAGCAATGAGCTTCTTGTATCACTTCTTCATGCAGATCACCACTCGGCACATAGAGCCTGGTCCCATGCCTCAAAGAGCCATCTTCAACAACAGAGAAATCATCAAGCAATCCATCCTGCACCTGAGCTCGAACACTCTTCAAGTTACATCCTTGTACTGAGCCTCTCTGATCCTGTCCATCATCCCAGACTAAATCTGTATGCCCATCATCTGCATCTCGATCCCAGGATTCACAATCTTAATACCCAGACTCTCTAGATCTTCTAATAGATGTCGATCCTTAGTTAGGAACAAAGCTATGGCAACAACTAAGTGCATCCTCTACGATGATACGGTAGCTTTCCAGGATGATACTGTAATGAGATATTAAAGTCTTTCATCAGCTCCATTCATCTACGATGCCTCATATTCAACTCTTTCTGGGTGAAGACATACTTCAGACCCTTGTGGTCTGTAAATATTTTCACCTATTTACCATAAAGGTAGTACTTCCACAACTTTAGAGCAAAGCTCACTACAGCAAGCTCTAAGTCATGAGTAGAATAATTCTGCTCATGGGGTCGTAGTTGTCTTGAAACATAAGCAATAACTTTTTTATTCTGCCCCAGTACACAACCTAACCCCTTTCCTAAGGTATTACTATATAGTAAAACCTCAGTCCCTGATAGCAAAGCTAGAATGGGTGTCGAAGTCAATCTCTTCTTTAGTTCATCAAAAGCAGCCTGGCACTCATCAGTCCATACAAGATTATTCAAGAAGGACAATAATTTAGATAGAAATTAATCAGAATAGATGAGAATAATCGAATTCGAATTAGAATGGAACTACAATTTTGTGATTGAGTTTTCTAATGTATTCCTTTTTTATATTATTTCTGTAGCAGGCTCATAGTGATACTCTAATCCTAAGTATCACTATAACATCGTACTAATTACGAAGACGGACCTGCATGGGCCACCATAAAAATATGCCATGACCCACACCCGAAAGTTTGGGCATGAGTGCGTAGAAGCAAGTCCAGCCTACGTCACAGAGTCGCGGTAGTAAGCTGTATAATCCTCAAGTATATCCAAATTCCAAATCCAGCAATGTAACATAGATCATGTAATAGAGAATCTAACTCAATCACAAGTACTAACAGGTAGATATAAAATTGAAAAATAAATCAACAGAGTAAAAATCTGATATTCAAGTACAATAATCTTCAGAAATTGTACAATCAGCAAATATTCTGATAACAGAAATCTAAATGACAGATAGTAAAGACTAAGCTAAGCTAAGCATTCTCTAATAGCACATCGGCTATGTCATCTATGTATCCTCAGCTAAGCCATGATTGCCTCAGTGTGCTATAGTAAGTGGTACACTAGTTCTCTAAGTCCTTGCCTAAAAATGGTTATCCAGTTAGGATTAGAGCAAGTACAATTTATGATCTACTATTCATGACATGATAGAAACTGTATAACATGTAATAGCGTAGAGAACAAAACTGTAATAACAATAATCATGATCTGACGAATATAAAAACAGAAGTAGGACTAATTATGGCATGAAATCAAACATGTGACATAAACAATATGAATGCATAAGTCATCACTACGCTAAGTTCATTTGAAATATCACGTTCTATATGTAATCGAGCTGAGTGAGCTACATGTTCAGGATCAATCATACGTGTAGTGTATGATTAGCTGTCAGGCACGGATTTAAGATTATACATATTTTGATCACATATATATATCAGGTATTTCGTCCGACTAATAATCATAGATTTAAATCATAATGTAACAAGGTAAATAAGGAAGCATGGAAACATGAAAATCATGATATAGAATTCACAATACTAATCTCATGTAAGAGCCATATCGATAATTATGAATGTACATCTAAAAGCATAAAAGAGTAACTATCAGAAAATGAAAGTAATCATCGTGAGTACTTGCCTCGGGTATCTGATATCGACGTGCACGACATAAATGTGTCGACACGGAAAGGATCACAATCTATAGTCCAGAATAATAATCCCGAATAAGTCATCAAAGTTCATAATGTCCAATAGATGTCCAAGATCGTATCCAATGTCCAAAATTCCAATAGCAATCCAATAAGCCGATGATTGATTTGGTAGCAAAGTCAAAATAGGAAAGCAGGATTAGAGTGTTATCTGATAATAGAAGATAAAGTCATACCCTAATATCTATACTATATATAGAAAATATTCTAAATGTTTGGAAATAAAGTTTTACTTAGTTAAAATATTTAGAAATCATATTTTAAAAATACTATAAACATTATTTGATAAAACTACCTTAGGTAAAATATTAGAAAGATAATATAACTACCCAAAATATTATTACTATACTTGCATATATTATTTTATACTAGTAATTTTTGTACAAAATATTTTTTATTCCTACTTAATATTAATCAATAAATACAATATTGTACAAATACATATATAGGTATATAAATTTTGTACACAAAATAACAGTTATTGGGTTGGCCTACTGGACTAGCCCAGTAGCACCTAACAATTGACAACATTTAACAAAAACCTAAGCCCACATATCAAACCTAAATAAAATAACTATTGAATATGGGCTAGAAGCCTACAGGAAACTATTATAGGATTAATATGCAATAGGGCTTGGAAACCCGAACCCGCTACCAATAGAGTTTAAACCTAATCCTACTCTCTCTGAAGAGAGAGATTGGCAGCAGCCACCAACCAGAAAAAAAAGAATCGAAGGGAAGAAGAAGAAGGAGGAGGAGAAGGAGGGGAGAGCAGGGAAGAAGCGGGTGCGCTCACCTAGTCGACGGCACTGGCTTCGAGGACGGTGGTCGGTTGTGGGGCGCACGACTAAGATAATACGGCATCGCTCTAGATCTAGAGGCGATGGGGTTCTCGGCCGTGAAGGCGGTGCTCAGGTGGGTAGATCTGGACTAGATCTAGGAATGGACGGTGAATCAGGTGGTGTTGTGGCATTTGGTCGGAGTTAGGGGTTGTGATGGCGGTGTAGAATGGTCGGGGTTAGTTGGAGTAGGGTGTACGGTAGTGCACTGTGTGATGGATGTTGGACGGGGCTGGTGGTAGTGGTGGCGCTTGGCGGTGAAGGCGGAGTTAGGGTGGTGTTAGGTAGTAGTGGTGGGAAAGGCTACTGGTTGGAGCCTGGGTGGCCGGCTGGTGGAGCAGAGAAGAGAAGGCGGCGGTTGGTGATGTTCTGGGTTTGTTGTGGTGTTCATGAGTGAAGGGTGATAGGGAGTGCTGGTGGCTTGGGGTAAGGGTAGATCTGGTCGGACAGTGGTAGGTGTAGACAGAGCTTGGGGTACTGTGCGGTGGCGTTGGGGACAGTGAAGGAGAAGGAAAAGAAGAATTGGTGGCATTCTGTGACGACGAGGATCGACGGAGCTCGGCCGGACATGACGGCGTGCGTGACGGAGGTCGATGGCAGAACAATGATGAAAAGAGAGAGTGGTAGAAGAGAGAAGAGAGAGAGAGAGAGAATGAGTGAAATTTGTTGTAATAAAATATAAGGGAGTCCTTTTACAACGTTTAATAAAAGGTTGTTATATCTAGGATTGTAAAAGGAGGGTTCTTCCACAATGTTTGTTTGAACATTGTAAAAACGTTGTAGAAGTTCTACCAACAACAATTTACAAACATTGTTGAAATATATAAAATATGACAAAACCTTTCAACGACATTTGACAAGTATTGTAAAAGTACTTTTTAAAACGTATTACAGTTGTTGTAAATATAATTTCAACAACGTTCTACAATTGTGGTAAAAACAATATCTACCACGTTCAGTAAACATTGTACATAAATTTTCTACAACAGTATACAAACATTGTAAAAATAGTTTATACAACTTTCAACAAATGTTGTATATTTTATTTAATCATATTTGCCAAACATTGTAATTATATTTGTATGTTGTAATATAACTTCGACAATGATTTAAATTATGTAAATAAAGTTTACAATGTTTAGAAACGTTGTTAAAATGTTTCTTACAACAATTTTGAAACGTTGTTGATAAAAAGAGTTTATACAACTTTTACAAAATATTGTATATTTTATTCAATCATTTTTGTCAAACATTGTAACAATATTTGTATGTTGTAATTATAATATCAACAATAATTTAAAAGTATTGTAAATAAATTTTTACAATGTTTAGAAACGTTGTTAAAATATTATCTTACAACAGTTTCGAAACATTGTTAATTATGTTCCATTTTTAAAAAAATTTACAAAAATAATATTTAATCCATAATTATAATACTAATATAAACACAAATAGAAATACAACATTATTCTAATTTTTGCTCATGTTTGTTGTTGCTTGCTGCTGCTACCGCTACTGATGTTACTACCATTGTTGTTGCTATAGCTCCTGCTATTGTTTTTGTCACTTTCTCAGCAACTCCACCACCAAGCATATCAAATGAAGATACTAGACCAGAGGCACGCTATGACAATGTATAGTTGATATCAAAAACATATTTTTACCAAAGAATGAGAAATGCACATAAATTTGAATGTCATCTATGACATCTTATTATGTGAATTAAGACTAAAAGCTATCATCTTTTAACATAAGAAAATACCAATATATGAATTTTTTTCTTACCAGGAAAAGATACACATGGCGGAAATAGAAGAATAGGACTATATGTAGAAGCATGGAATTCAGGACCAGAAATCCTATGCGCCAAATATTACACGCGCCAGGGAGCTCAGATGAAAGTACTTGGCACAGCAAAGCAAAAGAATAGACATTAAAAAGGATTTTTTTATTCACATAAAGTCTTTACATGTCTAAAAAAGAGCTATACAAAGGAGAATTTCTACAAAGAAAAGACCCTAAGTCTACAGCTAGGCGCAGCAATCACCATGCGCTCTCAAACAGGCGCATCTCGCCATGCGCATCTCGCCATGCACTTTTAGCCAGGCGCATCTCTTCATCAGCTCAGTTATGTGCATTCCTTCAGCGACTCAGTTATGTGCATCCCTTCAGCATCTCAGTTTGTGCCGCCCTTTCAGTCAGGCGCATCAT
>JANAVB010040818.1:42974549-43067049 GCA_029216955.1 Iris pallida
GTTGACTCTGTTGACGATCTGACGATGGTTTTCGGTTCTCTGAAGGTCTGAGTTGCTCGGGTACTGGAGCTTGCGAAGAGAAAGAAGACGTTGAGTGTCTATGTATTTCTATCCCTCTCTGTGTGTGTGTCCGGAAGAAGGAGATGATCCCTCTATTTATAAGCAGCAAGTTGGGCTGCTCATGCGCGCATATGTAGGATGCGCCTGTACGTGGGGATGCCACGTGATTGAAGCTGCGGGAGGTGCATGAATGATGTACCATCATTATGGGTTGAATCCTTCATGCTGCATTTGTAGGCTGGCACGTAGCAAGGGAGAGGATCTTTCAGTTGCTGAGATCTTGGGTGATTAGTACCCCTTCATAGGCTGAACTGAGTCAAAGGACACGTGGCGCGTGTCGATAGCTCAAAGATCTCGGATTTGGTGGAGAGTAATCTGATAGGATGCGCCTGAGATTGGACGCATGAGAAGACTTTGGCTCGTAACCTTCAGGAGTTACGAACCAGTCTGGGCGTATGGCTTTTGAGGCGCATGCAAGGCTTCAGTAGCGACTTGACCTCTGTCTTTAGGGATCAGAGGAAGGTCTGAGGCGCATAGCTCTTGAAGCACATGCAGATATTTGGGCGCATGGCTGCGGAGGCGCATGCGAATGGTTGGGCGGCCACGTGGCTTGTAACCGCCGGACGAGAGTAATGATGACGCTGACATCAGCGATGCTTCATTTTCTGTAAAAGTTGCCAACGGTTCAGTCCTCGGGGGATGTGCTGCCAACCGTCACTTTGGCATTAATTGCTTGATGGGGTGACGCGTAGATTGGGCGCACGGGTCCATGTTGATTAGGATGCATGGATCTGTGCTTTGTTGGGGATCCATACGGGGTGCTTGGAACTAACGGGCGCGTCTGTACGATGCACGGTATCTGACCGGCGCATCCGTTTGTATGACGCGTGTTTATTGGTCCGACTTTTGAGTTCTTCAAGTGCTTTAAATAGCCGTTTGACTTGGCCAAATTCGAAGGGTCAGGTTCATCACCATAAATACAAATTCATTGCACGGGATTCGGAGAGCCCGCCACTTGGCGCATGGATTTGATTTGCCCGGCCGATAAATAGCAGCAAGGAGAGAGTTTGCTTCTCGTTCTCTCACGTCTTCCCGATTGAACTTATTTGCTCGAGCACTCTGTTGACAAGATGCTTCCGAGGGTGAAGATGCGACGAGTTGTCTTCGTTCATGCACTTGAAGGTGACTATTACATCCAAAAGTCAGGGTCTCGGGCTTCTGAGGCAGGTGGAAGGTGCCTGTTGCATCCAAAGATCGGGATGCTCGAGCCCCGTCTCCGTTATTCCGGAAGAGCCGCAGATCGGAATTGCGGTGCTCTCCTCTTCCTTGGGCTTTAGAGAGCTCTTTCTCCTGCTAGAGTGGGGTTGATCGCCCGCTCTTGTGTGAGCACCCTAAATTTTGGGTTGATTTTTTTATTTTTTCTGATTGTTTTAGTTTTAATAAATGATTTATTCTGGTTATTTATCTATTAGTGTACTTTCCGTGCCATTGATATTTGGAGTGTCAGGGATGTTCAACTCTGGAAATCTTCTTCACGAGTTTTGGAGTGGACAGGATTACCTTCATGATGGTATATAGTGTCCCATCCAAACTTGTTCCCTTGTACTCTTTTTGCTTCGCTGAACTTTGGGTCAATTTAGACCATTTGATTATTAATTATTTTCCCACTCTTTTCCTTGATCATTTTAGCACGTTACTGTGACTTTTAATTTTGGAGCGCAAGACCAGTCAGTTTCTTGAAAACAACTCCTCATGCATGATCTACTCGAGACGCTCTTCACCCTTGACCTTCGTATTCCACTCAGACACGCCATCTTGTGCTCCATTTGCTCACACAACTTTTCCGACACGTGAACCGATTTTATTTCACCCACGGTGTCACATTTGTTTTCCAACTTGATTTATGGGTCCCCTGTCGACCAAAACCTGTCAGCCCCAACTATGGACATGGCCCACATTGAGCCTACTACCCGTCCGCCACTTGTGTCCTATTTATTGGAATCCTCATGTGCTACTTATTCACTCATGATCATCAACGTCTATTTTTAATTCAATTTTTGTACAATTCTGATTTTGACCCAATCTGGCTCCACCGAGTCCAGCCCAGCTCCATGTTGCTCTCCATCATAACACCCTCATATTTTCTTTCCAAAAATATTAGTACTCATTCTACCCATTTTTTAATATTTATTGGAATTTTTCTTGAATTAAATCCTATAGGAGTAACCTTATCCTTCCTATTTAAATTGTAGCACTTGGATTCTCCAAACTAAATCTCATCCACCCAATCCCTACATTAACTTTTCCCCCATCTCCTCACAGCCAACCCCTATAGCTGGCCTTAAAATTTATGTGAGGAGAATCCTTCTCTCTCTCTCTCCTTAATTTATTATTCATCTCTTTCTCTCTCTCATTTCTATATATTTCCTACAACTAAACCACACCAACAGCACCATGCAACCACAACTCCACCGACCACCATGGCCATGCACCCGACCACCTCCTCCTTGGCTGGTCGAGCCCCCTGGCCCAGCCTGGCCGTCGGCAACCGCCCACCACTCCATCTCCTCCTCCTTCTTCCTCCTCTCCATCATCATCCTTCACCATCCTCCACAACCGCGACCACCCGCACCACTCCTTCTCCGCCTTCGTGCCGCCGTACGCCGGAGCCTGGCCGCCCCGACGCGTCCTTGCTGGCCGAGTACGGCCGCACCGTCGCAGCAGTGCACAGGCGCACAGCCCACAGCGCGCACAACAGCGTGCATGGCCAGCCGCGCGCGACGCGAGCGGCTCTGGCCGCCGCCGGGCCGTTGCGCCACCGTGGGCACCCCCTATCCTGGCGAGCTCTGACGAGAAGTTTCCTGACGGCCACCGTCCTCCGGGACGCGCCGTCGAGGTGATTCGTGCGTTTTGCACGACGTCCCGTCGTGACACGCACGGAATCGAGTTCATTTTGGGCTCCATCGCAGCGACTTCGCACGCATTTTCCCTGAAATCCGACCATTGGATCGGCGATTTCTTCGCTCCATCGCAATCTCGGTATATCCACCTTCACTCATGTCAATTTTCGTCCGTTAATTTTATAGTTTGATACATCAAAACCAGCCACCAAGTTGACCGTTTAAATTGTATTAAATTTGGATAGTTTTGCGGGGCCAACTTCGTCAGCTTGTATCTCCTCCACCCAGCTCCGTTTGGGTACTACTAGTTCCGGTGCGAAGCTGGTATAACCCTCTTGCTACTCCTCCAGTTTGTTTCATTGTGAGCTTTTTGATTGGTTGAATTCGACGCCAAAGTTGGCCGTCCGAATTCGTAATTTCTAACTTGTAAAATTCCATTTTGAACACGGGACTCCAGATTTCATTTCTGACACACCATTAGACTTGTGGCGTCGTTCTGGCATGTTTTCATATAAAATTTGTTAGATTTGGAGAACGTGGGCCCTGGCACGTTTTTCGGTGCAAAGCGGGTCCCACATTCTGGGTCAAAGGACTTTTTGACGCCGGCATCGGAATCCAATTCCGGATATACTTGAGTTCGTATCGTCATTCTGGACTCGTTGACATATAATTTGCTAAGTTTTGGTGGACATTGGATCCGGTACGCATTTTGGTGCAGGTCGGATACCAATATCCGGGTCAACGGGTCATTTTGAGATCGGCTCATCGGAATCCAATTCCGGAGATACCGTTGAGTTCGTATCATCATTCTGGACTCGTTGACAGGTAGTTTGCTAAGTTTTAAGAATATTGGCTCTGGCACGCATTTCCGTGTAAACGAATTCCAAGTTCTGGTCAACGGACCAAATTGAGATCGGGTCAACGGAATCCAATTCTGGAGATACCGTTGGGTTCGTATCGTCATTCTGGTTTCGTGGACATATAATTTGTTATATTTTATTGACTTGTTTTCTTGCATATTTTTCGGTGCAAAACGGCTCCGACACGGACACCGTTTTGACCGAAATTACCCTTTTGCCCTTGTGTCCAAATTGGACCGTTGGTAGGCTATCCTAGCTAATTTGACCATTCTGGACACGTTGGCGATATTTATTTCATCGTCTGACAATGTTTGTTGATAATTTCTCTGAGTTTAACCTTTTTATAATTAATTAATAATTAATTCATATAATGTTCGTATTTCGGATTAGTACAACGAAACTTAGATCAGCCAATTCCAGTGATCTCACATCGCTGAAATTGACAAGTTGGACACGTGGATCACTATAATAAGATTATCAACCTTACCGATAATTTTCTTATCTCGATTTGCGTGTCGTAAGTTTCGACGTACAAATAACGAAGTACACTTTATATTAGACTAGAATTGACCCTGTTTGACCAGAGTTGACCAGTTGACCCAAAGTCAACTGTAAGTCAACACTTGACCTAGTTTGACTAGATTATTGACCGAGTCGACCTAGAGTTGTTTTGACTTAAAAGAACCTAGGATAATGTAGATTGATTATAGAGATTCATTTATTACAACTTGAACACCTTGTAACCTGTGTTGCTTTAAATAGGACTCTGTGGCTTCAGTTGGACCCCCCTATACTTATCAGCTGTTCAGGTTATCAGGCGAGTACATTCTCTGATCATTTCATATCCTGCTTAGAATTATTTCCTGCAGTAGATTACTTTACTTGTACTGTCACGTTGGTCACACGGATTGGTACTATATGGATCCCTTTTTGAGATATTATCCTTAGGGAGCATCGGGTTACTCTATGTTCTGTGCGTTTCACTTACATAGCGTATCACTATGCTTCGTTGATTTTTCGATCACTTGTGACATATACTCTTATGATCACAGAGTCTCCTAGAATCCCTATTTTTGGGACTACTATGTACCACCCTTCGGGGGCTTATCACCTTTCGGAGGCTTACCACCCTTCGGGGGCTGTACATAGTATCATAACATAACCTGATTGGATCCTTGTGTATTGATTGGGGGTACGGAGGAGTAGAAGTGGACATGTGAATAATACACCAGTAGTGTAGTATCAGAATCTCTTCCATAGTGTAGCATCAGAATCTCCTATGCCATTTACATGTCTATATTGTACTCTGACTCACTAGCCACATGTTAGTTCTCTATTTATAGTAGATATTTCTATTACAGCTCTCTCTCTGTTTACATACATCATTTCTTTCAGTACCTATCTTACTTTACTGTATGATTATATTTTCTAACCTGCTATGATCTGTTGAGATGTGCTGTACTCGCTCCTGTCCTGACTGGACCTGTTGATAAATTTTACAGATGGCCTGGGATTGCCTGCTAGCCTAGAGGAGACACAGTAGAGGTTGTTTAGATAGTTATTTCATTTTGTCTGGAGTTGTATTTACTTTGTGGATTACTGTATTTGAGTTTTGAGATGTATTTCTGGATTTATGTATCTTAAACACTTAGACTTCTATCTCCTGTATCTCTTTTGGATTTCATGTTTTATCTATCCTTATCATGCTCTACCTTAGATGTGATTGAGTCTGTATCTGCTATGTTACCCCTATTCGGGGAGTATAAACTGCTTAGCATTATATTGTTAAATGTTGTGACCTAGGACAGCGTTCTACCGCGACACTGCGGCGTAGGCTGGGCGTAGTTACGTTCTCATACCCTAACAGCGAGTACGGGTCGTGACATCTTGTTCTGCCTGAAGCTGCTCCTTTAGCCGAAGCAAGTGTTCGAATCGAAGTGGAGCGCATATGCTGAGACTTCATGATGCGCCTGAGTGAGATGCTGAGGAGATGCGCCTAACTGAGACGCTGATGGGACGCGCCTGACTGAGACGCTGAAGAGATGTGCCTGACTGAGACGCTGAAGAGATGCCTGGCATGGGCGCATGGCAGTTTGCTGCGCCTGGCTGTAGTCTTAGGATCTTCATTTTTGTAGAAGTTCTCCTTTGCAAAGCCTTTCTTTAAACATGTAATAGACTTTTATATAAAATAAAAATCTTCTTTTGATGTCTGATGTGCCAAGTACTTCATCTGAGCTCCCTGGCACATGTAATGTTAGGCGCATAGGAATTCTGGCCTTTGGATGCGCCTGAAATTCCATGCTTCTACAGAGAGACGTTAAGTGAAGCTTTGAAGCAGGCTGACGCTTATCTTACTCTTCTCAAGAAACCTGAAAAGGAGCCAATCAGTTGTGCACATTGTCATAGTATATTTGAATTAATACCCACACTTTTACACAAGATGACATGTTGTTAGAAGACAATCATCATGATCGTCCTCTCTATTTCACGGGGTATAGATGCTATGAGAGTCGATCGCATTCTGATTGACCCCGGGTCTTCACTTAGCATTATGCCGAATCTTTACTGGATGCTTTGAAGATCCCAGTGCATAACCTTTCTACAACTATCACTACCATCCTGGGGTTTAATCAAGGAAGAAGTGAACCTTTGGAAAGATACGCCTAAAACTTTAAATTGGCATTCTTCGTACAAAGGTAACTTTCTATGTTATTGACAATCATGGCTCATACAATGCTTTGTTGGGAAGGCCATTCCTCCATGAACACAATATTGTACCCTCTACGCTCCACCAATATTTCAAATATGTGGATGGTAATAGAGAAGTCCAAAAAGAGGTTGCAGATCTGAATCCTTTCAAAGGAGTTGAAGCATACTGCAACGATTCTTGCAAGTACAAGGAGGAGTTCATGAATGTGGTACTAGCAATGGACACAGATGAAGAACAGAAGAATGTGCCAAATAATACTCTGGTGATTCTGTCAAAGGACGCACCTCATGTCCTCAGTCTTCCAAACCACTGACTATCTATCTTCCTTCCCATGAGAAGCGGCCTAAGGGTGATAGTCAAGAACAAAGGGAGCTCACCCTTCTGAGCCGCTTGTAATCGATCTTTATCGCAAAAAGCTCCTCATCCTTCTCGTTTTTCTTCTCCCCTCTTGTCATCAATCTGACTAAGCCTGCTAAGGCTAAAGTCCCTGTTGTAAATGATGGTGTAAAAATTAATAAATCATCTCCTTTCAGTATACTGATGTCTTTTACTATACTCAGTGTTATTCGGATATTATAGATAACTTTAAACCACTTACAATAGAAGTCGTATCATCTCTGCGAAATGTGGTATCACTGGATTCAATACAAGAGTCGTACTTCTTAGTACCGTCTCGAAAGAAAGATGAAAAGCCTATATTCTTCAACAAAAGGGAGAAACCAAAAATCATGCTCTATAATGATAATAGAGATGATACAAAAGGCTACAATTACGACGCTATAGTCCACAATCCAAAGCCATCATCCGTAAAATGGGCTATGATTTCAGAACAGGCCTCAACAATGGTAAAGGAAGGCGAACTCCTCTTCGTATTGCTGTTCCAAAAGAAAAATTACAACAATACCATAGTAAAACGAAACGAGGACTAGGTTATACGTCACCACTTCCAACTCCAGAACCTTCTGAATCTGATAAAGAAGAACGTTCAAACTCTTCTGATTCTATCTCATGGGATTCTGATACCAGCATTGGTCATGTTCATAGGATGATAGTATCTTCTAACATGGTGTCTGCCGAATTCTCAGAAGAGGCCTATGAAAATGACATTGAAGTAGCTCCTGAAATGGACCCTTGGGCACAAAGGATGGACAATCAGTGGGAACTTCGTTTTGAACAACGAGAGCTACCTACTGAGGATCAACTAGTCCAGATCGATATTGGAGAGAGGGTGTATCACGACCAATCTTTATTAGCAAAAATCTCTCAGAGGATGATAAACAAGAATTAATTCATCTTATTCGTGAACATATTGATGTCTTCGCCTGGAGTTACGAAGATATGCCGGATTAGATCCTCAAATTGCAACTCACAAGCTTAATATTTTGCCGAATGCCAAGCCGTCAAACAACAACAACGGTAATTCAAGCCTGAAATGGATGCAATTGATGATGAAGTCAAAAAGCTCATAGCTTGTGGTTTTATCAGAGAAGAACAGCATCCTGACTGGGTAGCCAACGTTGTACCAGTTCTGAAGAAGACCGGAAAGGTTCGAGTTCGCATAGACTTTTGGGATCTCAATGATGCTTGCCCTAAAGACGAGTTCTCTCTCCCAATTACTGATGTCATGATCGACAATACATGTGGATTCGAACGAATTTCTTTCATGGATGGCTTTTCTGGATATAATCAAATCTAGATGAACCCTGAAGATGAGAATAACTTCATTTTGTACTCCTCGGGGAGTGTACTGTTATACGGTTATGCCATTTGGTCTTAAGAACACAGGTGCAACTTACCAGCGGGCTATGAGTACTATCTTTCGAGATCATCTGTAAAAGACTGTCGAATGTTATGTTGATGATATTGCTGTTAAAAGTCGTCTCAAGGAAGATCACATTCAAGATTTAAGAACTATCTTCAATCTAATGTGCCAGCATCAACTCAAAATGAACCCACCAAGTCTTTTTGGGTGTCTCTAGTAGCAAATTTTACGACTTCGTCTTTACCTCTAAGGGTATACACGTTGATCCCGAGAAGATCAAACCCATTCAAGAGATGCGTCCTCCACGCAACCTAAAAGAGCTACGAGGATTCCAAGGTCGACTTGCGTACATCAGGTGGTTCATTTCGAATTTATCTCGACGTTGCAGACCATTTACTCAGTTAATGAAGAAAGGTGTATCTTTCGTTTGGACGAAAGAATGTCAACGAGTATTTGATGACATAAAGCGGTATTTAATGAGTCTACCGGTTCTTGTACCACCAATTTCAGGAATACCCTTCTTAATGTATATCCGGGCAATGGATCATTCATTGGGAGCTTTGCTGGCTCAGAAAACAAGGAAGGTCATGAACAAGCCATCTATTACCTTAGTTGAACAATGATTGGAGCTGAACATCGTTATAGTCCGGTGGAGAAAGAATATTTAGCCTTAATGTTCGCCATTCAGAAGACAAGACATTACATCATAGGCCAAACTATTCATGTCATATCCGAGTAAATCCTCTTCGAGTCTTAATGAAGAAGCCAAGTACACTCAATTCTAGGCTTGCCACGTGGGCCATATTATTAGCATATTATGATATGGGTTATGTTCCTCAAAAGTCTGTGAAGGCCAAGCACTTGCCGACTTCTGAGAGCTCATCCTGTCCCTGAGACATCTAAACTCTATGATGAGATTCTGGATGAAACATTGAATCAAATACGATCTCAGAAGAATTTTCTACCTGGAGGTTGTTCTTTGATGGAGCTTCTAGAATTGGACCTGGAGGTACCCTTGTGGCTGGGGTAGGAATTGTTCTCGTTTCACCCGATGGATTAACTATTCAAAGGGCTTATTCTTCAGACGAATCATGCTCTAACAATGTCGCAGAATACAATGCCTTGCTCATTGGACTCCAATTGGCTAAATAACCGGGTGTTGAATATCTCGAAGTATATGGCGACTCTAAGCTGATTGTTAATCAGGTTAGAGGCATATATGAAGTCCGACATCAAGATTTAGTACCATACCATGAAGCATCAACTAGGATAGCTTCTTCGTTCAAAGGATTCTTCATCGAACATGTATGTCGGCATGCAATATAGAAGCTGATGCCTTAGCTAACCTAGCTGCGGTATTGGCAGTTCCAGTCAAAAGATAACATATGGTTGTTATCTCTAATAGAGAACTATTATGTTGAAAACAACCACAACATTGAATTCAGCAACCTAACTGAAGTCAACGTCATTAGCAAGGACTGGAGAGCACCTTTCATTGATTTTGCAGTACATGACATCTTGCCAGAAGATCCTAAAGAAGCTACAAGTATCCGTCGTCGATCACTTCGATTCTATTATAATCATACTACTAAAACACTCTATCGAAGAACTTTTGATGGATTACTCTTGAGGTGTCTCGCTGGTGATGAAGCAAAGCAGATACTACGTGAAGCTCATGATGGTGTTTGTTGAGCACATCAGCTTGGTCCTAAACTACAGGATCGTATTCGACGTATGGGCTACTACTGGCCCTCTATGGTATCAGATGCTATTGACTATGCAATAAAATGCGTATATGTCAAATTCATGCAGATTTCATTCACCAACCATCGGAATTTCTTCATCTGACTGCTGCCTCATGGCCTTGAAGCTTGGGGCATGGATATAATTGGCCCTATCAATCCTCCTTCATCTAAAGGACATCGATTCATCTTAGCTATAATCGAATATTTCTCCAAGTGGGCAGAAGCTATACCTTTGGCAGAAGTTAAAACGAGTAGTGTCATCAACTTCATCAAACATCATGTGATATATAGATTTGGTGTCCCTCGCCGAATCATCCATGATAATGGGCCGCAATTCATCAGCCAGAAGTTTAATAGGTTCTGTGATGACAACAGAATCAATAATGTTGCCTCTACGGCCTATAATCCTGCGGCTAACGGGTTGGCTGAAGCGTTCAACAAGACCATTATTAAACTCCTTAAAAAGTTTGTCTCTATCAACAAACGTAATTGGAGTGATAAACTTAGAGAATGTCTATGGGCATATCGTACTACTGTCCGTAATCCTATAGGTTGCACACCTTTTTCTTTAGTATATGGGTGTGAAGCTGTTCTACCTTTGGAAATTCAAATTCCATCATTGGGAATTGCCATTGCTAATGAACTTACTATAGCAAAATAATGATCGTCTTCGGCTTCAAGAATTGGAGGCGCTCGACGAGAAAATGTTACTGGCTCAACAGCACATTGAACTTTATCAGCCCCAGATTTCAAAAGCCTTTAATCGCAAAGTCAGAGTGCGAACTTTTCAGGAAGGTGAGTTAGTCCTTACAGTTAGACGTCCTATGACTATGACACATATGAGCAAAGACAAGTTCGAGGCAAAATGGGAAGGGTCGTATGTGGTAAATAAAGTCTTCTCAAATGGAGCCTATCAATTAACAGATATGGATGGTAGAGTTTCTATGATGCCCATCAATGGCAAATTTCTCAAGAAATATTATGTATAAAGACAAATACACTTTATTTTCAGAGACATGATGTAAATAAAAGATCATTTTTTTATTCAAAAGTTGAATGGAATTACATAATATTAAAGACGGGCTTCCTGATTAAATACATAATTTGCCAATCGTTCAAGCATCTCATTGCCGAAACTCACGAAAAACTCGCAAGCAGCCATCCTCAATGCTTCTTCTTTGGCAGTTTTTTCCAGGTTCCACCAGTTTAGCAATCACATCCCGTCTCGGTGCAGGAACAGTTGAGCCTTCATCCCTTTCTTTCTGATGTGGCACTGGAGGCTCAGCAGGAGGCGTCTTAGTCTCTTCTTCAGTCTTCAGAGCGAGCAAATCTTTGGAAGATATTTTTTTGTACAAAAGGGAAAGAGATTGGCAATTTCTATAAAAGTTTTGTTCTATTTGTAGGCAAAATAACTAGATAATCGGCCTCGAGAACTGATGCGACTTTTGGAAAGAAGCACAACTGTTCGTTCATTTATAACTGATTTATTCATTTATAACTGACCATTCATCATCCCTTCTTCGAAACCGACGTGATTAATTCATTAATTTTCTTCTTCGAGAGTTTGAACGACCATTCATTCATTCAATGTCTCTTCTTCGAAAATTGAAGTGACTGATCACTCATTCATTTATCATAATGAGAATTCATGTCTCTCACGACCCTGAATTCCAAATATTCACGTCAAACAACTTACCACATTCATATTCTCTCTGGATTCTGTTATCTATGATAGCATATCAAAATCAAATTATAAAAGAAAGAATAAGAGAAGATGATTTCCTTATTTCTTCTTCAAAAAATATAGATACATCTTGATGGAAATCTATTACATCTCGGATTTTCATTCTAAATATAACATGAAGGTCTATTACATCTTTGGATCTTCTTATTTGTTGGTGGCAATTCCTTATCGTCTCGACCTGAAGCAACAAGCCAGAAAATGGAATCAACTCTGGTCTTCTCTCTCAGAAAGACGAGAGAAGAACCACAGAGTAGAGCAGCCCAAAGATGAGCTGATGTCAATACAACTGGTGGAGAGAAGAGGACCCGCCAGGGGAACTAGGAACGAAATCACCCTTGTGATACAATTCCTAGTTCTGCGTCTCCACCATCCAACTCTCATGTATATAGGCTCTTCCTACCATTTGAGAAAGACCCTTCTTAAATATGAAGAGTTCTGAGCTGTCTGATTTGAGTGTCAGAACCACATGAGCTGTCTGATGTGAGTGTCAGAAGAATGCCCTTTGCAGCATCCAAATCACCAATGCCAGTCTTGAAGAAGCTTGTTAACCGAGTCTCTGCACATATTAATAAAACAGGAGGAGTTAGCAGAATCTATCAAACAGTGTGCACCTATCAACAGACGCATACCAGCAATATGCGTCTATCAACAGACGCATATCAACAATGTGCGCTTATCAACAGGCACAAACCAGCAGTGTGCGCCTATCAACAGGCACATATCAGCAATGCGTGCCTACCAATAGGCGCACATCAACACTGCGTACTGATCAAACAGGCGCATATCAAAATTGCACGCTGATCAACAGACGCATATCTCTTCAGTGCGAGTCGATCAAACTAGCGCATGTCAGCAATACGCGCCTTTGATCGAAGCTAAACACTAGACCACGGTGTGCACCTATTCTCAAAAATAGTTATCGACAGTGTCTACAACATGCAAGTCAGTGCTTATCTTCAAAAGTGGCACAAAAGAAAAATGCTCATATAAGAAAATTATTGGTTCTTTGTTGAGACTTACCAAATTTTGAAGGTACAACATACAAAAGAATAACATCAGAATGAAGTGGCGCAAGTAGGACCTTGTGAGAAGCCATTTGTTTTGAGAAAGTATGAACGACTCTTTCGTTTCTGGTTGTCCTTTTTAAAAAGAGTGAAAGATGAAGGCGGGTACGTCATTCTAGGAGCCTATTTTAGGAAAGAACTAAAAATGGGCGCCTAAAACCGTGTGACGACTGCCATGTGTCCCTCAGAAGAAACAGTAAACAAAGAATTAGCCAAAAGAATGCGACCACGTGCGCTATTTAAAATCTCAACCACACAATGTATCAGAAATTATAGATTTCATTGCATTAAGATGGGTGGACCCCTACAATCAAGGACTTCAGAAAAGAGAATAAAAGTTATTTTGCTTAAAACATTATTCCTTGTTCTTGCCTTCATCGGTCTGACGAAGGACGGCGTCTAATTCTTGCATGTTGCGGATCCCCGAACGACGCATCAGATTAAGGAATCCCTTCGAATCGCCGTGCTCTTCAGAGGATGGCCTACCACTCGAGCGATTGAAGACTGTCGAGTTTAAATCGAAACAGCCTAAAAAGTTCACTGCCCTCAATGCCGGGTCAGCCTCCAACAAATAAGTCGACGGCGCGACATCATGCCCCACTTCAGGAGACTTGATTGTAGTATCAACATTTGTCTCCATCTCTTTCTTCTTGGAGGCCATTGAAGAACAGAAGTGAAGAATAAAGCACAAAGATCAACTACTACATATATATCAACAAATTGACTCTTCGTATTCCTCATGGGAAACTGAAAATCATCAATGAAACTCAGGAAGACGAAGAAGAGGTTGAGTGTTTTCAAGAAAGAAATTTAATTATGATGACCGGTTGTTGACTAGCGCAACTTGACTCAGTCAAAACTTTTCTAAATTCAAAGTATTTCAAAACTTTGAAACGTTTTAAGTTTTGAAAACTTTAAAGGGGGTCTTGTAGGGCCTAAAAATCAAGTTGTGCCCTGAATATACTAATCAGTGATCAAGTTGCGCCCCAAAAATTAGGTTACGCCACTGATATGAAGCTCAGAGAACAGACTGCACCGCTAAACAGGTTGCGCTATATATCAGACTGCGCCCAGTCTTGTTGCACCCAAATCTACGTGGCGTCTGACACTTAATGGCCATCATTACCTGACAACACTGACAACTGACACCACAGTGAACGAGGAAAATCTCTTCGAATCCCGTAAATTGTGCCGCTCAAGGGGAGTTGGTTGACAGCTATCTTGTATGCTTCGTAAGTTGTGCCTAGGCGCAATCCAGACAAAATTCTTAGTTGCGCCTAGGCGCAATCTGAATGACTTCTGCTCAAAGGCTGCCACGTGTTTAGGCACAGCCCAAATCAAGAGCAGTTTGACTCATTGACTGAAGGTCGCGCAACCTGATAAAGTTGGGACAACTTATATTCTAAAGCAGGATGACGTGGCGCACATGCCACTAATCTCTCAAGACGTGTCTACTATCCTGTACACGACCACGCGTATCTCAATCATATGATGTCACGCGTCTAAATACAGCTAGTACATGACTTAACAACTGAATAAAAGTTGGCGCAATAGGAGGTTGGCGCAACAGGAGGTTGGCGCAACCCAATGTGGCGCAATCTAGCCTCGCGCACATCAGAATAACTGCTAAAATAGTTATTTCTTGAACTCTATAAATAGATTTTCCAATCATTATGAAATTATCAGATACATATGCACAGAGATCAAGAACTCTTGCAAAATTGCTGCTGTATTCTCCAGAGGCTACAGTCTTCAAGTTCACATAGTCTAAAGGATAAAGTGATCGTCTTCTGATCAGATTCCTACAGTTGTACTTCTCCAGAATTCATTATACTTTGTACTATTCTTTTAAGTTTGGAATAAACTTTTTGTTTTTTGCAAACAATTAAGTCTGAAGGCAGAACCAGCATAGGCGCCCGCATCCCCTGAAAAGGGTGCCTATGAGTTTTGGTAAGGGGATATCCCTCTCTCTCCTATATATTCTCTCAAGTAGATGAAGCACTTCATGTCCACATTATCTCTGGATTGCTCCTCTATACCTGGAAGATGCAACTACCATGTCCATATTACCTCTGAGTAGTCGTTCTTCCTGCATCAGTTTTGTGGTTATTCCGGCGGTCTAAAAAATAGTTAACGTCCATATTACCTCTAGATTGTTGTTCTATATTCCGATAAAGATTAAGCCTACCACGTCCATATTACCTCTGGTCAGGCAAATCCCTGGTGAAGATTCCCTCTTTATTTGAAGACAAAAGCAAAAGGGGACATGAAAGCTTCTATATATAAAAATATGTGGCTACAAAGACCTATTATAGACTCTTCGTAGTTACATACACAGAAGCAAAAAAGGCTAAAATTGTAGTACAAGCTCTCAATAGCGTGGGCAAGGCGGTGACAGTATCAATCATTTCCTGGTTAAAAGGAAGTCGCCCCCCGAAGCAGCTACTGACCCGAGCCGGGGATGAAGACCAGCACAGGACTCCCCTTTCTCCCCAGCTGGCCATGGGAGCAGCCACAGTTGCAGGCCTTTCTATTCTTCAGAAGGGCAAGCAAGCCAAATCCAGGAAGCAGAGGTCCAAAATGCCATTGACACCCACGACATCCAGAGCATAGGGACGTCTCGAGATCCAGTGGTAGTTCTATTACAGCTTCTTCGGATGAAAAGGTTTGCCACCAACGGCCGTCTCAAGCAAACTCCAGGGTCGTCAGCAGCCGAGTGTCGGAAATGCAAGGCCATTATGGAAGTAACAGTCTTCTCTTAGAAGGGGTAGTCCTTTATATAGACTATTCGCCTGGTCCAAGTACGAGACAGATGTCGGTCAGAAGGAAGCTTACATGCTAAGCTAAAGCTCCACTCCATGTCAGACGACAGTACTGCGAGTGACCGAAGGAACGTAACTCTGGACCTCCTCTGCCAAAGAGATTCGTAATCCCTGTAAAGACGCAAGAGGCTCCAATATCAAGAAGTCATTAGGAGCTATTGCTATGAAATGATGACTCAAGACAATTAATGTTAAAGAGTTAGGCGTGACAACACCCATCACCCAGCTCATACAATCCTGTCACGTGTTCATGCTTCTGTTCAAAGTATCCCAAGCTTGACTCAAGTTCGGGACAATTTGAAAGGAGTGTTGTAGAAGCATGAAAATTTTCAGCTGATGACATCCCTTCGCCACAGAGTAGATGATATAAAGGCTCAACCCAAGTGCTAAAAAGACAAAATAGAGGATATGGAAAGAAGTCCCTTATGTGTCATGTCTACCAAAGTCTAGTACAGACACATCGAGACTACACAAAAAGGACTAATTCTGTTTGTCTACAAAGGATCTGGTACAGGTTCGACAGAGCCTAGAAGGGTCTATAAGAAATTTGGTCTTCGTCAAAGCGTATCCCTTCTTCTTCATGCCAGAAGATTGACCTCTATCGAGGCATATTCTGACCTTTTTATCGGTGCAAGCCTCCCAGAAGCATATCAGCCACTCAGCCAAAGCAAGCAGCTTCCTGAAGCAGTCATTGGCCCGAACCTTCAAAGAGCGCAGCAGGTCGTCAGGACCTCAAAGATCCCTCAGACGTCACCCAAAGTTGAACTCCCTAAGGAGGACATTTACATATTCCTTAAGGGCAGGGACGGCTCCTTCTACACAGAGTTCTTCTATAGAACATGGCGCCTATGAACGAGAAAAGTCTCAACCAGCAGCCAAAAAATACAAGGCCGATCGCCGCTCGAAGTAAGTTTGGATCTCGCATGGTAGTGAAAAATGCTAAGAAGAAGACAACGACTCTTCAGAGGAGAACTTTCATTTTATAGGACTTAGAATGGCCTAGAGTGCACGCTACATGGCCGACGGTCAGAATTCTCGCATTAATGGGATGAACCTAAGACTCAACACGATGAGTGTCAGTCTTAGACCCTTAGAATTCCCCATATTACGGTAGCATTTAAGAGGGAAGTCCTTAAAGAGCGGGTATTTATTGCTCTTTACTTCAGAAGCCAAATCCTTCAAGCTAGAGGTGCAGCTACTCGCCTGCGCCAACCTCTGAAGCAAGATGGTGGTAGGCCCCGCCTTTTTCTTTGCTTCAGAAACCAATGTCTTCACTCCAGAGGCGCAGCTACCTGCCTGCGCCAACCCCAGACATACAAGGGTGTTATACCCTTTCCTCCAAAGCCAACGCCTTCAAAGTTCAGAGGTGCTGCTACTTACATGCGTCTACATGAGGTACAGGATAGTGATATGCTCACACCATTCCATTCCTACGGCGTAGTCATCTTCCCCGATCCAGAAGTTTAAGTCAGTTCTCTACATGAGACTTGGGAACTCCCACTGTAACCAATACAAGTCAGCTTGTCGCTCCAAAAGCACAGTAACCTCGCCAACCTGAAGGACAAGCCTACTCGTCGCCTACAGCACAGTGACTCTATTATTCCGAAACACAGCTTCATCGTTGCTCTAAATGCACAGAAGTCTCGTAGTCATTCGAAGCCAAGTCCACTCGTCGTCTGAAAGCACAGAGGCTCCGTTGTCTCTAGAAGCATGGTCTACTCGTCGCTCCAGAAGCACAGCAGTACTTAGTCCTCACCAGAGGTGCAGGAAGTATGGGTCCACCCTAATTGGTTTGTTTAAACCGCCTCTTGCAGAAAAGATTGGAATTAAATCATGATTGATATCATATCATATTGATTTAAATCTCAGACGAGGATTAATTAGACGCCAAATCTAGGATGAAATCTCAAGATTTACTCAACTACATCCGAGCAAGCAAATCGGCATGCACATGTGTCACCTCCTTCGGTTATATTGATAACCACCAGAGATCTCGATTGAGGAAAATCTTGATGTCCGCCACGTGTCAGCGCCGCAGAAGTCTGCACCGTACAATGATGGTAGATTCTTTCATATCTCAGGAACCCTAATACACATCACATATGTGCTCGATTCTCTATAAATATAATGAGTTCTCCTTCAACTAGAAAAAAAAGAGAACCTTCATCTAAGAAGGAACCACTAACCAACCAACAGAAGAACAACCACCTCCAAGGGATCTTTTTCCTCAGACAGCCTCTTGATCGGTGACCCCAGAGTTCCATCAAAGGCGCCAGAGTAAGGTTGATCCGTCGTCAGATTGTCAATGGAGTAAAGGAGCCGCTGTAATGCTCGATCTCCACCGTCACACTTTCCTAAAAACCTCTTCTTCCTGTACTGAGAATATCCTGTTTAGGACTTTCTTCTTTGTACACAGATACCTTATACGTTCAATAAAGCAAAAAATTCGTCCAAGTTGTTATGTCGAACACACACACACACACACACACAAACAAACATACCACTCAAGTACACTAACACACACTCACACTCCCAACTCACACACTGTCACACATGTGTGTGCCACATACACACACACACATACTGACTCCCAAAGCCTGTACATAGACCTGTGCAAGTGCACCCCCTTCCTACTTTACACTTGTCTGTGCAATGGCTCAAGGCTGCTGCCCCATGACACTGTGCAAGCACACTGCTGTGCAGGGTGTACAAGCCCCCTGCACCTGTACATGGACTCTTCTGCCACATGTTGTACAGAAAATCTCAATCCCCTGTTGCTGTGCAACCAGCAGGGCATAATCTGAGTGCATTTCTACCTGGACACTGTACACACCTAGGTAACCTCTTGAGTTGTTATGCAGGATACTTGACCACTGTACACAGGAAACACCACTCTAAGGCTCTCCACCTAAACTTTCACGCATACTAACATACATGTTCACTTGTATACATGCTCTAACTCACACATAAAAACTCACACATACAAGGTGCACACACTCTATTTAACTATACACACTCATAACCTCATAACCAAGTCACTGTCTGCACATAGATGAGACCCCCTCATTACCTGTGCATGCATAGGCACACCCTGGGTAGTGGCCTAAGCCCTGCCTAAGCACATGCCTCCAGGCCTGTTGACAAGGGAAGATCCCCTGCTGCTAGGGATAAGGAAGTCCCCTCCCCCTGTCCTGTCTAACCTGTGCAGGGCCTATTTGCCTGTGCAGTAGCTATCCTTCTCTCTTATTACGCTGTGTATCCCGTACACACATTATATTACATGCTAACACACTCAAATATAGCCTACTGCTACAGCTGTCTGTACAATAACACCCCTTACTTCAAGCCACACACACTCTGTGACATCAGTTGCTGCTTGCACAGAGGCTCCCTTGCCCCTGCCTGTGCAATTGGTACACATGTGCACCCTGTTGTCTGCACAAGTACAAAAATAAGTGTCTACACCTGCTGTGCAGACCAGTGCACAAGGCCTGTACCAAGTGGCCTACTCCTTTATGCACAGGTGCTCTGCACACCTGCTCTCCCATATCCAAATGCACATCAGTGCAAAATCTGTGCACAAGAGGTGCACCTGTTGCTATGCATATGCAATATGGGTATCAAACTCAAAATGATACACTAGGATATACCCTATGGTCTGAACACATAGACACTCTACAGGGCAGTTGACACATACATATCCTTCCCAAAACTTGACCTCACATATGTTGATTTCCAATCCTTACTAACACACCTACTGACACCTATACATATTAACCTCACGACTTACACAGGAATACATGGATTTATTGAATCTAGCTACTGCTACAACATGCATGTTAGACACACAGGTTCTAAAATAAACCTACACATACTCAAGCACTCACACATGTACTTACTGCACCTACACTATCCGCTAGCCCTCTCAAGACTGAGACAATAGATAGCAGTCCATGCATGAGTATGCTCATGTATAAACATTCATGACTATACCATATCTACTACTATACCTCTCTATATGAGCATACACTGTCACTACTACATTTCTAGTTTGAGGATATTTTTGTCATTTTTCGGGTTATTTGAATTTATTAGAATTTATTTGAATTTATGGGAATTTTTAGGATTTATTTTAGAATTGTTTGAATGAGGGTTGGCTAGATTGACTTTGACTAGCAATGACCTTGGTAGACTAACCTAGGAGCTAATCCTAGTTGAGTTTGGACTTGGTTAGGTCATGCAACCCTAGTTAGACTAGAGTTGACCTATGGTTAGTTATTTGACTCAAGTTAGGATATAAAGTCATAAGCCATGACTTATGGTTGAACCAATGATTAATAACTTGGCATATAGGAACCCAAAGCCCAACCCACTAGCAACCCTAACCCAAACCCATAGTGGCCGGCCACATGCTCTAACCTAGGGATTACCACTTATAAATATCCTCTTCCTTTAGGTTAAGCCTCTTTAGGAAGAACAAGTTTTAGAAAGAGGTATTATCCCATCTTCATTAATTCATATAAAATCCTATTTATTTTATTTTTTTCCCTCAAACTAATTACAATAGGTTCTAAATATAGTGTTCTTGCTGTTGTGGAGTGTTATTCTCAGATTCATATCAATTTGGAGAAGTTTGCTAGCAAGAGGAAACCCCCCCATTTGAGGCTTTTCTTGCATTTGGTCACCAATAGGTAAATCTATATAAACTCCATTAATTTCTAGATTTCTTTGCATGTAGACATAGCCCTAGGTGTCCCCTAGCCATAGGAATTGATTTCGTGTCCAGGTGGACCCATTTCGTGTCCGTATCGGACACGTATCCGACCTAGGTCTAAGTGTTCGATGAAATGCCCCAAAGGGCATTTCAATTTAATTTCTAGAAAGTAATTGAATAGAAAATCATGTTTTTATGTTGCTTACATGTTTCCAGTGGACTGATATGGATTTGGTGTCGTGTCGTCACGAATTGGACACGTGCACACGAGGGTGCACACGCGCGCGCGCACGGGCTGCGTGTCCTGCTACTCGGGGTAGATTTCTCACTGGACACAGCACGAGGACACGTGGGATTTTGAGGACATGTTGGGGCAGTGTCTGACACGACACTCCCCAAGTGGCACGACCCTTTGTGTCGTGTCGGAGGACACGTTCTCCTGCCCGTACTGGAATTTCACTGACTGTATCAATCGGGTTTTGTGCACTGTTGCAGCTTTCGTATTGGACACTGACACGACTTGGACACGTGTTATCTAGCCAAATGTGTAGTCCTATAGGTGGGCTACCTAGGTCAGTGAGCACGAGGTGTCCCATACCCTGTGTCGTGTCCAGTTCATTTGGACATGGCCGTACGAGGCCTGATATTTCATTATTTTCCTGATACTCAGTTGTTTGCAGTTGGACACCTCGTGTCCAGCTTTGTGGACACGAGCACACACCCTTGACATATGTGCACATGTACACACCCTATATGTTAATTACCAACCATAATTTTTACATATTAAATTGTTTATTAGTTATCAATTTCCTTTTACCCAATTTCTGAAACCATATAATATTCTCAGTTTTCCCAGGTTTCCACATCGAGTTTTGACAGTTATTTTTACCTATTTAAATACTGTTAATGATTGGTTTTAGTCCCTAATATGATTCTCCTATTTGTAATCTAACCATGGGTTGATTTTAGGCTGATTTGATGGTCTATTGGTTTTGTATTGGGTTCAAAAATGGGGGTTTGAATTTTGGGACTGAACTGTTAATATCTGAAACTGTTTTGGTAATGTGATGAATTGATTTCCTTTCCTCCTCTTCCTTGTGCAGTGGCAGTCTCATTCCTGGACACCCTCACTCCCTAACACACAGCTTCACACACACACCCTCACACTCTTCACATTTTTCCCTCTCACTCACTTCACTGATACACACTCTAATTTCTGTCACACACAAGCTTCACTCAATAACACACACACACACACACACAGTTTTAATACTCTCACATCACTCTCTCACTGTTTACACCACATGACACTCTCTACACACACACACACATGCTCTCTCTCTATGTAATGTATATATATATATATATTAGGTTGGTGGCCTATATATGCATATATGTTTATATATATATATATATATATATATATATATATATATATATATATATATATATATATATATATATATATATATATATATATATATTATATGAATATGTAATATATGTATATGATGTGTTATATATATAGTGTGGGTTATATGTCAACATGTATGGAAATGCAATATAAACATGAATGTGTGTACATAGAGTATATGTATATGCCTATATGTATGTAGGTAGCTATATAGTTGTATTGTAATATAGCCTTGTAATGGTATGTGTTAGCTAGTTAGCCTAGTATAGACTAATGTAGACTAGTTAGACCTAGAATGACTTGTTTGACCTAGTTTGACCATAGTTGACCTAGGTTTGACTTCTTGGTTGACTAAGGTTGACCAAGAGTTGACTTTGGCCTAGATTGACCTAGATTCATCTAGAATGCATTGAATTGCATATTGTTATCATTTTAGACTTGTTGTGACTTGTGCTGTTCTGATTAGGAGCCAGACACCTCTCCTTGGACAGTACATTTCATCCGGACACTCAGATACCAGGCGAGTACATTCTCTGATCATTTTATATCCTGCTTAAAATTATTTTCCTGCATTAAATTACTTTACTTGATACTGCATGTTGGTCACACGGATTAGTACTATATGGATCCCTTCTTGAGATTTTATCCCTTCAGGGAGCATCGGGTACTTCATGTTCGGTGCATTTCACCTACATGGCATATCACTATGCTTTATTGGTTCATCGATCACTTGTGACATGTACTTTCATAATCACAGAGTCTTCCTTGAATCCTTATCCCATTTATTGGGTTTTCCTAGAATCCCCATTTATGGGACTTCCATGTACCACCCTTCGGGGGCCTTTGCATGGAATCATAACATAACCTGGTTGGATCCTTGTGTATTGATTGGGGGTACGGGGGAGTAGAAGTAGACATGTGAATAATATCCAGTAGTGTAGCATCAGAATCATTCCATAGTGTAGCATCAGAATCATCCTATGCCATTTACATGTCTATATTGTACTCTGACTCACTAGCCACTGTTAGTTCTTTATTATAGTAGATATTTCTATTTATAGTTCTCTCTCTGTTTACATACTGTATTTTTTTATTACCTGTATCTTACTTTACTGCATGATTATATTTTCTAACCTGCTATGAACTGTTGAGATGTATTGTGCTCGCTCATGTCCTGACTGGACCTGTTGAAAATATTACAGAGGACGAGGAGGAGGCCTGTGTGGATACCTTCTACGGGGCATCCCTAGACGACACTTGCGAGCTGGACTCTCAGGAGGACCCAGCTCTAGCTGATGACATTACCCCCTTTGCCTAGACTAGCTTAGTTAGGCCTATCTTATTTATGTTGTCTTGAGACTGTTTTAGCTAGACTTTATTTCTGTCTGGAGATTCTGAGTTGTATATATTCTTTCATATTCAGTAGCTGAGATTTGTACTCTGGATATTTGCTGGGATATTATCTTAGACTATTTTATCATCTGTATTTCCTTGAGTTCTATATCATATCGTGCTTCTTCTTCCTTAGTTGTGATTGAGTTTACTTCTATCATGTCACTCCCATTCGGGGAGTATAAACTGTTTAGTATATTATTGCTAGATATTGTGACCTAGGACAGCGTTCTATCGCCGACACTGCGGCGTAGGCTGGACGTACCCACATCTCGTGCCCTTACTCTAGGGTGCGGGTCGTGACACATTTTTAGTGGTGGCTCATGCAGGTCTAGACTAGAAGTGTAGTGGTATTCGAACTAGAGTATCACTACAGCATGCAGTAGGATATAGGACATTAATTTTTAAGGTACTCAATCATATTAGGAAAAAATTCTTTTTATTGCCATCTAAATCCTTATTGTCAACTGATCCTTTTGAATTTTAATTGTCCGCCTTTGTTATATCGCTTCTTTCTCAGAAATTGATACTCTTGTTTGGTCTGTCTTCAGGATGGTAGAGACTCGGTCGCAGCATACCATTCATGGGGATGCTATAGAGGGGTCTGCTACCTCTCAGCTAGTACAGCAGGGCCAGGAGACTGTAGCTCCTACCACCTCTGCTCGTATTGAGGCTCCAGCAGCAGCAGCACGGGGTATGCCTCCACCGGCTCGGAGGCAGGACCCAGTCATCGCAGAGGAGCCCTTCCAGCAGCCGCCGCCTACAGGATACGTGGATACGGCACAGATGTTCGCATACTTCCAGCAGTTCATGGACCGACAGCAGGCTCGATAGGACCGGGGCATGGATTTGGCCCTCACGACAGTCGCAGCTCGACCAGTGGTTCAGCAGCCAAGGACACCGGGGATAGAGCAGTTCCAGAAGATGAGCCCAGAGACTTCCTGGGGACAGAGGGGATTCTATATGCTGATGAGTGGATCGAGCATATATAGGAGATCTTCCGTCTGGCCCGGATACCGGCAGATCTCCAGATCGAGGCAGCAGCTAGCCGGATGCGAGATCTTGCTCGTACCTTGTATCAGTCAGACCCCAGGATGGGGGTAGCTGGGCAGACTTGGGAGGAGTTCAAGGGCTTCTTCAAGAAGAAGTTCTTTCCAGATTCAGCGCTCAGAACCTTGGAGTCGCAGTTCGAGAGCCTAGTCCAGGGGAGCCTATCCGTGGAGGAGTATGTTGGGGAGTTCGGCCGCCTCAGCAGATTCGTAGAGGGCTTGAGCGAGACGGCGAAGGCCCAGAGGTTCCGGAAGGGTCTGGTCAAGGAGGTCAAGTCCTTGACCAAGGGCAACAGGGATGCCACATTTGAGGAGATCTTGATGGAAGCCTTATTGGCAGAGGATAATCTTGAGCTTAGGCTCAAGAGGGGGCGAGACCCAGTTGGGGGCAGCAGCAGCGGAGGCCAGGCCAAGAGGCCTCACTTCCAGCACCAGCAGCCGAGGCAGTTCCAGCCGCAGCCGATACAACAGAGGCCAGTTCACCAGCAGCAGCAGCCGAGACAGTACCAGCAAGGCCAGAGACAGGTGATCACTTATGCTTACTACAAGAAGCCCGGGCATATCGCCAATGAGTGCCGGAAGAGGCTAGGCCAGTGCCTAGTGTGTGGTTCAGCAGACCACCAGATGAGGGAGTACCGCATGGGACGAGTAGCTCAGAGAGCAGCAGTCAGAGCTCCAACAGGCCAGCAGAGGGGACCAGCCCTGTCGATACAGTAGCAGAGGTTCGTCCAGCACCAGCAGCAGGCTAGGGGAGGCCAGCAGGGGCGAGCTTTTGCCATGGCGGCTGGGGATACAGAGGTGATAGGAGAGCTGATCGCAGGTTCGGTTCTTCTCGACTCCAGACCAGCTTTTGTATTATTCGATTCCGGTGCTTCGCACAGCTTCATATCAGTATCTTTTGCGATTAGAGACTATATCATAGCTGAATCGTTGCCTAGGACTTACAAGATCACGACCGGGGGTGGCATTATCCACGTGAGTAATGTTTGTAAGGGTCGGAGTGTAGTTTTGGGAGGCCGTGAGTTGGAGGTGAGCCTGCTCGTAATACCATTGCCGAACTACGATATAGTACTCGGTATGGATTGGTTGAGCAGGCACCACGCCAGCATCGATTGCAGAGGGGGTAGAGTTCTCTTCAGAGCACCGAGGGAGCCAGAGTTCGAGTACTCCAGACGTCAGGTGGAGCAGAGCAGCGGAGTCTTCTGCGGAGTCTCGGTTGAGGAGCAGGCAATTCCACACCCCTTGATAGCAGAGTATATAGATGTTTTCCCAGAGGAGTTGCCTGGATTGCCACCAGACAGAGACATTGAGTTCTCGATAGACTTGGTTCCAGGAGCGGAACCCATCTTTCAGTATGTCTATCGGGTGAACAATAGTGAGTTGGTGGAGCTGAAGAAGCAGGTGGATGAGCTGCAGGACAAGGGCTTCATCCGTTCGAGTTTGTCGCCATAGGGTGCACCAGTGTTGTTTGTGCCGAAGAAGAATGGGTCAGTACGAATGTGTATTGACTATAGGGCACTCAACAACCTCACGATCAAGAACAGATACCCACTGCCGCGGATCGACGATCTATTTGACCAGTTGAGCGGAGCTCGGGTATTTTCCAAGATTGATCTGAGGTCGGGATATCACCAGGTGAAGGTGAAGAGGGAGGATATTCCCAAGACCGCTTTCAGGACGCGGTACGGGCAGTTTGAGTTTTTGGTTATGCCGTTTGGGCAAACCAATACACCAGTAGTGTTTATGAACCTAATGAACAAGGTTTTCCACCAGTACCTGGATCAGTTTATGGTGGTGTTCATTGAAGACATATTGGTATATTCCAAGACTGAGGAGGAGCACGAGGAGCATTTGAGGATCGTGCTGGAGACTCTCAGGAAGGAGCAGCTTTATGGGAAGCTCTCCAAGTGTGAGTTCTTCTTGGACCGGGTGGACTTCTTGGGGCATGTGGTGACTGGAGATGGTATCTCAGTTGACCCCAAGAAGATTGTAGCAGTTGAGGCATGGGCAGCGCCGACTTCAGTTGTAGAGATCAGGAGTTTCCTGGGGCTGGCAGGATATTATCGGAGATTTGTGCAGGATTTCTCCCGGGTTACAGAGCCGTTGACTCGGTTGACCCGGAAGGATGCTGAGTTCGTTTGGTCAGAGGAGTGTCAGGCAGCTTTTGATGAGTTGCAGAAGCGGCTTACGACAGCTCCGATTCTGACATTGCCTTCAGGATCAGGTGGATTCACTATTTATAGTGATGCTTCAGGGAAGGGGCTGGGTTATGTGTTGCAGCAGCACAAAAAGGTGATTGCCTATACTTCCAGGCAGTTACGTCCCCATGAGAAGAACTACCCTACCTACGACCTGGAGCTTGCAGCAATAATATTTGCTCTGAAGTTGTGGAAGCATTATCTGTATGGAGAGAGGGTAGAGATTTTTACAGATCACAAGAGCTTAAAATATGTGTTCACTCAGAAGGAGTTGAACATGAGGCAGCACAGATGGCTAGAATTGATGAAGGACTTTGACATCCTACTTCAGTATCACCCAGGGAAGGCCAACGTGGTTACTGATGCCTTGAGTAGGTATCCGACAGCCATGTGTTTGACCATGGATCGTCAGTTGCTTGCAGACTTGGAGAGCCTTGGGATTGAGATGATCGTGCCCGGAGTGCAGCTGCAGATGTGGGGCATGCAAATTCAGTCAGACTTGGTGGAGAGGATCAAGTCGGCACAGTTTGAGGACGTTGCTCTACGGTGTCTCCGAGAGCAGGTTCGAGCGGGATTGGTGGACGGCGAGTTTTCTCTTGCAGAGGATAGTGCCTTGAGACACGGTTCCAGATTATGTGTGCCCAGTGGAGAGCTCAGGGAGCAGGTTTTACAGGAGGCCCACAGATCTCAGTACTCTATACACCCGGGTGCAAACAAGATGTACCGAGATCTGAGGGAGCATGTTTGGTGGTCCGGGATGAAGCGGGAGGTGGCTCGCTTCGTGGCTAGGTGTTTGGTCTGTCAGCAGGTCAAGGCAGAGAGGCAGAGGCCCGATGGATTGTTGCAGCCGCTGCCCATTCCCGAGTGGAAATGGGAGCATATCACTATGGACTTCGTATCAGGATTGCCGCATACACCAGGAGAAAAAGACGCAATTTGGGTCATCGTTGACAGGTTGACCAAATCGGCCCACTTTTTGCCATTTAATGTGGGTACGTCTACAGAGAGGCTGGCAGAGATGTATATGCGGCAGATAGTCAGGATTCATGGAGTTCCAGTCAGCATCGTCTCAGATCAGAATAGTCGCTTTACTTCCTATTTCTGGAGGAGTCTGCAGACCAGCTTGGGCACTCAGCTCAAGTTTAGTACTGCATACCACCCCCAGACGGACGGACAGTCAGAGAGGACTATTCAGACACTTGAGGATATGCTGCGGACGTACGTCCTGGACTTTGGAGGTTCCTGGGAGGATCATATACATTTGGTGGAGTTTGCTTACAATAACAGTTTCCAGGCTAGCATTGAGATGTCACCTTTCGAGGCTCTGTACGGGCGTAGGTGTCGTATACCCTTATCTTGGGATGATGTTGGTGAGCGAGCTTTACTGGGGCCAGAGATGGTTGTTGACGCAGCCGAGAAGGTGAAGCTCATCAGGGACAGACTTCGTGTGGCGCAGGACAGACATTGGCACTGGGCCGAGGCCGATAGCCACCGGAGGCCCTTGGAGTTTAAGGTACAAATTAGAGTAGGATTAGATTTAGGTTTGTTTGTTTGTGATTTTGATCATGTTTATTTATAATAATTAATTGAGACCTTGCTTGTGATTAGGTCGAAGTCCAGGTTTTCTTGAGGATATCTCCGACTCGTGGTACGATACGTTTTGGTGGAGGTGGGAAGCTTAGCCCGTGCTTCATCGGCCCTTTCGTTATCAGCGGGAGAGTCGGTGACGTGGCATACAGGCTAGACTTGCCACCTGCACTGGTGGAGGTCAACAACGTATTCCATATATCACAGTTGAGACGGTACGCGGCTGACCCTAGCCATGTGCTCGATCATTCGGAGATTGAGGTTGGGCCTTCTCTCAGTTATCCAGAGCAGCCAGTGGAGATACTGGATCGACGGAAGAAGGTTCTGAGGAACCAGGTCATACCCTTGGTATGCGTCGCATGGAGGCATCATTCTCCAGGAGAGTCTACCTGGGAGCGGGAAGATGAGATGCGCGAGCGATACCCATATCTTTTCGGACCTTGAGGTATACTTTTATATCCTTCTCAGCAGTTAGTTTCGCCTTTAATTTCGAGGACAAAATTCTGTTAAGGAGGGTAGATTTGTCACTACCACATTTCTAATTTGAGGGTATTTTTTTCATTTTTGGGGTTATTTGAATTTATTAGAATTTATTTGAATTTATGGGAATTTTTAGGATTTATTTTGGAATTGTTTGAATGAGGGTTGACTAGATTGACTTTGACTAGCAATGACCTTGATAGACTAACCTAGGAGCTAACCCTAGTTGAGTTTGGACTTGGTTAGGTCATGCAACCCTAGTTAGACTAGAGTTGACCTATGGTTAGTTATTTGACTCAAGTTAGGATATAAAGTCATAAGCCATGACTTATGGTTGAACCAATGATTAATAACTTGGCACATAGGAGCCCAAAGCCCAACCTACTAGCAACCCTAACCCAAACCCATAGTGGCCGGCCACATGCTCTAACCTAGGATTCCCACCTATAAATATCCTCTTCCTTTAGGTTAAGCCTCTTTGGGAAGAAAAAGTTTTGGAAAGAGGTATTATCCCATCTTCATTAATTCATATAAAATCCTATTTATTTCCTTTTTCCCTCAAACCAATTACAATAGGTTCTAAATATAGTGTTCTTGCTGTTGTGGAGTGTTATTCTCAGATTCATATCAATTTGGAGAAGTTTGCTAGCAAGAGGAAACCCTCACATTTGAGGCTTTTCTTGCATTTGGTCACCAATAGGTAAATCTATATAAACTTCATTAATTTCTTGATTTCTTTGCATGTAGACCTAGCCCTAGGTGTCCCCTAGCCATAGGAATTGATTTCGTGTCCAGGTGGACCCATTTCGTGTCCGTATCGGACACGTATCCGACCTAGGTCTAAGTGTTCGATGAAATACCCCAAAGGGCATTTCGATTTAATTTCTAGAAAGTAATTAAATAGAAAATTATGTTTTTATGTTGCTTACATGTTTCCAGTGGACTGATGTGGCTTTGGTGTCGTGTCGTCACGAATTGGACACGTGCACACGAGGGTGCACACGCGCGCGCGCACGGGCTGCGTGTCCTGCTACTCGGGGTAGATTTCTCACTGGACACAACACGAGGACACGTGGGATTTTGAGGACACGTTGGGGCAGTGTCTGACACGACACTCCCCAAGTGGCACGACCCCTTGTGTTGTGTCGGACACGTTCTCCTGCCCGTACTGGAATTTTACTGACTATATCAGTTGGGTTTTGTGCACTGATACGGCTTTCGTATTGGACACTGACACGACTTGGACACGTGTTATCTAGCCTAATGTGTAGTCCTATAGGTGGGCTACCTTGGTTAGTGAGCACGAGGTGTCCCATACCCTGTGTCGTGTCCAGTTCATTTGGACATGGCCGCACGAGGCCTGATATTTTATTATTTTCCTGATACTCAGTTGTTTGCAGTTGGACACCTCGTGTCCAGCTTTGTGGACACGAGTACACACCCTTGACACGTGTGCACATGTACACACCCTATATGTTAATTACCAACCACAATTTTTACATATTAAATTGTTTATTAGTTATCAATTTCCTTTTACCCAATTTCTGAAACCATATAATATTCCCAGTGTTTCCAGGTTTCCACATCGAGTTTTGACAGTTATTTTTACCTATTTAATTACTGTTAATGATTGGTTTTAGTCCCTAATATGATTCTCCTATTTGTAATCTAACCATGGGTTGATTTTAGGCTGATTTGATGGTCTATTGGTTTTGTATTGGGTTCAAAAATGGGGGTTTGAATTTTGGGACTGAACTGTTAATATCTGAAACTGTTTTGGTAATGTGATGAATTGATTTCCTTTCCTCCTCTTCCCTGTGCAGTGACAGTCTCATTCCTGCACACCCTCACTCCCTAACACACAGCTTCACACACACACCCTCACACTCTTCACATTTTTCCCTCTTACTCACTTCACTGATACACACTCTAATTTCTGTCACACACAAGCTTCACTCAATAACACACACACACATTTTAATACTCTCACATCACTCTCTCACTGTTCACACCACAGGACACTCTCTACACACACACACATGCTCTCTCTCTCTATGTAATGTATATAGTATATATATATATATATATATATATATATATATATATATATATATATATATATATATATATATATTTATATATAAATATATAAATATAATATATATATATATATATATATATATATATATATATATATATATATATATATATATATATATATTATATGAATATGTAATATATGTATATGATGTGTTATATGTATAGTGTGGGTTATATGTCAACATGTATGGGAATGCAATATAAACATGAATGTGTGTACATAGAGTATATGTATATGCCTATATGTATGTAGGTAGCTATATAGTTGTATTGTAATATAGCCTTGTAATGGTATGTGTTAGCTAGTTAGCCTAGTATAGACTAATGTAGACTAGTTAGACCTAGAATGACTTATTTGACCTAGTTTGACCATAGTTGACCTAGGTTTGACTTCTTGGTTGACCAAGAGTTGACTTTGGCCTAGATTGACCTAGATTCATCTAGAATGCATTGAATTGCATATTGTTATCATTTTAGACTTGTTGTGACTTGTACTGTTCTGATTAGGAGCCAGACACCTCTCCTCGGACAGTACATTTCATCCGGACATTCAGATACCAGGCGAGTACATTCTCTGATCATTTCATATCCTGCTTAGAATTATTTTTCTGCATTAAATTACTTTACTTGATACTGTCACGTTGGTCACACGGATTAGTACTATATGGATCCCTTCTTGAGATATTATCCCTTCAGGGAAAATCGGGTACTTCATGTTCTGTGCGTTTCACTTACATGGCGTATCACTATGCTTCATTGGTTCATCGATCACTTGTGACTGTAGGCCTCAAAAATGAAGTCACGCTGAGTTGATCAGAACAAGTCACGCAGAGTGATCCAAGAAGCAGCATAAAAGATACGCTAAGTTCTGCCTGGCCATTTCCTTTAGAAGTCACGCAGAGACAGCTCAGCCATACGTCAGAATCATAATGACTGACAACACAACAGTCGAGAAACGTCTCCTCGTATGCCACGTATGCACAGAACTCGAGAGATCACAGCCGTCTTTTGTAATCTTCCTTAGCAAGACTCACTCTTCACCAAGTTGGCATGACTTTGGGTCTTATCTTCATTTAATTTGGCTGACAATATAATCAATGTCAGAGATTTTGTGTCAGACGAAGCATGCCAAATCAAGACAGCTGGCGGTTTGCGTGGATTCTGAATCTTCTCCTTCCTCAAAACATTGCGTGACTTTTGAGTTATTCTTCTCAAAGCCTGCGTGAATTCTGAAGTATTCTTCTTCAAAGCTTGCGTGGATTTCGCCTTCAACGAGTCTGCGTCAACGAATCTGCGTAGATTTTTGCCTTCAGCAAGTCAGCGTGGATTTCATTTTAACAGGAGTACGTGGCAGCCATGCCACCGATCTCTCTCTCTCGCGTGCCCAGTAACTTGCACACGACTCATGCACTGATGCCATGTGTCCAACAGTTACGGGCCACGTCCAGTAACTACTCATTAACCCTGCGTGTATTTAGAGTCTGCGTGACTTTTCAAGTGCACCAGTGGTGAGGTAGTTATCTTTTTAGTTACTGTTTTGACTCTATAAATAGAGTTCTTTTTCTCATTCATTGTACAGATACATTGATATCTACTGTCAAAATTTTGAGAGCTTTTCTTCTTCGCATAGTCCAAGGGATAAAGCGATCGTCTTCTAGATCGGATTCCTACAGTTGTAATTTTCCCAGAAATACAACAAATAAAGAGAATTTCTTTATGGAAAATAAATTGGCGACTCTGCTGGGGAAAACTATCTCCTCTTCTGAGATGGTAACAACTCAATGCGACACTTCGTCAATCGGCTCGACGAAGAAGGTGATGACGATCAAATTCGATCAACTCGCCTATGAAGAAATACAGCGGGCTAAGGGTGGCAAGCCCACTCCAGCCTCCATCATCACTTCCAAGTCGAAGGGACACTCTATCTATGTTCCTAAGAATCAGTTGGCAGTCAATGGTGAAGTCTCTGCCACAGTGTCTACTCCTAACACTGGCAAAAACTCCACTGCAAGCACGCACACTCTTGTGCGCTCGAAGATGACAGTAACTAAAAGTCACGCTGACAGTACTGGCTCCTTAGCCGAATCTGTTCCAACGTGCAAATTCAACTCTAAAAGTCACACTGACAGTACTGGCTCCTTAGCCGAATCTGTTCCAGCGTGCAAATTCAACTCTAAAAGTCACGCTGATAGTACTGGCTCCTTAGCCAAATCTATTCCAGTGTGCAAACCCACATTCAAAAGTCACGCTGACAGTACTGGCTCCTTAGCCGAACCTGTTCCAGTGTGTAATTCTAAAATCAAAAATCACGCTAACAGCTCTGGTTCTTTAACCAAGTCTGTTTCAGCGTGTATTTCATCAGAGAAGAATAGCTCTTAGTTATCTCTTCTTCTTTACCGAGTTCTACTAGAACTGGGGGTGGTCTTCCACACAAAGTCCCTTCGAAAAGGAATAACTCTTTAGTTGTTTCTTCTGCTCCTGTAGTTTTTACTTCAGGAACAGCTTTGACTGATACTTTTGTTAGTCAAAGAAAAGGAGATGGTCTTTTGACTACTCTTCCTTCTGGACATTCTATGTCTCAAAATCTGAATGAGTCTAAGAAGAAACATTCCTTAATGTCTTCTTCTTTGATTTCTTCAAATTGGGCACAGAATCTGTCCATTAAAGAGGGTCTGTTACCAACTCCTAATCAAGGGAGTGGTTCAACTCTTCCTTCTCTGCAAATATCCAGATCAATGGAAGGAAAACTCCATGTTTCCAAAATTAATGTGTTACCTTCCACTGATTTAAGAACAAAACTCAGCACTTCTGGTGTTAAGAAATCATACCAATTGGATATGAAGATAAAAGATCCAGATGCAGAGTATGCAAGAAATTATGTGGCTCACATTAATCACTCTTTGTATAATCAAGAGCCATCAAGACCCAAGAACAGGAAGTATACTCCTCAATCTTCACAAACAGATTTACGGGAATATCTTCAACAGAAGAGAAGGAGTAATTCTATATCAAAGGAACATGCTGAATGTGACTTCTATCCAAGAGTCATAATTCAGTGCAGATGTGAATCAACAGTTCAAAACCATGGTGATCATGAATGTGACTTCCAGCCAAGAGTCACAATGCAATGCAGATGTCAAAATAAACGACAGTCTGTCTTTAATAGGATTCAGTATGAACCTATGCCTGATGAAGATGAGCCTTTGTTTGCCTCTGTCAACATGACTTCTCGGGACACCGGGGGTAGAGTTGATAGTCCAGATGGAGTATATAGAAACACTAGAGCAAGAGTCCTGGCTTCTAGTCAAAGAAATTTGATCCCTGAAATTGATTCTGAATTTCTTGGAGAATCTAACTTCCCACCTCTTCCTACTGGGGGTAATTCTTCTATAGTTGACTTTGATACACGAAGCAATGATTCAGAGTATACAACATCTACTAGTTCATCAATAATCCCTCATACAGTCACAACTTACATGGTTGATGGGAATACTGATGAACCTTCTTCTTTCCTGACTCCTCAAGATCAAAGAATTGCTTCTTTGGAACAGCAAATGAAGTCTATGACTGACACAATGAAGTCGATGTATGAACTCATGACAGCTCAGTTGCAAAATCGACAGACTATATCAGATGCCATACCAGTTGATACTGATATAAGTCCAGTACAAGTTCCTCCAGCAGTACAATCCAATACTCCTGGACCAGCTCAACCAAATCCTAGTCTCTCTGGAGCTGGGGGTAGTGCTTACAATGCTGTTCCTCCTCCCAACTATTCTCTACAAGCCACAACTCCACAATCTTCGGGAGTTGTCTCTGAAGAATTGAAGAATCTCAAAACTCAATTCGAGGCATTCAAACAGAAGGATGGTTTACAAAGGTTAGGCATCAAGCAGCCTTATCCGATAGAATGGAAGCAAGTATCATATCCTCCTAAATACAAGCCTCCTACTATCTCATTCTATGACGGAACCACTTCTCCAAGTCAGTTTATTAATCACTTTGAAGTGATGACTGATCAACTGCAACCAAGTGATGCCCTCCTTACTCGGGTATTTATTGGATGTCTCAAGGGAACGGCTTATGAATGGTATAGAAGTCTCTCGGATGGGAGTATTACTTCATTTGCTGGTTTCAAATAGATGTTTCTTGAAAGGTTCTATGAAGGGCTTAATGACATGACTATGTCTGCTCTTATTAGAATCAAGCAGAAAAATAATGAATCTACAGAGGAATACATTGAACGGTTTCGAAGAGAAGCTCTGAAGATGCCTCTTGGAACTCCTGATGCTGTCACCATTGACACGTGCAAATCAAACTTGTTGCCAATCATCAGTATGTGGACAGGATCCACTCAATTTCAAGATTGGCCTTCCTTCATAGTCAGTACCAAAGCTGCAGAAATCAGTGCTGAAACCTTCAAAGGTTTAGGAGTGCAGATGACTCCTAAAGAAACAGGACAAGGTGCTAACAATAAAAATAATGCTCGCAAAGGAAAAGAAACTCTTGAAGTTAATCTTCAGAGCAAAGATGCATCAAATGTTCAAACTCCTGCCTCTACAACTCAACAATCAAGAACACCTCGCCCCAGAGAAGAATATTCTTTTGATGATGACGATGTCCTTGGTATCTTTGAATGTCTGCTGAAAGGTAATAAAATACAATTACCAGAGATCAAGAAACCTGATGAAGCTGGTAAGACAGATCATCCTAAATACTGTCCATATCACAGAATGCTGGGTCATACAATTCGTACATGTTATGTACTGAAAGGAAAGATCCAAGAAATGATTAAATCTGGAGCTATCTCTCTTACTCCAAAAGAGAAGACCGTCACCTCCAACGTCGTCTCTATGCAATTTGGAGATTTCCCTCCTCAACTCCTTGAAAGTGGGATTGTTCCTATTCCCAAGGCAACTCTTGACATAGTGAATCTTCCTCCTCCACAGTCTGAAGGATTAGTGCCAATCACTTTGGAAACAGGGGAAATCATGTGGATCCATCCTGATCTAGTGGCAGATTTTGAATCGCCTTCTCCTCAAAAGATTTCTTCTCAAAAATCCAAGAAGGCTGGAAAGGTCAAGTCATGTCATATGACTTCTCTTGGGTCTACCTCTGACACAGAGCCAAAAGACAAAGAAGAAGCACTTGTTAGTGCTACTCGAACGGGGAAACCTTACCTAAAGGATTATTCTAAAAATCCTGAAGATCCTACTGATATCCCTTCAGATGCTAAAGATGCTCCTAATGTTCCTCCTGAAGAAGAATCATCCACTGAACCTGTTCCTCCTCTATACTCGAGCAATGAGTCATTCATTGGGTGCATTACTCGCTCAAAAGAATCAAAATGGCCATGAACAAGCCATTTATTATCTCAGCCGCACTATGATCGGAGCTGAACCTCGATATTCACCGGTTGAAAAAGAATGTCTAGCCTTGATGTTTGCTGTCCAAAAGACACGTCATTATATCATTGGCCAGACTATTCATGTCATCTCCAAGATCAATCCTATACGGATCATGATGAAGAAACCCAGTGTTTTGAATTTTCGATTGGCTAACTGGGGAATCCTACTTGCTCAGTATGACATGCACTATATTCCTCAGAAATCAGTCAAAGGACAAGCTTTAGCTGATTTTCTGGCTGCTCACTCAATTCCAGAAAATTCAAAACTCTATGATGAAATCCCAGATGAAGTTCTAGATTCAAATCAAATTGCTGAAGAAGATCCTACTTGGCGTCTATTCTTTGATGGAGCATCAAGAATTGGTCCTAATGGCGATATTGTCGCTGGAGTTGGAATTGTTCTTGTATCGCTAGAAGGTCTTGCCACCCAAAGAGCTTATTCTCTCGATCAGCCGTGTTCAAACAATGTAGCTGAGTACAACGCATTACTTATTGGTCTTCAACTCGCTAAACATCTGAATATTCAATATTTGGAGGCGTATGGAGACTCTAAACTTATTGTCAATCAGATCAGGGGTACTTATGAAGTTCGCCATCAAGATTTGGTTCCTTATCATAGAACAGCCATATCTATGGCCTCATCATTTAAGGAATTCTTTATTGAACATGTTAGGCGAGCATATAACACAGAAGCTGATGCCCTTGCTAATCTTGCAGCGGTGCTGGCTATCCCAATCAGACGGCAACAAATGATCGTTGTTCGTAATCGAAAATTATTTCATCTTGAAAATAACCTGACTCTAGGACTTCCAGTTGACATTGAAGAATCAACATCTCATGACGTCTACACGACAAGAGGATTTGGATTCAGTCGTAAATCGATGTCATCTTCATCCGATTCCAGCATGGAATTCATCTTCAGTAACTCGACTGAGAATCAGAATACGGATAAAGATTGGAGACTTCCTTTCTTAGATCTCGTATTATATGATATTCTTCCGGATGATCCGAGTGAGGCAGCATCTATCAGACGACGATCACTCAGATTCTATTACAATCATACAACAAAGACCTTATATCGTCGAGCTTATGATGGTTTACTCCTTCGGTGCATTGCCGGTGATGAAGCCCAACAAGTTATTCGTGAAGCACATGATGGAATTTGTGGAGCGCATCAACCTGGGCCAAAACTTCAAGACCGTATTCGACGGATGGGTTATTATTGGCCAACTATGGTATCAGATGCCATTGAATATGCAAGAAAATGTAAAGCTTGCCAAATCCATGCAGATTTTATACATCAACCTTCGGAATTTCTACATCCGACGGCAGCATCATGGCCCTTCGAAGCTTGGGGCATGGACATTGTCGGCCCGATCAATCCACCGTCATCTAAAGGTCATCGGTTCATTCTCGCAATAACCGATTACTTCTCCAAATGGGCTGAAGTCATTCCTTTATCTGAAGTTAAGACGTCTAATGTCATCAGCTTTATTAAGTACCACGTCATCTACAGATTTGGTGTTCCTCGACGCATTGTTCATGATAACGGACCACAGTTCGTCAGCCAGAAATTTACTCGATTCTGTGACGATCACCGGATCAATAATGTGGCTTCTACCGCATATAATCCAGCAGCTAACGGATTGGCAGAAGCTTTCAACAAGACTATCATCAAAATCCTAAAGAAGTTTGTCTCCACTAATAAACGTAATTGGAGTGATAAGCTCGGGGAATGCTTGTGGGCTTATCGCACTACAGTCCGTAATGCTACTAAGTGTACACATTTTTCTCTGGTGTACGGATCTGAGGCTGTTCTCCCATTAGAGATTCAAATTCCTTCTTTAAGGATAGCAATCGCTAATGAACTCACTGCTGAAAATAATGATCGTCTTCGACTTCAAGAATTGGAGGCTCTGGATGAAAAGCGGTTATCTGCTCAACAGAATATTGAATTCTATCAAGCTAGAATTTCAAGGGCTTTTAACAAGAAAGTCAGAATTCGAACATTTCAGAAAGGAGAACTTGTGCTTACTGTCAGACGCCCGATGACTATGACACACATGAGTAAGGGCAAGTTTGATGCAAAATGGGAAGGTCCATTCATTGTCAATAAGATCTTTTCTAATGGGGCTTATCAACTCACGACTCTAGATGGTAAAGCCACTATGATGCCCATCAACGGCAAATTCTTGAAGAAGTACTATGTTTAATATTTCTATCAAGATTGTCCTCCCATCATTCTCCAGCTGTTTCATTGTTCTTTCCGAAGAATCATTCTGATATCTATTATCCCCAGTGGAGATAGGTATTCTACTTTGTATCGTTTTCTCAACAAATTTGATATCCAGAAAATCATGTCCATACTACCTCTGAATTTTCTATCTCAATATCATATTTATGAAAATGATATTTAGTCTTTCTGATTTCTGAGTCAAAAGATCAATGAATAAAGGCAAAAATATAAAGTGGGAAGGATATATCGTAAACAAAGTTTCCTTAAACGGAGTTTATTTGAGACAAATTCTTCAAGAAAAAGAGTACATCATCATGGAAGATCACTGTAATCCCTTTCATATTTAGGACGAGGACCACATACATAATCAGCAAAAGAATTGAGTACATCTTTTCCTGACCGCACCAAGAATTGACAGGCAGCCAGCCTCATTGCTTCTTCTTCTTCGGTTTCTCCTGGTTCGACCAGGAAGTCCAGGATATCTTTCGGCGGTTTGGGAGTAGACAAGCTTTCGCCCATTTCCTTCTTCTGCGGAGGTGGATGTTCTTTAACACCTTCAGTAGCTTCGGGGGCGACTTCAGCCTTCTTTATATTCTCTTCAGAAGACATTATGGATAAAATGCGATCCTTCTATTCAAATATATGCTCTATTTATAGACATATGGTTACAAGGATCGAAGGGACGTATTCTTTCCCGATATTCAGTTCATCCATTCATTTCTCACATTTTCATTAATACTTGACGGTTCGTCCGTTCATTTATTACATTCACTCGACAGTTCATCTGTTCTTCATTTCCTAACGGTTTGTCCGTTCATAATCTTCTATCAGTTCATTAAGTGGGGATTCGTTATTGATCACGTTTTCATAACCTCTGAATCAATTCCGAATCTACTTACTTATTTGTCATGTTTTGACCTCTGCATAGAAATCAATCTATTTTCTTTCGAGTTCCTATATATTATCACGTCCATAATACCTCTGATAATATCATATACTCCAAAACAGAAAAGATGATTTTATTATCTATCATGTCCACAATTCATCCACAAATACAAATCATTGAGCATAGAAGAATTGTCATTTCCATTCCCATTTCACCACAAAAAGTCTATTACATTTTCTTAGACTTTCTTACAAATCATAATGGAAATCTATTATAAATCTTGGATTTTCATTCTATGTACAACTGAGATCTATTTCTTCTTGGATCTTCTCTGGCAATCTCGTTGTTTGTGGCAATTCCTGGGTATCCAGCAGGAATCAAACTCTGGTCTTATCTCTCAGACGAGAGGAGAACCACAGAGTAGGGCAACACGAAAATGTGTTGCTGCCAATACAACTGGTGGATTAGGAGTGACCTTTCAGAGGAGACAGGAATGTATCCAACCTTGGGATACAATTCCTAGTTCTCCCGTAAAAGGAACTCTACTACCCAATCTCTCGGTAGTAGAGTTGACTCCACCATCCAACTCTCGTGTATAAAGGCTCTTCCTACCATCTAAGGAAGACCCTTCTATCTCACGAAGAGTTCTGAGTTGTCTGATTTACGCGTCAAAAGCGTATGAGCTCCCTGATGTAGATGTCAGCAAGATATTCTCCACAGCATCCACATCCCCAATGCCAGTTCTGAAGAAAATTTTTAGCCAAAATTTTGTAAGAAACAGTAAGGAAAAATCAGCCAACAGAAATTGGCCAAGCAAAGACAGATACATTCTGTTCATTTCAGGAAGATGAATTTGTCTTTAGCAAACAAAAAATACGATGCGTGTATATTCAACTTACCGCTGAGTTTGCTGCTAAGGATTGACAGACCCATGTCTGGTAGCGTGCACAGAGATTTGACATCAGACAACATGGCTTTCCTATTTTCTTCTCACAGAAAATTCATTTCTCAGAAGAGAGGAAGAAGAATGGGAAGATGAGTTTGCGTGGAGTTCATCCATCTATTTAAAGGATCAAGTGCAGGTCTATTCTTGGAAAAGATTCGCATAAATAGTGCTCGTAAATTGTGGAATGAGTGTCACGTGTACTTCGAGAGACAGTGCAACATTGGAAACAGTCAAAGTGTGCTAATTAATATTCTTCATTAAAAGGCACGCAGATCAAACACAAAAGTTATACTTCATTCTTTAAACAGGCACTGATGGCCTTACAAAAAGACAACAGAAAAGTGTAACAAAAGCGTAGAAAGTTACGCTCTATTTTCCAGAGCGGCTAAGTTTGATGCCTAACTCCTCTACGCTCTTAACTCCCAGGCGATGCAACAGAGTCTCGAGTATTTCACGCTTCTCCATAAGGCTCCGCCCATCAGAAGAAGACGAGCCATCCAATCCAAAGTAGCTCAAGAGATTCTTGGCTAACTGCGTGGAGTCGTCCTTGAGCTCGATGATGACAGGTTCGGGTTCTTTGCCCCCAAAAGTGGGGTCACCATGGGAACAAAAGCCCAACTTGCGTGCTTCCTCTTCGGCTGCTTCCTTTGGGGTCATATTTTCGAGAGATGAATGTCAAAACTGATAATCACTTCCTGTTTATATAACAGATCTCGTCGACAGTTCATATTCCACCATAAATTGGACGCAATCAGTCTCGAAGAACGAAGAGTCATTATGACATTTAATAAGTTCATTTGATATTTTCAAAGAACTTCGAAGTCTTTTCGACTTCCGAAAAAAATTTTAAAAGTCATCTCAGCGTGACTGATTTCATTTCATCATCTCTATTTCAAAGTATTTCGAAAATATTTTATCATTTTTCGAAAACTTTGAAGGGGGTTTTGTAGGCCTCAAAAATGAAGTCACGCTGAGTTGATCAGAACAAGTCACGCAGAGTGATCCAAGAAGCAGCACAAAAGATACGCTAAGTTCTGCCTGGCCATTTCCTTTAGAAGTCATGCAGAGACAGCTCAGCCATACATCAGAATCATAATGACTGACAACACAACAGTCGAGAAACGTCTCCTCGTATGCCACATATGCACAGAACTCGAGAGATCACAGCCGTCTTTTGTAATCTTCCTTAGCAAGACTCACTCTTCACCAAGTTGGCGTGACTTTGGGTCTTATCTTCATTTAATGCGGCTGACAATATAATCAATGTCAGAGATTTTATGTCAGACGAAGCGTGCCAAATCAAGACAGCTGGCGGTTTGCGTGGATTCTGAATCTTCTCCTTCCTCAAAACATTGCGTGACTTTTGAGTTATTCTTCTCAAAGCCTGCGTGAATTCTGAAGTATTCTTCTTCAAAGCTTGCGTGGATTTCGCCTTCAACGAGTCTGCGTCAACGAATCTGCGTGGATTTTTGCCTTCAGCAAGTCAGCGTAGATTTTATTTCAACAGGAGTACGTGGCAGCCATGCCACCGATCTCTCTCTCTCGCGTGCCCAGTAACTTGCACACGACCCATGCACTGATGCCATGTGTCCAACAGTTATGGGCCACGTCCAGTAACTACTCATTAACCCTGCGTGTATTTAGAGTCTGCGTGACTTTTCAAGTGCACCAGTGGTGAGGTAGTTATCTTTTCAGTTACTGTTTTGACTCTATAAATAGAGTTCTTTTTCTCATTCATTGTACAGATACATTGATATCTACTGTCAAAATTTTGAGAGCTTTTCTTCTTCGCATAGTCCAAGGGATAAAGCGATCGTCTTCTAGATCGGATTCCTACAGTTGTAATTTTCCCAGAAACACAACAAATAAAGAGAATTTCTTTATAGAAAATAGTGACATGTACTTTCATGATCACAGAGACTTCCTTGAATCCTTATCTCATTTATTGGGTTTTTCTAGAATTCCCATTTATGGGACTTCCATGTACCACCCTTCGGGGGTCTTTGTATGGAATCATAACATAACCTGTTTGGATCCTTGTGTATTGATTGGGGGTACGGGAGAGTAGAAGTAGACATGTGAATAATATCCAGTAGTGTAGCATCAGAATCATTCCATAGTGTAGCATCAGAATCATCATATGCCATTTACATGTCTATATTGTACTCTGACTCACTAGCCACTGTTAGTTCTTTATAATAGTAGATATTTCTATGTACAGTTCTCTCTTTGTTTACATACTGCATTTCTTTCAGTACCTGTATCTTACTTTACTGCATGATTATATTTTCTAACCTGCTATGAACTGTTGAGATGTATTATGCTCGCTCCTGTCCTGACTGGACCTGTTGAAAATATTACAGAGGACGAGGAGGAGGCCTGTGTGGATACCTTCTACGGGGCAGCCCTAGACGACACTTGCGAGCTGGACTCTCAGGAGGACCCAGCTCTAGCTGATGACATTACCCCCATTGCCTAGACTAGCTTAGTTAGGCCTATCTTATTTATGTTGTCTTAAGATTGTTTTAGCTAGACTTTATTTCTGTCTGGAGATTCTGAGTTGTATATATTCTTTCATATTCAGTAGCTGAGATTTGTACTCTGGATATTTGCTGGGATGTTATCTTAGACTATTTTATCATCTGTATTTCCTTGAGTTCTATATCATATCGTGCTTCTTCTTCCTTAGTTGTGATTGAGTTTACTTCTATCATGTCACCCCCATTCGGGGAGTATAAACTGCTTAGTATATTATTGCTAGATGTTGTGACCTAGGACAGCGTTCTACCGCCGACACTGCGGCGTAGGCTGGACGTACCCACGTCTCGTGCCCTTACTCTAGGGTACGAGTCGTGACATACACTATACATATTTATATAACAGTTATATCCCCACGACTCATAAATTTATCATATACACATGGGCAAACACATATATGCATGTCTACATAGATACATAGATTCACATATGCCTATGCATATACACATGCCCATTTTCCCCATCTACATATACATACTCATATACATATACACATCCTATCAAGGTATCCTACATAACTTTCTAACATTAATGGGTACACTAGACATTCAATCAAACACTTGGTGTCCCAATTTCAGAGTTTTCCCCAAATGGACACAATACTCAATGCAACTTTCACCATAGGCCTCATATGAACCTAGATCTTCTTCTTAGGGGTGCCCTTAGCCAAGGAAGGTCCCTACAGGTATAATGCACTATTTAGAATGAAAAATGATTAGGAAAATCCTATTGGGAAATGGATTCTTAATGCAAAGGCACTAGTGGACACAATCCTCAAGAATGGACACTTCCTTCAAGCGTCCCTCATTCCAATGCTTCCTTCTTACTAATCCAAGCTCAAGCCTCCATGAGATGGAAATAGGAATGGGTTGGAAATCAATTTGGGAATGGTAGAGGTTGGTTTTCTTCTCAAATAGAGAGAGAAATGAGAAGAGGGAGGCTAATTAATGAACTAAATGAGAGATTTTTATAGAAAATATGACCAGCCATAAAGAGCCCTAATATGCCTATAAAAAATGTCCACAATGCCCCTCTTTAGTTCTCATGAAGGTTTGATTAACCTACGGAAGCTTCTAACCTAAGTTGATAATTAGTTCTAATCTTGTCACGTCCAGTATCGGAATACTGAGGGTAACTAGACTAGCTACACCATATGAGGTATGCAAACGTCGTACGACGATCGTGACTGTCAAAAGATAAGGGGGTACATGCTACAATCAAGTCTTCTATGGTCTCACAGAGCATCTATGTCTCAATCAATCAAAACAAGAAGCAGTAAGTAATTATCATATAAGACAAAGCAGTAAGGCGTTCCCGACGCTTCATGAAAATGAATCATGAGCCTAACTATACAAAATGATAAGCTAGTACCGAGAGTCATAAGTATATAATCGTAGTCAGCTTTAGACTGATTTAATTACAATTATGTAAAAAGAAACTATTGTCCAGAACAGCCGATTAAACAGGTGTCGGTGGCTAAATGCCAAGTACAAAATAGAAGATATCAGAGCAGTGAAGAAGAAACCCACTCATGGTCCCTGGCGCCCATACTTCTGGTGTTTACCATTGTTCGGGTAGAAGGCTGGATCCTCTGGTGCTGCTACGATATCTGGCCGAACAAAACCAGCAGGGTCAGGCCCCGAATAGCAAGTACCATAAGGGAGCACATAATAAATAAGATAAAACCCAATGAGTAAATTAAGACCTGATTTAAGAGTTATAGGCTTATACCATATCATCGAGACAATACGACATCCTTACAACCAAACAAGGACAAACGGTGCCAATATCGTGTCGAGATAAGATATATCCTATAACCATGGGCAGGTGAAGGACTTCTGATCGCAACTTCAGTCAATAGACTATCGCAGCACAATATCCCAACCCAACAACCAAACAAGGACATGGGTTGGACCACGCACCACGATAGTCCATGTTCCTCAGTTGCTAATAGAAAAAAACATATCACAAACAAGTCGGCTTACAAGCGGCCAATCAATCCTACGACTTTCTATGATTTGTCTGGATTATCCCAGTAATACAATATATAGGAATCATCATATCGTATTTCATCCAAGCATGGCTAGCCAATCATTATATACACGCACGCACGAAATGCACCGGTCCCTCAAAAGGCCACCGGCTAGAACAAGCAATAACGGTTCCAGCCCTCCTATAGGAAGAGCTGGCTCGGCATTCACAAATCAGATACTGTACTCCACTAGTGCGGATGACTATACAGTATCCGAGGCGGCCAACCCGACACGTTAGGACAGGGCCTAGGGTGGCTGGTAACGTACAATCTCGGGATTCTATTCCCTCCCAATGCTTTTACCAATTTAAGTTGCTTAGATTAACCATATCTTGATCTCAAGATTCACATGTCGTGGTCATATGCTCATCCTCCTAAATATTGTACCATAGTATGTGTACCCTAAATATGAATCCACATCGGCTCAAGGAGTCCCAAATCCAGATCCATACTTAGTGTAATGCATCAAACAATTAATATACCACGTCAATATTACTGACCATTTACCATGACTGTATTGGAAGGTACACATGTATTGGCATATAACACGAATGATCACTGAACATGCAGAGTCACCCCTCAGTGCACTCATTAAATAGCACTGTAGTGCATACTAATATTGTATTTCGATACACACTTAGAAAAGCTACCAGCACATATACAGGTAATCAAGTCAGGAACACGATTAAGTAAGGAAGTCACATGGATCCCTCGTGACATAAAAGTCACATAGGATACGCAAGTCTCAGATATTCATGGCACACTAAGGTCAGGACAATAAGTCAAGGTCAAAGATTGTCACGCCCCAGTACCGAAATACGGAGACGGACTAGGCCAGCTACTCCATATGAGGTACGTAACGTCATACGGCGATCGTGGCTGTCGAGAGACTAGGGGGTACATGCTACAATCAAGTCTCCTATGGTCCCACAGAGTTCTATGTCTCAATCAATTAAGTCAAATCATCAATTAAATGAACATTAAAGATAAAACAGTAAGGCATCCCTGACGCTTCATCAAAATGGTCATGAGAGACTAGCTTTATAATTTAGCTATCTCAGAGAGTCAGAAGTACAAAATTATACACAGCTGCAGTCTGTTTAATTACAATTATGTACTGACACAAAATATCAAGTAATCCGGCTAACAGGTGCCGGTGGCTAAACGCCGCAAAAGTATAAGCAGGAGTGGTGGAGAAAAAACCCACTCGAGTTCCCGAACCGCCATGCTCCTAGTATGCACCATGGATGTCAGGGAGGAAGATCGTGTCCTCTGGCTCTGCTACGAGATCTGGCCAAACAAAACCAGCGGGGTCAGCCCCGAATAGCAAGTACCGCCAAAGGGGCACAAGAGTTAAGATTAAAAACCCAGCTAATAGAATGACTGATAATAGTAATACTTATGTTACTATTATAGGGTAGCACCACATCCTCGAACCCATATGGCACCCTTACAACCAAACAAGGACAAAAGGTGCCGCATGGAGTCGGGACGTATCGTACTCTATAACTTTCACATAAGTTAGAAGGTATAAACAATAAAATCTCCTGATCGTGACTTCGGTCGATAGCCTATCGCAGCACAATAACCAACCCAACAATCAAACAAGAACATGGGTTGGATCATGTACCATGATAGACCATGTTCCTCAGTCATTCACAGAAGTAGCACTTCACAACCAGAATAAGTCTTCCGTTCATAACCTCGGTCCACAGCCTGTCATAGTACGATAACCAACCCAACAATCAACAAGAACATGGGTTGGATCACGTACCATGACAGTCCGCTTCCCTCGGTTATTCGCGGAAGGTAATAGGATACAAGCAAGTCGTTTTTACGGCCAATCAAGTCTACGAGTTTCTAGTGGGACGAGGTTATCCTCGCGTCATGTTATTAGAAAATCCTCAGATCGTATCTTTCCAGCAAGGCTAGCCAACCCAGGGGTTCGCGTAGACAGGTGTCATGGAGCACAGGTCCCTCGTGAGGCCACCTTGCCAAGACATGTAATATATAGCAAGAATTAATCGGATACAGTCATCCACTCGTTGCAGATGACACAGTATCCGTGGAGACCAGCCGGCGCGCCAAGACAATATCTCAGGGCGACTGGTGTAATACGATCTCGGGACTCTGCCCTCCCTATGCATCTAGTATATTCAGTTGCCTAGTTTAACCCTAGGTGAAATCTTGGACTCTCATGCTGTGGCCTGCATGATTATCCTCCTAAAGTCGTACTTTAGTACGAGTACCCTAAGTGAGGATCCATGTCAATCAGTATGTCAACATGTGCTACCCTTCTTAGTGTAATGCATCATTACAAATACGCCACGTGGAGTTACGAGTCATTTGTCGAGCATGAACAAGAACTGGGACATTCAGGTACATGTATCAGGTAGGAACACTTTGTTCTCCGGGGTCACATCAGTGCTCATATCATGCTCGGGACAAAAGGCGTAAGGATATAAAATGGACATATAATATCTAATAAAATATCAAAAGCATACGCACAACAAGGCAGCGTGCGTGAAAAGTCACGCAGGCTCAAGGGAAAGAGCAGCGTAAAAAGTCACGCAAGCTCAAGGGAAGAGTGCTGCGTGAAAAGTCACGCAGACTCAAGGGAAAGAGCAGTGTGAAAAGTCACGCAAGCTCAAGAGGAGAGTGCTGCGTGAAAAGTCACGCAGACTCAAGGGAAAGAGCTGTGTGAAAAGTCACGCAAGCTCAAGGGAAAGAGTGCTGCGTGAAAAGTCACGCAGACTCAAGGGAAAGAGCTGTGTGAAAAGTCACGCAAGCTCAAGGGAAAGAGTGCTGCGTGAAAAGTCACGCAGACTTAAGGGAAAGAGCTGTGTGAAAAGTCACGCAAGCTCAAGGGAAGAGTGCTGCGTGAAAAGTCACGCAGACTCAAGGGAAAGAGCTGTGTGAAAAGTCACGCAAGCTCAAGGGAAGACACGCTTCCAACAGGAAGCGTGCTCAAACAGGAGCACACTGTTCACTGTCTTCTCCAAAACAGCAAGAACACCATGGCTGAATCCAAGCTTCAAAGTATCATAACTTGGCCATCCGAACTCCAAATCCAGATTTCCAAAGCTCCAACTTGGGTGAAACTGAATGCTCTTCCACATGGAAGCATCAAAAACCCATAAAATCCAACTAAAGTAGATCAAACCATGCAAAATCCAAAAATGATTAAAACTTAGATCTACAAAAATTAAAGCTTCAAAATAGAAATTTCTAAGTTCTAAACTAGTATAGATTGAGAAGAAGAACATGTTTTGGCAAATAGTTTTGTAAGAATCATTAACAAAATAATGGATCCTCCTCTTGAGCAAGTTGGTACTTGCCTTGGTTGGTGGAGGAAGTAAATGAGAAGAAGTAAATGAGAGGAGAGAGAAAGAGATGAGTTATATATATATAATTCTTGGACCCATGGGTTCATGATGAACCAAAGGGTTCATGATGAACCAAAGGGTTCATGATGACCCATTGGTGAGCCAAGAATAGGTTACCCAAATGAGCCAAAACTGTAGGCCCAAATGCAGAAAATAAATTAGGAAATAATATTTTGTCGAATATTTTTGGGAAATGCATGAAGAAATACTGCATAATAAATATCGTATAAATTCAAGGTAAATACAATTTATCGATTTACGTATTAAAATACGTATTCCAGGATCGGGGAGTGACATCTCTACCCTTCTTAGAAAAATTCTGTCCTCGGAATTCCAGCCAAGATAGGATAGTGAAATCAGGGCAAGCAAGGCACAATCATATATAAGTTAACTATCATAGCAGTTATTATCATACATCACAAAGTGCAAAACAAGGAGGTGCAGATAAGCATGGAATCGTGTCAATAAGGTACAAAAATATACCTTATCAGTCAAACAAATGCGGATACCGAGATCTGATCTCGTCCTCGCGCTCCCAGGTTGACTCTTCCGAAGAGTGATGGTTCCATGAAACACGGACTAGGCTTATCGTCCGATTCTTGAGTACCTTCTCTCGCCGGTCTAAAATAGATACGGGTTGCTCCTCGTAAGTTAGGTCGGTACCAACGACTAACTCAGAATGATCGAGGACATGACTCGGATCCGGGACATACCCACGTAACTGGGACACATGAAACACATCATGTATGCCAGTTAACGAAGGCGGAAGGGCAAGTCGATAAGCCACATCGCCTACCCGAGCGAGAATCTTAAAAGGACCAATGTATCTTGGGCTAAGCTTTCCCCGGATTCCAAATCTGATAATACCCCGAGTAGGCGAAATCTGTAGAAACACTTGGTCGCCAACTCTGAACTCTAGAGGCCTACGATGCTGATCTGCCCAATGACGATGTCGGTCCTGTGCAACTCGAAGGCGCTCTCTGACTAACTTAACTATCTCTAAGGTCAAAGATACACAAGGTATGCAAGGTGCACAAGGTGCAAGGTCAAAGGTACACAAGGTGCAAGGTCAAAGGTGCACAAGGCGCAAGGTGCAAGGTGCAAGGTGCACAAGGTGCAAGGTTAAAGGTGCACAAGGTACAAGGTGTACGAACCAAAAGGTGCACGAGGTGTAAGATGCACAGACCAAAAGGTGCGTGAGGTGCGCGGACCAAAAGGTACACGAGGTGCAAGGTGCACGGACAAAAAGGTGTGCGAGGTGCAAGGTACGGGGACCAAAAGGTACGCTGGGTGCATGAGGTGCAATGTGTGCAGACCAAAAGGTGCACGAGGTGCGCGAGGTGCATGAGGTGTCGTCCTTACCAGCAAGCATTTAGCCATAGAGTTTTAGAAACTTCCAATGCCCATAACTTGGGCTATAGGACTCAAAATTGGACAAAATAAAGGTGTAAACTGAATGAAATTGAATTTTCTACTACATGGAACAACTAGTTTTCCAAAATAAGTAAGTTTGATAGATCAAAACCACAAAACCCATAAAACACTTGTTTTAGAAACTTAGATATATACAAAACTAGTCATTAAAAATAAAAAACTCTAAGAACTAAACTTGTAGAGAATGAAGAGATGAACAATCTAGACTAATAATATCAAAGAAATATTGATAAATAAAAATGCAAGTGGTCTCTCATTTGTGCAAGATGTACTTGCCTAAATGTTGTTTTGAGGAAAAAATAAAAAATGAATGAGGAGAGAGAGTGAGGAAGAGAATATATATATAGTGGATGAGGGTTGGCTCCACTAAACACTAATCTCTAACATGACCTAACCATATGACTAATGACATGTTAAATGGTGTATAATACAACTAATTAAATTAATTAAATAAAATTCTAACCACAACACGGTTCAAAAATCTTATCATCGAAACAGTGAACCACGCCTACAACCAGACAAGGACAAAGGGGTGGCACACTGATCCGCGACGAGATACTGTTTCATGCTATGGCCAGTTATAAATACATGATACATGCAATCAAGATACAGGTGCTAGATACTATATAAGCAAAAATTTTACGTATTCCGGGAACGGGGAGTGACAAATCTTATTTATGACTTATTATGACTTAAATAAGTCTAATAGGGCTAACCTAAAATGTAGGTCCAAGTGTCATAATAAGTCCAAATAGGTTCACTAACCAAGTATCCAATAAATATCTAGTCTACTAATAAATGTAACCACCATTATAATTAATTAAATAAATACACACAATATACTAATAATGTAAAATGACAAAAATATCCCTATCTGGAAATGTGGTAATGGCACCAACTCGTCAATTCGAAGTACAAAGAGGGTGCCTTGGTGACATTTAAACGAGGTTCAGGGGATCATCAATCAGCTGTCTGCGACAAAAATAGTGATTGATGATGAGCTTCAGGTCCTTCTGCATTTGATTTCTCTGCCAGAGAGCTGGAAGACATTGGTGGTGTCGGTGAGCAACTTCGTGCCTGATAGAGTTGTTACGATGGAGGCAATCAAAAGTAACTTGTTGAACGAGGAGGTCCGGGTAAGAAGTTTGTTGAATCGTCATAGGAGTTCGCTCTGGTTGCTTCCTACAGAAAGGAAAAAATCAAGTCACAAATGATGATGCATGGGAGTTCTCTGGACCCTACGTGTGAGGACCACAAGAAAGATGCTACCACTTTGGCAAAATGGGTAATTTTAATACAACTGCTTGAAGTTCAAAGCTAAGAAGTCTAAAGGAAAGGATGATCAGGATGATCTCATGGCATTTGGAGATATCATCATCATAAAATCGACACAAAAGAACCTTGTGGCACGTGTCATGACGGTGATTGGGTCATGGACACGGAAGCGTTGTATCAAGCCACTCCATATTGGAGGATCATCATGTCGTACCAATTCAGTAGGTTTGGATGTGCGAAGATGGACAACAAGGGATGGCTGTAGTTGTTGGCATTGGTAATGTGCATTTGACAATGGAGTTTGGCGAAAAGCTCGTTCTTGAGGGGGTGCAACATGTACCGAGTTTGCGCTAACTTGGTTTATATAGGGAAGCTGGCGGATGATGGCTGTCGTAGTATATTTAGGGACAAATACTATTGGATGGGTACAAAAGATTTCCAACAGTTGTCCCGAGGAGATATATGTTATAGTATCTGCAGGCTCAAGCTGCTGAGATGTATAGGGAGGTCACATACATCGGATGAAGGCTCGAAGGATGTTCGATAGGAGTGGATCATTGAAAACTTGTCTTGGAAGGTCTTTGAAATGATCTGAGGGATATGGAGGATTCGGTTCGTCGAGACAAAGCAATGAGTGAAGATGAGTTGAAGATTGAGGGTCAGTCCATCGGTCATGATAGCTGGTCGGTCTCTAGGAGGGGGTTGTTCCACATATCCGATTTTGGTGACAGATGATTTGCCAAAGCTTCACGGAACGACATTGGTTTCAGCAATTCGAAATCGGAGAAGAGATCAAGATGTGCAGCAAACTCAATCCGAGATAGGTGCATCTCCATTCATACAGTTCTGGAAAAGCTGTGGCATTGACAGTGTGTACAGTATGAAGGAAAATATCGAAAATTAGGTCTTAGACATTTTTCTTCACGATGCATGTGTACGGAGGAGCTTCAGTATTGGACACGAAGGTGGGACGGTTCAGGATTCTAAACCTCGAAAGAACCGCACCGTCCGCTTGGTTGGACAACCAAGGGTGAAGAAGCTCGTCGGGACGGTAGCATGTTTCTGTGGAAGATAGAAGTCAAGGACATGCAGCTAAGACTTGCGGTGAGACTGGTCATTAGAGACTTCGATCTTGGCCATGTCATTGATGTCAACAGGATCCTGTGGTGCAGGAGGTGCTATGCGCGCATGGAATCTAGCGTCGACGTGATGGCCGATGAGCTGGAGATGACGAAAGATGCAAAACATCTCAGGGGATCAGAGACCAGTGACAAAAGGGAGCAGGAACTCTGTCGTAGGACGATAGGAACGGAGTCCAGTTAGGGAGCAATGGGGATCATCACCTCTCATCAGACTAGAAGGGGAGAATGCTCGGTCCAGTCTGGTGTCATAGGCACCGAACTCGAGCCGAGTTCGGTCAGGTACAGAACTCTGTCTGAGTTCTGTCATTTTGTTCCAAACCTTTTAGTAGGGGCCAAACCGAACTATGCCCGAGTTTGGTGTCGGTAAGGACTGAATGAGTTCTGGGTTTTAATCAACAGCATTCGATTTGTTTGACGGTCATTTTTAATGGCGGGCTATTTTAGGACTTCTAGTATGACCTAAATAGATTTCTCAACCTATTTATATGCAACGGGAGTCAGGGTGTTCGTTCACATGAAGCTAAGAGAAATGTCGTATTTTTCTTTTAGGGCTCGTCGTTCGTGACAGTAGGCAGAAGATGTCTGTGCGGGGAGTCGTCGTTTCGTACAGGAAGATCGCTACGAGTAGAATGAGTGATTTCATTGTAATTTTCTACCTCCATTTTGAGTTCAGTGAGGGAGGTTAAACTTTTGGACAAATTGTTCAACATTGTGTTGTTGAAAAAAATAAATATTAAGATTTGTCCAGATGAAATACTGTGTTTTCATCTGGACGTACGTTTTTATTTGACGATGGTTGGCTACCTTCAAATGAGATTTCGCAACGCTTCCGGACTATCAACGGTCTGTCTGAAAATAGACCTTTGATCTGCGGAAAAAATGTTGGAATAATAGAAATACTTAATATTGACCCTCATCACAACTCTGTCATATGTCCAATATAGTGCTGTGGCGTGGATGTCAGCACTTCCTGGGTAGTACCTAAATTGCGTAGAGGGTACATAATCTAATAATGATTCTACAATTAAATTGAGCGTAAACGGTGGGATAATTTATTCAAAAAAGTCCTCTATACATATAGGTTGGCATTGGAAATAATTTGCCATATTTACTATTTGTACCTTCAAATTGTACCTCCAAACCGTCCCTCCTTACGTGACAGCTGACGTAATATGTTGATGTGATAGCTGACGTGACAAATTATAAAATAAAAATTAACATTAAAATTAATGTTAACATTAACGTTAAAATTAATATTATCGTTAACATTAACAATAATATTAATATTAACATTAATATTAATATTAATTAATATTAATATTAATATTAATATTAACATTAATTAATATTAACATTAAATTAATATGGACAAAATTAGATTATTAACTTTTTGGATTAAAATTTATCATGCCATCGATAATGTCAGATAACACATAATATTATTTAACATGTCACATCAACTGTCACATAAAAAGAGATATACTGAGGAACAATTTGGTGGTACGAATATCATTATTCTATAAATATATGTTAGTGTCAAGCTTTTCCTCTCTCATGGATCCTATAAATATATGTTAGTGTCAAGCTTTTTCTCTCTCGTGCATCCAGACGATCTGCCTTCTGCGCGTTTGCTGGGACTAGGTCCTCTGTATTAAGAGCGAATGCTACTTGTTCATGTGCACCACATGTGTGTCTCTTTCATTAAGTAACAAGTTGAGATTATTGGGATGTTTTTTGGAGTATACTTAATTAGGCATTGTCAATGACCATTTTTTTTTTCCTAAGATTGTCCAAACCGCAGATGCATTTTCTTTATATATACATTCATTTCAAGATGGTTATCTAACTAGTCAATTTGATGCAACTTCATATATATATATATATATATATATATATATATATATATATATATATATATATAATCGGATCCGAAGTCCTACGGGTATATATATAATCGGATCCGAAGTCCTGCGGGAGCCCCGTCGTCCTCCACCAGTTGATCTAAAGGACCGGGCGGGGGGCATAGGGTGGCATCTCACCTCCCTCATCCTCTATATATATATATATATATATATATATATATATATATATATATATATATATAATATTGGTGTCCATTCTAGTGTTTAGGCGCCCGTGACAAAGCTATCCAGTAGACGCCCAAGAGAAAATTCGAACCCGAGTCTCCCCTCCTGCGACCCCAATCCCAACCGTTACGCTAGGACTCGTACACTCTCTCTCTCTCTCTCTCTCTCTCTCTCTTTAGGACTCGTACACTCTCTCTCTCTCTCTCTCTCTCTCTCTCTCTCTCTCTCTCTCTCTCTCTCTCACACACACACACACACACACACGCACACACACACAAATTTATTTCGATTCTAAATGGCTTTTTTTTTTTAAATCTCACGCACAAACACAATTGGGGGACTCGAACCTTGCCGGTCCCTCCGGGTGTCCGCTCTAATACCACTAGGCTAGAGAGCTCGGACAAATGGGTTTTGATTCAAAATGGGTGGCCATGATCCATGAATGTATTTCGACTCCTACTTTTTCTGTGTAGATAAAGGGGTAGTCGCATGGGTTCTTTTTTCAGTAACCGGGACCTGCGTTAGGGGATCCTTTATCTCCATACTTGTTTACTATAGTGATTGTGTACTTCACATGCATGATGGATGTGAAAATTCACCGCAAAAGAATTGTCCCATTATACATGGAGGTATCTCCTATTGTACACGTGGATGATTTATTAGTATTCTTGGTTCCTCTACTACGGTGCTAAACAACATGGTCAGATTATTGTCGTGTTTGGGGATCTATCGGGTTTGCATCTGAATCATGATAAGAGTAAAGTGTACTTCAACTTACATTGTCCATATCAGAAAGTGTGTAAGGATATTCTTCATATAGATAGAGGGGTACTGGCGATGAAATATCTAGGGTTACCATTGTCTATCAATTATACGTGATTGCAAGATTGTTAGAGCATGGTTGAATATGTTCAGCGACGAATTGAGGGATTGGCACGTAGGCTCGGTACTTATCATTTGGAGAACGAATAGAGTTGATTCGATCCATTATTTATGCTATATCTCTTTTCTGGCTTTAGATCGATAATTATGTTGCCATCAGCGATCATCCGTGAAGTGGATAAGCTTTGTGCGAATTTTATGTGGCACGAAGGTGCACATACCATCGCCTGGAAGGAGTTGTGTTGGCCCAAAAACGAAGGTGAGGTTAGATTGTGTTCTTTATTTTGCCTTCGAGATGTGTCGGATATCCGTCTCACTGGAATTTTCTACATGGGCGTTCGCTCTGGGCTAAATGGATGAGCGGTAGATATAGGCTAATGTTAAAGGCCATCCCATCTTTACTAAGGGCAACCATCCTACTAAGGACAACCATGACTTACTATTATTTTTACTAAGAGCAACCTAAATTGAACAAGTTTATTAAGGGCCACCCAAAAACACTCCCCCTTCCATCCCGTTCGTTTCCCCCAAAACCCCCTCACCTCTCTCTCTCTCTCTCTCTCTCTCTCTCTCTCTCTCTCTCTCGTCCCCCGCCCTCCCCCTCCCCCCCCCCCTCCTGTTCATACCCCTCCATCCGACAACCCTCCCTTCCCCGTTCGTACCCCTCCCCTCCCCTCCCCCTCACCTCCCTCTCTCCGCTTCTGTCAATCGAGAACTGCAGGCAAGCACTGCAGTCCTGTCTTTCACTTTGGACTGCAGGCAAGTCCTGCAGTCACTGTAATTTTAAAATTTTTTTGGAGAAAAGCTTCTGTCAATCGAGGACTGCAGACAAGCACTGTAGTCCTGTCTTCACTTTGGACTGCAGGCAAGTCCTGCAGTCACTGTAGGTTGAAAGTTTTAAAAAAAATTTAGAGAAAAGCTTCTGTCAATCGAGGACTGCAGACAAGCACTGCAGTCCTGTCTTCACTTTGGACTGCAGGTAAGTCCTGCAGTCACTGTTATATTCTAACTTGGTGGCCCTTCGTGTTTTTAAAATAACAAATTTATAATTTTTTAAAAATTTCAAGTTGGTGGCGCTTAGTAAAAAGGGGATGACCTTTAACATTTGTCTAGATATGCTTGAAGTATAAGAAGTTTTGGAGTGGCACCAATACCTACCTTTGGTTAGATCCGTCCGCTGATTTCCCCGTAAATTTGGTAGTGGTACCAATACCTACCTTTGGTTAGATCCGTGGCTTGGGCACAAGAGCATCGTTGAAAGAGTAGGCTGGCAACTGGTTAGCAAGCTCATCTTGGATGGGTCCTGGCAAATGGTCCAAAAACACATAACGCGTTATTCGTACTCACCTCTGTACATAGTTGGGTATAACCACGTAGACCGAGCGTTACGGAAAAAGAATGCAGATAAGTGCTACTGAGTTGCCATCATATCTTTGCTTTCTAAGGATTTGAGAAGGAGAGTCCAGGACACACATCTTTCTTGCTTCTCCTTTTCTTTCATGGATCAATTGATTAGTAAAGCGTAAAGTGCCCCACTTTTTTTCTTTTCTTTTTCCCAGTTTTTGTCCCTATCATATGTAGTGGAGTTCTTATGTCAAGCTGCAGGAACCTGAACAAAACCTGAGGTGAACTTTAATTCCAAGTCCAACTTCCAGATTTCTAGCAAGAGATGTGTGCGCACGAACACCCACACACCCATGCTGTGAAGGAACTTGACAAAATTTAGCAAGTTGATTGAGTTTATCAAGTTGAAATCAGTTGAACTTTTCCCTCCCTTTTCTTCTTTTGATTGTTATTTCCTTTAACCCTTTTCTTTTGTTTCATCTTAAGAATTGACATATATATTTTCTTGTGGACTTCCATATCCATATATTGGGCCTTAGCTGTACGGTATCTTGGACTTTTGAACCATAGATAGGGCTCAACTGAACCGAAGGAAACTTGGCCACACAATTTTCCACTTGACACTTCGGGTATTCTGCTTGCTTGATTGCCTCATTTCTCAAAAAGTAAGAAACTTAATTAACTACGAAAAATAAGTGTTCAAATGCTTAATTCTTAGTATGTTAGCTCACAGGAACGACTATCATTAATTTTTGAGTCTTTTCTCACTTAGTTCAACCTTCTAAACTTATCCTTCCTACATTCAAGTTTAGTCAAGATTTATGCTAAAGTCCCCTGATATTATACGGGACCCTAAAATTACGATCATTTATAGTAAGAGTAATAGATTCATGTAGCAGTATGATCTTTTCTATTTATCCCTTAAAAGTTCCTACCAAAAAAATAAAACTCTAACATCTTTTCTGTTGGAGTCTAGTCTGGATTTGGTAACAACATATTTGTGGAATCCAAATCTAATTAAATATTTGATTAGATTAGATTTGGATGTCCATAATTGGTATTGTGCTATTTTAGATATAATATAATTCTTATTTTAGGAAATTCTATTATTTTCTAAAATAGGATATTGATGGATTATTTTAGGTGTAATATGATTCTTATTTGAGGGCTTCCTGTTTAAGAAATTATATTATGACTTAAAATAAGATTTTCTCATCCTATATATATATATGGTGAGGGTGGAGGCACAACGCACAGTACAAAGTGGAGATTCGGGGTGCTCGTCCACAAGAAAATCTAAGAAAAAGTCCGTACTTTGCTCTTAGGACTTCGCCATCCAAGATAGAAAGAAGAAGAAGATCAAATCGAGGAGTCGTCAACTTCGGTCCATTAGACGGGAGTTGGTTTTGATCAGGTGGGTTGACAAACGCTTCCGCACGTGTCCAACAATTGATATAAGAGCTTTTGAGGTTCTGGCAACCATGTCTACGGAGCAGATGAACACTCGTATGATCACCTTCATAAGAAAAAACTGGGCGATTTGGAAGTCAATGATAGAGGATCTACTTTGGTACAATGACTTGCATTGTCCGTTGAGGGGCGACAACGCAAAGCCATAGGACAAAGCTGCTAAAAAATGAAAATGACTGGATCAGAAGGCGGTTGGATTCATCCGCCAATGGCTCGACTACTCGGTGCTTCACCACGTATCCATGGAGAGTTCGGCAAAAATATTATGGGAGAAGCTGCATTCACTGTACGAAAGGAAGAAGGCTGGCAACAAGACGTTTCTTATTCGCCAACTCGAAGTACATGAAGGGTGTTCCAGTGGTACAATATCTGAACGAGGTTCAGGGTATCATCAATCAGCTGTTTGCGATGAAGATAGTGATTGATGATGAGCTTCAGACCCTACTGCTCTTGAGTTTTCTATCAAAAAATTGGGAGACGTTGGTGGTGTCAGTGAGCAACTTTTTGCCTGATGGAGTTGTCACGATAGAGACAGTCAAAAGTAGCTTGTTAAATGAGGAGGTCCGGCACAAACAAGTGGAATCGTCGTAGGAGTCCGCTCTGGTAGCTTCCTACGGGAAGGGAAGACCCAAGTCACAGGCAAGGACATGTAGAGTTCTCGGGATCTTGTGATTGTGGACTGCAAGGAGGGCTACTATCACTGTGGCAAAAGGGGACATATCAAGAGAAACTTCATGAAGCTCAAAGCTGAGAAGGCCAAAGGCAAGGACGATTAGGAGGATCTCACGACGTTTGGAGATATCATCATCGCAGCGACCGACGCAGAGGAATCTTATGGCATATATCATGAAGGCGACTAGGTCATAAACACAGGGGCGTCATACCACACCACTCCACATAGGAGGATATTTCTGTCATACTGCGGTGGCAGGTTTGGACGTATGGTACGGCTGCAGTTGTAGGAATCGGTGATGTGCACTTGACGACGGAGTTTGGTGAGAAGCTCGTCCTCAAGAGTGTGCAACATGTACCGAGTTTGTGCTACAAATTAGTTTCGGTTGGAAGACTGACAGATGATGGCTGTAGCAGTCTGTTGGAAACAAAGATTGGATGCTTGCGAAGGGTTCCCAACAGCTGGTTCAGGAAGATTTGTGTTGTAAAATTTGGTAATAACATATTTATGGAATCCAAATCTAATTAAATATTTGATTTGATTCGATTTTGATGTCCATAATTGGTGTTGTGCTATTTTAGATATAATAGAATTCTTATTTTAGGAAATTCTATTATGATCTAAAATATGATATTGTTGGCTATTTTAGGTGTAATATGATTCTTATTTGAGAGCTTCCTATTTAAGAAATTATATTATGACATAAAATAGGATTTTCTCATCTTATATATATGGGGTGAGGATGAAGGCACAAAGTACATCACAAAGTGGAGATTCGGGGTGCTCGTCCACAAGAAAATTTAAAAGAAACTCCGTACTTTGCTCTTAGAACTTCGCCATCCAAGACAGAAGGAAGAAGAAGATCTAATCGAGGAGTCGTCAACTTTGGTTAGGAAAATTGCTACGGGTTGGTGAGTGATCTCAATTGTAATCTTCTATTTTTCTGTGTGGGACCTTTTTCTATGTTCTAACTCAGTTTGACCCAAGTTGGGATTATTCTCTTAGCGATGTGGATTTCTTTCTTTTATTATCAAGCCTACTCGTGCATTTTAAAACTTTTATTTTATTAGTGCGAAGGGCAAGCTGAGGCAAGTTCACAGAAGCCACCCACCTGAGCGAGGAGTCGCCTCGACCAAGCGGGTCTTCGAGCAGCCGTTGCATAGCTAAGTCCGAACGCCGTTGGCGTTTCGATTCCTCCGATTGAGCTGAGTGGGATGGGCATTACATTATACACCACTCAGAAAAAGTATCATCCTCAAAACTAACTGAGTACACCTATCGACTTATAACTTGATCCAACATCCAACGATTCTCGCACACATTCCTTCTATGCATTTCTTTAATCCGAGCCACGCTCGTGCTTTGGTTATTTTTTGATACGAACAACTATCTCTCGACTTGGGTAACTTAACTCGTCACGCACACGGACAATCTCAGTTCTAGACAAACCACCCGATCAACCAACATTCAAGTTCGTCTCAAATCTAATGATCACACGACCATCAATATTTCTTCAATCAAGTCATCTAATCGTTAGACCTTAACTTTTCTCGATTCAATTTTACCTACTCAATTATTCTCGTATTTCATACTTGTGCAATCCCAATCTCGTGCACGTCGTTTCTAATTCGTTCAAATCAATTTCATGCTAGCTATCCAGTCATGACTAACTTTGAAACACTCTTTCTAAGGCTTTGCGTACTCGTCGCTTGCTGATAGACTCGTTGTCATCCCGTATCCTCAATCGATCGACATTCCCGAGGCTATCCCATACATCACTCAGGGATGAAGTCATAACAAATTTTTAAAACTATCATTCGATTCACAATCGATTACTTCGAATCTCTGTTCGAATCATTTCTCAAATTCCAAGCACTCTCATCTATATCGCATCGACGATAACATCGTCGGATGGCATCCCTATCGATAGTCATCCCACTTACTCAATCGAGTCCAATACATTTTTGTCCGACACAATTTGAATCCCGCATACGACTTTGCTAAGGTCGACTCAATTCTTTGTGTATATGCCCAGCCCGACTTAACCAACCGTGCTTTACGTGATCCATCTTTTGTTTTTGTCAAAAACTATTGTCAAACGATTTTTTAAATTACATAGACTTATTGTATGGACATCCCGTAGGACATTTTGAGATAGAGCGCACCAATAATATCGAATTGTGGAGAAAACATCAGAGTTTTACGGAAATAACATCCGAGTTAAAGAATACAATAGAAACTCGAAGGATGTAAAGCTGTGCTCTGATACCATTATGTCACGCCCCGGTCCCGTAGGATCGATCATCCTCGCTAAGGCGTGATGCGCATGAGCCTAGGTTGCACTCACGCAAGGTGGGTTCCATAACGGCCGATTACAGGCTAAGCGACGGGATCATCGCATAGAAGTCCCAAACAGAAACATTGATATACCAGCAAAAAACTTGAACAAAACACAAGTCAAGAAAATAGCTCTTTATTGATATTGAAACAAAGATTACATAGGTAGGCACGAGGCAAAGATTACAATCACTCAAGCTCACTCTTCTCACAATACAAGTCACTCTGCTATCTCTTATCTCTCAATACTATTTGATAGGCCAGCGGATGCTTCAGATAAGCGATGTCCATACATTATGTTCCGTATAAGTTCTGACTCCATGCGGTCACATGCCTCGAAACACCAAGAAACTCCGTGACTTGACGCAACCCAGCGAGCTCCGCGCCAACGAGCTTCTACCTGTGCCTGTACATGAAAACTATGTGGGTGTTATTACTCAACTGTAATGGTGGAGTGAGCTCCTCATCCACCCATACAAAACCAACACGTTCATTTACTTTGTGCAATATGATCCCTTATGGTTGTCTCTCTATTCTTGCCTTATGTTCGATTTTAGGACATAGAATCTCGGCCTATTTGTGTCTCAAGACCATCATCGTGCTTGCTCCAACAACTTACTTATACCTTGCCTCCAGACCCTTCTCGTGCCAAAGTACGGTGTCTTCGTTGCAGCAAAATTTTAGGCCCAAATATTGTGTTCTAATCGTGCACAGATTCAACTCGAGTCATTGATACCGTGCACACAATACTCTACTTAATCTAAAGGCACGCACGCGGATCGCCACTATATGTCGACTCATCTATATGAAAGGTCACTAGCACCACAAGCTATCTGGACTTATAGCTTTGTTATTCGGCATCCCTTTCAGCGCAAGTAGCGAGCCCCGCTGAAAGTTTTCGAATAACCTGAACAGTACTCCCAGCTCGGCTATACCGTGTTTCCTTCTAGGCCGAAACGGTCCTGTGGCCCGGGGATGCCGCTCGAAGAAACTTTTACCTCGTCGATAAGTTATTCAATAACCATGCAAGACTCGACTCGAACTGACGTCTTACACAGTCATTCTTCTTCTAGTGTTACCATCTTTTCAGGACCAAATTCAAGGCTTCTAGTATTTGAGACCGCCTCGACGACCCATGATCGCGAGTATTCTTCCATGTTGTCTCATCATTTTACTCAACTCAGAAACGACTATTCGATAGCCCTTTTTCTAAACTCAACTTGAATCAACCGTGGCTCGTGCCTTAAAACACTATGTCCGTGACATCGTTCCTTAAGCCAACTTATGTTCTATGCGACACTACCGTCCAAGTCTTACTCTATATGACGAACTTTGAGATCGTAGGACTTTGTGGCTATACCCAGCCGTAGAACTCGTACGACTGTGCTTGCTACTACTTTGGTAGCCTAACATAACTTTGCCTAACTAAATTGTGCAACAACTTGACGAGCAAAGGCTGCGTCAAAGCCTTGCATCGTAGGAACGTGCCATGCACACATTCGACTTTGAATAACCAAGTTCTTTGGGTGCCTAGACTTATGCCACAAGCCGTGCGATACAATTTAACCTATGGGGCGAGCAAAGGCTATGCCAAGCCTCAAAACGTTGGAACCGTGCATGCTTTATCAAGCATTTATGCGGGTGACGCCTATGACTTCGGCTAATTCATAGCTTTGTGGCAAAGACTAACTTTCCTTCTCCCAAGCCACGGGACGAAAGACTGAGTGTCATTTTGAAAGCCATCGTGCAACACTTCTAAGCCGACCGTGGGACCTTTTTTCATGTTCTAACTCGATTTGACCCAAGTTGGGATTATTTCCTTAGCTATGTGGATTCGTCTCTTTTATTATCATGCCTACTCGTACATTTTAAAACTTTCACTTTATTAGTGCAAAGGGAAAGCTGAGGCAAGTTTACCGAAGCTACCCACCTGAACGAGGTGTCGCCTCGACCGAGCGGGTCTTTGAGCAGTCGTTGCATGGCTAAGTCCGAACGCCATTGGCATTTTAATTTCTCCGATTGAGCTGAGCGGGACAGAAAATTACAGTCTGCAGCCCAATAATCATGCTTGTATGTATAGACAAGATAATATGAGTCTATAAATACTAGGCTACTAAGCAGATACAAATAACAGTAAACGAAACATATAACTTTGAAAGATTGAATTCCTATAATGAAATGAATATTATCAACAATCTAACAAGCAGCTCAACAAAACCTACTCAGCCAACCTCGAAGGAAACCAGGCCCTCAGAGGGACGTAATAAGGTACATAATATACATGCCAAGTGTATGACAGTAATGAATGATAAATAAAGTATAGTAAGACTGATAAATAGGGTGAATCTACATAACCAACTATAATGCTAATGCAATTTAACAAACATCACTTGAACACGTGGTCTGTCACGGTGTACCCCGGAGACCTGATAGGCACTCCAGCAAACTACGAATATCCCATAGTCCGTTAAGGGAGCTGTGGCAAACTAAAAAATCTTCGAAGCTCTGGAATGAGACAAGGACATACTATTAGAAAAAGTAGCCCAAGCATACGATGTATATTCTCCCCTCCCATGTGACCTTGCAAATCGTATCCACGAGACGCTCGACCGGATCCTCTAATTAGGACATTGATTCATAAAGTAAATACAATAAAAATCACAAGTCATCGTCCTAGAATAAATCACGGACTTTCGTATAGCAAGATGTAATCATGTACGGAAATTCGATAGTATGTACTAACCATGAACACGTCCTAGGGTCTGAATGTACCCCGTAATAGATTTGTCGTGGTAACGTAAAATATGAATATCTAATGTCGATACCCGATGGCACTAACGTCTGTCGGCACCCGAATGTGATTCGTATGCGAAGTACCGAATACGGCCTTAGGTGTCACAATAACATGCACATAATAAATATTTTAAGAATTAATATTGTACTACTAAAATATGTCGATTTAGCGACGGCCAGATCCGTCGCCCATCCGTCGGCAATCAGTATTAGCGACCGATTACTGATGGATCTTGGTCAAAATAATCCGTCGGCAATCAGCTCGTCGCTAATAAAGCTCCGTCGCTAAGTAGTCGTCAAGCGACGGAATAGCGACGACTTTTCGTTGTCACAATAGGATACATTAACGATGACTTTCCGACGGTCTTTCGTCGAGTTCAAGTATTAAATACTGAACTGTGTAGACGCTAGCGACGGAACGGTCCGTCGGTAAACCGTCGTAACAGCGTATCAGAGTGTATCGTTCCGTCGCTATTCCGTCGATCACCGTCGCTAACAAAGGACGGATTAGCGACGGAATCCTAACGGATAATCCGTCGACCATGTTCTGGAAATGTTTGACATTTCCAGAACCATGACGACGGATATGTTGTCACGACTCCGTCGCTCATCCGTCGACGTAGCGACTGACTTATGGCGGATAATCCGTCGCCATGGTTCTGGAAATGTCATGCATTTCCAGAACCTTGGCGACGGATGTTTCGTCGCTATTCCATCGAACGAGGTATTTCCAGAACCTTGGCGACGGATTGTCCGACGCGAATCTGTCGACCACCCGTCGCTAACTGGAAACAGTTTTAATTCTCCAGGTAGCGACGGATATTCCGTCGAAAAGTAGTCGGAAACTGGACACATCCGTCGCTAAGCGATCATTAGTCTGTCGTTAACTGAATTTTTTTTTGAAAAAAAATGCAGAGCTTTCTCTGTTCACACAAATATGCATAAATCAAACCAATATACAACGCGCACCAATTATCCAACAATCACATAGACCAAATATATAATGTACACCAATTATCCAAGAATCACATAGACCAAATATGCACATACGAATTTAATGCACACCAATTATCCAAGAATCACATAGACCAAACTAAAACCAATATAAAATTATCACAAATATTCTAAAATCATAAACTAATATCCGTTGTTATAATCCGAAATTCCTACAAATATTCCAAAATTTACACAAATATTCTAAATTTTCTTATACAATACTTCAAGGAGGAGGAGTTCGATTGTCCGGTGGTGGTAATCCCTCCTGCGCCCGACGAATATACTGCTCCACCAGGTACGACAGCAAGCCTTCGAAGACAGTACTCGAAAGTCGACGTAGCTGCTCTGGCGACATGAGATCAAGGAGTGCCGTCACAGTCGGAGGCGGTACCAGAGGGGCAGCAGGGTTGAAAGAAAGATGACCGAAGGAAGAAGGACCGGGAGCAGCAGTCGACGGACCGGCACCAGTAGAAGACGGACCGACACCAGCAGCAGACGGACCGGCAGCAGCAGACGGAGGCGGAAAGTACGTGGCAATTTGCTCCCGCAAGGACGATACCGCCTCGTGCAGCTGCGTAAGCTGCGACCTAACATCATCGTCTGCCGGGGCCGCGGAAGGAGGCGGTGTCGGTGGAAATCTCGGAGTCGCTATGTGCAACGGTCCTAGGGAGCCGACTCCGTACAGAAGCCCTTTCTTAAAGCCGCCGCGGTATCTACGAACAAGTCATTGCGAGCGGCCAAAGAAGAGGGCGTCCGGACGGGCGTCATTTCACCGACATCCTCGGTGTCAGTTAACTGACCCCGACTAAGGGCCTCACGATACGCAACCTATCAAATGAATGTGTTTTTATTATAAGATTTACCTAAGTTGTAATCTAAATCCTATGTTTCACTAAGCTAAGTGTGAATCCTAAGTTTACCTAAGTTATAGTCCGAATACTTTTAATTCTAACGTAAATCTCATAAACATAAGTACTTACATCAGTCTCCTTGGCCCTCTCGTCGACGAAGCTTCCGTCCTTCCGCCTCTTGTGCGTATGCTGGAACACGTCATGCATGGTGGCGGATTCTGGCGCCCTTTCCTCATTCACCGCCCGTTGGGTCTGCATACGAAATTTTCGTAGAACTTAATTAACTCCGTATATTAATAATACCTAATTCGATTATGAAATGAAGTTATGGTATCTCACCAGATCTGCAAGCGTCGCTGCGTGGGACCTTGATCCCCCCGTATGAAGCCCCGCGGCCCGTCGGTTCGCCTTTGCCTTCTCCGATTTCTCCTTGTACGCAGGAGTATTCATCATATCTAAGAGGTCCTCATAATAGTCCCGTCGGATCCAATTCGGCCTCGTCTGCCCCATTTTTAGGTCATGAATCATATCCCATATCTTCTTCGAGGCAGCACTTTTGTAGGTCCTGCGGATCGCGTCCTCGCGATGGGGAGCCACTAGTACGTCGTCTAACATACAAATTCAATTATCACATAATTTAAAAAATGGTTGATTAAAGAGTAACTAATAATTAACTAGAAGATATAGATATATACCCTCAACTCGTCGAGCCAGACGTACTTTAAGTTTGGGGGCACCGACGAAAAGTTGAGGTAGGGACCATGGAAGTTAGCCCTGATAATTTCTCCAAGAGCCCTGACAATATTAAACGGAAAAAACCTACAAAGAAGAAACGACTGGATTATTAACTTGAACAAATAAAAGAAATTTAATAAATTATCTTAAATTTACTTACGAGGTCCCCGCGGGCCATAGCTCTCGTTGGAACTAGCCTCTCGGCCTCTCTGGTGGCGTCGGAGGATCCGCGGGTCCGTACATGTACTCTCCAGTAACCGGATGGAACCGAGTATGGGGGTACTCTGGGGCCCACTGTGCAGTAACTGGGGGATCCACTGGTGGATCCGCTGGTGGGTCCGATAGCGGAACGGATCCGCTAGCAGATCCAGACTCATGCCTCGATGAAGTAGTCGATCGACGGCGGGATGCGTCTGTGCCCGGGGTACTCTCCGGGTCAGGCTCGCTGGATGGAGTCACATCCTGGGAAGATTGAATGCGACCACGACCACCAGCACCATTACGACCATGACCACGACCACCACCACCGCCAGTACCAGCACCACGACCACCACCAGAACCACGACCACGGCCAGCCATCATGAACTGTAAATAGAACACATAAACATAATTAACAATATAAAAGTGTAAATGAATATAAAATTCTAAACTAAAATATATATAACACCATTAGGGAGACGAGTGCCGCCGCGACGAAAAAGACTAGGAGTGCCATCTGCAATAAGTAAATAATCGAACGAAAAAAATATGAATTCACGTAATTGCTTTTATGAGGTCAAACTTAATTCACGTAATTGAAAGTATTTTTAATATACAACAATATTTAACCTAATCATCGTCTTCGTTCTCGTCTTCGGCCTCGTCTTCATCATCATCCTCCTCCTCATCCTCATCCTCATCCTTATCTTCATCATCGATTTCATCTGTATCCTCATCCCCATCAAATTCGTCTTCTTCTTCTTCTTCTTCTTCTTCTTCTTCTTCTTCTTCTTCTTCTTCTTCTTCTGCCTCAATATTTGGGACAAGACGCCTCTTTCTCCCCTGGTTGACAACTAAGTCTTGTGTATCAACCTCTTTCTCCCCTCTATTTTCTTTAATAATATCTTCAACATCCATTGTATCCGAGTGTTGTCCCAAGTATTGGGACTTTTCTATCTGGTCCTCTTGGTATGCTGGGTCTCCAACGTTGAATGTATTTTTAGATTTAATCTTGCATACTACCCACCAGTCAAATCGATCTCTACGACGCCTTGGGTAGCTTGTATAGTAGACTTGAACAACCTGATTTGTTATCGCAAATGTATCGGACCCTCTATACCTCCTGCGATGATTTATATCGACAAATTCAAATTGTTTATCGATTCTCCAACCGATATTTGGTGTCGTATCGAACCACTCACATTTGAACATCATAATATGCATATCATATGGGCTAGTATATTGTAAATCTATAATATCCCGAAGTACTCCATAATAGCCAAAGTTCGATTCGTCGTCATAGATGGTGCCTCTTATGCAAACACCGAAATCCTTGGTACTGATGCCGTCATTGATAAATTCGACATTTATAGCATTCTAAGTTGCCTTAAACCTGAAGCCATTAATGACATAGCCTGGCCAAGTCTTTGTTTGCCTCTTCGATCCCAATGCCAGATAACGAACACTCTAATTAGTGAGTGTTGTTTCAGGCAATAAAATCTGTAAATAAATATTTATAATTTAAATATTTTAGATTATATATTTCTAATCTCAGTTACTTACATATTTTATAAGAATATATAAAATCAACCTCAATTATAATCTCAGTTACTTACGTATTTGCGAAACCATGACGGAAATGTACAATCAACCTCTCTTTGAAGTCCCTCATCGATAATATCGGGTGTCCTCATTTTGACTTCATCTCTAAATACACTATTAGAGAAAATAAGAATATATAAGTGTAGTCACTTACTTCATCAAATTCGAGATTATAACGAGTGCAAGTGTACTGACTTACTTCTCCAAATCTCTCACTTCTTATATGTCACAGTTTAACAAGACATATCAGTGAGCGGCATCATACTCGTCGTCAGTCAACCACCATTTTTTACTAGCCCCAACAGGCTTGCCCCTTACATTGAATATACCTCCATCCTCAACGTCCTCGTCATTCCTTTAAGGTCTATTTCGATTTGTCTTAACATGAGTATCGAAATAAATAGAGCAGAAGTTTGACACCTCTTCGATAAGATATGCTTCGCATATCGAAGCCTCTATATGAGCCTTGTTGCCAACTTTCTTCTTTAGATGGTGTAGGTATCTAGAGAGACAAATTATCTTGAGAATTAAGAATGAATTTTAAAACCCACTGAAATTCAACTTAAATTATATCAATTTTTATGTACCTTTCAAATGGGTACATCCATCGATAATGAACAGATGCACCGACACGGACTTCGTATGCTAGATGAATCGGTAGATGCTCCATGCTGTCGAAGAAGCCAAGAGGAAATATTTTCTCTAACTTGCAAATTGTTAAGATAATCTTCTTCTCAAGTTCAACCATGTGTTGCACAGTCAACTTAGTTGAACAAATATCCCTAAAGAATATTGATAGTTCGGCCAACGGAACCCATACAGCAGAAGGCAACAACTCTTTCAAAGCAATGGGCAGTAATCTTTCCATAAACACGTGGCAGTCATGACTCTTCATTCCCGTTAGCTTGCGTTCATTGAGATCAACGCATCTAGACAAATTCGACACATAGCCGTCGAGAAATCTTAAAGTAGATACCCACTTGCAGATTATTAATCTATCTTTCTTGCTCAATGTGTATTGTGCTATCGGCTTAGTTATTTGTCCACCAGCTCCCCTTTGTATCAAGTTCAGATAAGGACGCTTGCATATCTCGGCAATGTCTTGTCTTGCTTTTGGATTGTCCTTCGTGTTTCCTTTAATATCCACGACGGTATTGAAGACATTATCAAACACATTCTTTTCGATATGCATAACATCAAGATTATGCCTTATAAGATTATCTTTCCAATAAGACAAGTCCCAGAAGATACTCAGTTTGGTCCAGTTATAGGTTTGTCCGAATCCATCGACACGATTATTCGATGGATCTTCCATTACAGTGGGCAAGTCCTTTACATCTTCCCAAATATCGTATTCCGACAATCTGGCAGGCGGATGAGAAAATTCTTGTTTTCCAGCTCTGAACGCGTCCTTGTTCTTTCTCCAAGGATGACTCGCGGGCAGAAATTGACGATGACAATCAAAGAAAGAAGTTTTTTCTCCATGCTTAAGGCGGAACGCCTTACTATTTTGCATGCATACCAGACAAGACATGGTGCCGTAAGTGCTCCATCCCGACAGTATATCGTATGCGAAAAAATCATTGATTGTCCACATCAGTGAAGCTCTCATCTGAAAGTTCTGTTTCCTGAAAATATCATAGGTCGCGACGTCGATCTTCCACAGCTGTTTCAGCTCATCCACCAACGGCTGTAAATATATATCGATATTCTTCATCGAATTTTTGGTACCCGGTATGATAGCTGTCAAGAACATATAAGGAGTCTTCATACACATCCATAGTGGCAGATTGTAAGAGTTCAGAATGACCGGCCAGCAGGAGTATTGAGATCCCGACTGTCCGAAAGGGGCGAAGCCATCAGAACATAGCCCCATGCGTACATTTCCAGGATCTGCAGCAAAATTTGGATGACAAAAATTGAAATATTTCTACGCCTCTCCATCCGAAGGATGTGACAATTCTCCATCGTCCTTTGTACGTTCTTCGTTGTGCCACGTCATGTATTCTGCTGTATTCTGAGAGATATACATCCTCTGCAAGCGCTTCGTGATCGACAAGTAATGCATATACTTATAAGGACGTCGTTTTCTAGTTGACTTTTCTTTTCTCCTGACTGGCTTATAACGATCCGTATTACAGAAGCTGCAACTTTCTATATCCTCGTTCTTCTTGTAGTACAACATACATCCGTTGCGACAACAATCTATCTTCTCGTACCCCAGTCCCAGTTGTTGGACCATCATCTTCGACTTGTAGAAGTTTTTTGGAAGCTCTTTTGATTCCTTCGGTAACACCTCCTTGATTAGTTGTATAATCCGATCATAGCAAGTTTGTGGTAAGTTAAAATCAGACTTTATGTTCAACAACCACATCGTCACTGACATTACGGAATGTAGCTCACAACCAGGATATAAAGAAGTTTCAGCATCCTGAAATATATCATAGAACTCCTTCGCCTCGGGATTAGGATCCTCCGGATCAAAATTAGGCCCTGCCGCGTCGTACACCATATCTCGTACAAGGTTCTGCATGTCTCCATAATCAATAGAGCATTCGTCGTCGTCTTCGACGACAAAATCCGTTGCAGTATTATCATCAAAAGCATAAGTAGCAGCATTCGCAACCTGTCTTTCCGCATATAGTTCACCTTGCGATGACCACAGACCATAATCACGTACGAAATCCTTACGGGTCAAATGATCTCTTACACTCACCACTTCTTCGTAACGTCTATTGCGACAACTACGACATGGACACTTGATTTGTTATCGTCCATATACTGAGCTTTGCTCATGGCATACTTAAGAAACACTTCCACGCCTGCCTGAAAATCGTCACTCACACCTATTCTGCTCTCGTGTTGTCATTTGTACATCCATGTACAATCAACAAAATAACGATCCATCACAGATTGGATGTGAAAATCTGTATAGTAAGACAAACTAAACAGAATTAGTATATAATCATATAACTGGGATAGGACGATACCTATCGGATATGGCCGATACATATCCGATACGGATGATACCTATCGGATATGGCCGATACCGAATCGATAAGGCCGGTACGAATCCTAGCTATACGGCTGATACATATCGGATAGGACGATACCAATTCGCTAAGGTCAATATCATCCGATACGACCTATACCAAACCGATATACCGATACTAATCTGCTACGATCGTTACTAAGTACATACGGATACAGATACCGATACCGATACCGATAGTTCGATACCGATACCGATAGTTCGATACCGATACCGATAGTACGATACCGATACCGATAGTCCGATACCGATAGTGCAATACCGATACCGATAGTGCGATACCGATAGTTCGATACCGATACCGATAGTTCGATACCGATACCGATAGTCCGCTAGCGATACCGATAGTTCGATACCGATACCACTAAGTCCAAATGATTTCTCTTAAGCGTCGAGCATGTTATACACGGTTCAACTTGACGAGTCAGTAAATATATATATATATATATATATATATATATATATATATATATATATATATATATATATATATATATATATATATAAAGCAATAGACTTTCTCATCCTATTTCTTAAACTAGGATAATTACTACTACTTACACTTACAAACCCTAGCGTACCCCTCCCACCCCCCGCCGCCCCCCCAGTCCCACGCTGCCTCGCGCTCGCCACGTACCCCTCCCACGCCCGCCGCCCGCCTCCCCCGCCACCCCCCAGACCCTGACGCACCCGCCGCCCCCGCAGCCCCCGATGCCCCAGGCCCGCTGCACCCACGACCACCGCGAGAGAGAGAGAGAGAGAGAGGATTACCTTTGGGAGAGAGAGAGGAGAGGTCGTCGATCACCGCCGAGGGGGAGAGAGAGAGAGGAGAGGGAGGTCGTCGACCGCCGCGAGAGAGAAAGAGGAGAGAGAGTGAAATTTGGGGAGAATAAAAAGTTTCCTCTGTCGTTTTAATTTAAGTCTGGAACGTATATTTAGCGACGGACTAGCGTCGAATTTTATCCGTCGCTCTATTTGATACTTGTCGACGGACTATCCGTCGCTACGTAGTTGAAGAATTGTCCCGCCACTTCTTCCAACAATTCCCGTCAAATAATCGACTGCATAGCGACAGTTGTGTGTCCGTCGCTATATCTCCAACGCCCTAGCGACGGATGAGCGACCTTTTCTTCCCCTTAAAATAAAATAAAAAATGTATCGGCATGTCGTCGGTACTCCGTCGGCTACTTGCCGCAAATCCGTCGCTAATGCCGACGAAAATTATCCGTCGCTAACATTCCGTCGCTAATTGACTGTATTTTGGTAGTGTTGTAAACTGAAGTACAAGAATGGCAAGATATACTTGCCTGGTTCCGGTTGCTGAAGGGGAAGAGCTGGTCAAACGTCCAAGTCCGATAAGCCAACATGACCTAGAGGAATATTAGGAGTTTAATTATTAGGAACCATCCCTCAGCAAGAAAATAAAATAAAAATATATTGGTAACCAACCTAAAATGATTTCATTTGACAACCTAATTCCTAACTTCGTTGTCTTTTATGCACAAGTACTCCTCTTGTGTATACGGCCCTTTGCACATATGTCTCCCTTGGACCTCATTAAACACACACATCCATTTGTTTATTTTTTCCAACTATCCTCCAGACTTTAGTGAAGAACATATCTATCCTAGCTAACATATATTTTCCATTCAATACTCATATGGTTTTACATTCAGACTAACAGTTGTAGGTTTAACAAACTTTTGTCTCTACTACACCATGTTAACTATAATTTTCTAACAAGTTCCTGCTACTTCATATTCCAACCCTACTAAAACATCATCTATGTTTCCCACATTCATGAACACATCCTCATGTTTTATCCCAATAGATGACACATCCTCATGTTTTATCCCAATACAATAATATCCAATATTTTATCTTAATCCTATACTGGAATCTGGAACCCAACCAAAATTTATGACCCCTCATGCATATTGCAACAGTACACACTCACCAACTCTACGACCATATCACAATAGTCTTGATATGGGTTTAGAGCATATTCCTCATTCATCCACACATTCATTCATTAATATTCAGAGGGTGTAGGAAGGATTCTATTAGCTATGGCTGTCACAACAACATCTTATACATTATGGTTCACAACTACTCTAAATCTATCCCCTGCTACCCGAATCGTGAACATATGGTTATCTCTATTAGTTACATTCTTCCCGCATTCATTCATAACTATTTCACTCACATCATAACACAACTATGCTAATTTCCCTAGACTTTATCAACTGTGCACACATAATCCATCACAAGGAAACTAAACAAAGAAAGATTTTAAACACAGCCAAGGTACGTAGAGAACATTGGTTAACTCCCCCCTAGAACCCACCCTACTGTGGCTATTAGTACACCAGCATCTAAAAATACAATACGCAAAAATGGAAACTTAATAATCTCACACATCAGTATGAACCCCCCATGCTAATAAATCCAATACACCTTGTAAAGGGATTTGTATGTTTACTGTTAGTCCCGGGGCTTGATCAAAGATGGTAGACTCGATGTCGAGATCAGAGGTTCAACAAACGTTCACCTTCTGATTATTCTCGAGATCCAAGAGGAACACTATAATATAAATCTGATTACAAAAGCAACAATAATCAGAAAATAAATCTCACGTTCTTCCTCGCAATCGCAGTTGCTGACGGACAGAACTGAGTTCAGAAAATAAATCTCACGTTCTTCCTCGCAATCGCAGTTGCTGACGGACAGAACTGAGTTCAGAAAATAAATCTCACGTTCTTTCTTGCAATCGCAGTTGTAGACGGACAGAACTGAGTTACAACTTAGATGAAGGAGAAGAAAGAAGAAGAGAAAAGGTTCTTGCTGGGGTGATTAAGATCACCGTTGCTCAAAGCAAGATTCGCCCCAACACGATCTGCTTCCAGGAACCAGCAAGTTCACGAAGAACTTCTGGAACGCTCGTAAGTCAATATTTTGAGACTTGAACGGGCTTCCTGGACTTTACAAACTCCCTTAATTCTCTTCTTGGTACATCTTTCAAAGGAGGCCAAGGGGCTCTATTTATAGAGTGGAGTTGAGACTTCACCTCTTCTCCTATCCGATGTAGGACTAAAATACCAATACTCAAAAATAGAGTTTGATATTTTAGATCATCCCACAATCAGCATAGAAGTGTGCCAGTCCATGCCTACCCCCCGAACAGTCCCGTGCATGCACGAGACATCCTGGAGTTCGTGTCCGAGTTCGAGTCCGCACAACAAAAATCAACTTGCATCCTTGTTGGATTTAATCCTTTTTCCTTCTAGAAAAATACTCCCATATGGCACAAACTTGTGCCCCACTACACGTCATGTGCACACCTCAACACAAGCAATGCATTATATTGAGATACTCACCATTTGGTGTAGCCGATGTGGGACTATCTTTTCTAGTCCAAAGGCTAAAAATACCAACAATCTCCCACATATCTCAATGTATGGGTTGAGCGTTCCCCACAGTGACTGTCCATCATGCATTAGGAGAGATGTCGCTACGACTTGAATCTTTCCGCATAGGTTAAATAACAGTATGATACAAGAATGGACTAAGTCTTGAATTCTGTACCATAACTACAATTCTTCCTACTCACATAATGACATCAACTGTGCTTCTGGCTGCACATTGAAGGCCTTGTGCCAGCCTAGTTTCAGTGTATAATTTTTTGGGCGTCTACAAGTTTACCCTCAAGAGACGGCCTGATATCTCTGTCCATACACTATAGGTGAGTTCTTTATAAAGAGTCATGGCATGAAGCATTGCGCTTCTTTGTAGTGCTACGCCGCTATGACATGGCTTAAAGCCAAGGCTTTACCCCACCTGGGTACCTCATCGTAGTGTCATACTACTGTAGCATGAGGTCACATGCCTCTTTGTAGTGCCAAACTATCCAGCATGAAGCCTTGTGCTTCCGTGCGGTGTTACGCCGCTATGACATGGCTCGTAATGTCGAGGCTTTACCCTACCTGGTACCTCTTCGTGGTATCATGCCACTGTAACATGAGGACATCGTCCTCTTTGTAGTGCTGTCTACCTCTCTTTATTACGATTATCATACAGCATTAGGCTACCTGCCTATTTGCGGTGCTACTCCGCTGTGACTTGGCTTGCAAAGCCGAGGCATTACCCCTACCTGGGAACCTCATGGTGGAGTCACCCCACTGTAGCATGGAGTTACACTCCTTGTAGTGCTGCGCTACCGTGCTTCCTGTAAAGCACTCCAGGCATTTACTCTGCCTGAGAACTCATTAAGGCATGTAAGCCAACCTTCCCACAGGATTCGTTTTCCGCAGAAAATAACAGTAGATAACAGTGGTTGTAGGTCCGTAACCTCTCCATGTCACAGAGGACAAGTACCCACCGTTCCTGATATTCTTCTGGTTAATAGTCCTCCCTTGAACCAAAAGCTAGATGCCTAGTAGATTTCTCTTTGAACTAATAGCATAAAACTTTATGGTAGGATTGTAATAACATAATATCAGAATGCCTTCAAGCCCATTTTACAAGCTGTGTCATCGACCAGCTGGCGCTTGAGGCCCTTAGTGAACGGATCCGCCAGGTTCTCCTGACTCCGAACATCAATCACTGTAATAACACCCCTCTTGATGAGATCGTGTATTGTCCTGTGCTTTAACCGTACAGTCCTCTTCTTCCCGTTGAAGAGGTCATTTGATGCCATCGCCGCAGTCGCCTGGTTGTCGCAGTATACCGGTATCCCCGATATTTGTACCCCAACCACTGGAAGATCATACATGAGCTCCCAAAGCCATTCTGCTTTCTCCGCTGCGGTATTAAGTACAAAGAACTCAGATTTCATGGATGATCACGAGAGCATAGTCTGCTTCTTCGATTTCTACGATATAGCAGCTCCACCCATTGTGAAAATGTATCCACCTGTGGACCTCTCGCTCTCCACTTCTGAGCACCAGTTGGCATCACTGAAGCCTTCCACTACCGACAGATCTCCGCTGTAGTGCAGTACATATGTCTGAGTCTTCTTGAGATATCTCATAACCCGTTTCACAGCTTTCCAGTACTCAATGCCTGGGTTGTTCGTGAAACGACTCAGCATTCTCACAGCAAAAGCTATGTCAGGCCTTGTGGCAGTAGTAGCATACATCAACTCCCGATTACGCTTGCATACTCCAGCTGCCTGACGCTTTCTCTTGAATTAGGCTTCAGTTTCATATCACACTTGTACGGCGTATCGAAGATCCTGATACCCGTAACAAGCGATCATCTTCTCAACATAATAAGACTGTGACAGAGCTAGTCCAGCGTCTGTCCGGATGATCTTGAGTCCCAAGATAACATCAGCATCTCCCAAGTCCTTCATACTGAACTTCGTCGAGAGGAACTTCTTTGTCTCCGTGACACAGCTTATATCCGTACCTAGGATTAGCATGTCGTCCACGTATAGACAAACGATGACTCCTCTTCCGTCAGCAAACTTCGAATAGACACACTTGTCTGTTTCACTGACCCTGTAGCCATTTGACCTTATGACTTTGTCAAACTTCTCATGCCATATTTTGAAAGGTTGCTTTAAACCGTACAAAGATTTTATCAACTTGCAGACTTTGTCTTCAAGACCTTTGACGACAAACCCTTCTGGTTATTGCATGTAGATCTCTTCGGTCAGCTCGCCATTCAGGAATGCCGTTTTCACATCCATCTGATGTATCACCATCTTATGTATCGCTGCGAGAGCAATCAACATTCTGATGATGGTCATCCGGGCTACTGGAGCATACATGTCAAAGTAGTCGATCCCCTGCTTCTGAGAAAATCCCTTGGCCACTAACCTGGCCTTGAGCTTGTCAATAGTTCCATCTGCTTTCATCTTCTTCTTGAAGATCCATTTGCATCTGATGGGTTTCGCTCCTTCATGAAGATCAACCAACACCCAAGTGTTATTTGAGGTGATGGAATCAATTTCATTGTCAATCGTCTCCTTCCAGAAAACATCATCTCTGGTCTTCATCGCCTCATCATAGGTAAGCGGATCTGCTTCCACATGATAGGTGATGAAGTCATCTCCGAAGTTCTTCGGCCTCCTCGTTCGCTTCGACGATGGCTCAGCGAGTTCTGGTTCAACCGTTGTTTCAACAACAACATCTTCTTGGACTACTTCTTTATTAAAAACTTCAGTTTCTTGCGCACCCTTAATGTTCTCCGGTTTATTCGTAAGAACAATATTCTTGTGCCTTGTAAATTGTCTTCACGAGATTCGATGATATGATTTGACTCAATATCAAGAAATCTTCGAGAATCACTCTTCTCGGCATACCCCAAGAAGATCATCTTCGTAGTCCTAGCCCCCAGCTTCTGAATCTTCAGATCTGGGAGCTTCACATAAGCCAGAGACCCCCACACTCGAATGACATTCAAGTTATGTCTGACTTTGAACCAGTGTTCATGAGGAGTTACGTCCGAAGTTGCATACGGCACTCTATTTAGAATAAAAGTGGTCGTCCATGCAGCTTCTCCCCATTAGCATTTAGGAAGACCCATAGTTAGTAGCATTGAGTTTATCATTTCTGTCAACGTTCTGTTCTTCCTCTCTGATATCCCGTTAGATTGAGGAGAATACGGAGCAGTAGTCTCATTGATGATTCCATGTTCTTTGCAGAACGATACGAATTCATGAGACCTATACTCTACATCTCGATCACTTCTGAGTAGTTGTAGATCGGTTTAACGTTCAGCTTCATCTATGAAGTCTCTGAACTACTCGAATGCTGCATCCTTCTGCTTGAGAAGTCATGCGAACGTGCACTTCAAGAAAGACTTCGAATCGGCCTCTGTGGAGAATTGATAAAAGTCACAGATATCTGAGTGTACTAACTCCAGATGATCAGTACTTTAGTTCAATCATCTGAGCAGCTTCCCAACAGTCTTGTATCTGTACAGACCTTAAACTCCTCCACCTCCTTACCCCCACATTCCGAAGATAAGGTTCCGGTAAGACAGCTTGAGTCTACTTCTGTCATAGAACAACTCTCAGTCCACTCAATGAAGTAACTTCATCGCCATCAGCAGAAGTTCGAACATTCCTTCAGCACCGAACATCTTTTCGAAGCATGTTCCTTGTCAAGAAATTACCATCTGGCTAGTATGAATGTCCATCTTTCAAGTCTGTATCAGATAACAGACTTTCTGAGATCAGATTGCCAAAAAATCTCTGGTACGTGCAACACGCATTCCAGTGTCTTTGTCGGTGGTTAATAACCACTGTCTCGATCTTCAGAACTTCTGCTAGATATATGTTCGCCATCGAGACCTTCGTCATAACATGGCTCGTCCTTGGTGAACAGCTCCTTTGAGAGCACACGTGGTCAGATGCACTAGTGTCAGACCACTAGTCAGCTACCAGGCTAGATAACTCAACCTGTGCAACAATAGCAACCAAGTTAAGTAATAAAAATAACCAAGTTTAGCTATACCTGCTATTTTGGTTTGTGCTTGGATTTGCATTCACTCATGTAATGGTCATTCTTGTCACAGTTGAAGCAAGTCACGTGGGACTTGGACTTCTGTTGCTTGAACGAAGGACCGTTCACTTTTAGATTAGTGGAGTCCTTCTTCTTGTGATGAAAAGTAACCTGCTTCCCCTTGAACTCTCTTGTCTGCACCAAGTTGGCCTTAGCCAGTTGTTTGGACAGAGAGTCCATCTTATGTTGAGATCACATTTCGTCCTCAACGTGGATCTCTTGTAGAAGATCTTCCAAGCTAATGTCCAGCTTCTTTTGATGCATTCTAGCATAGAAGTTGCTCCAACCGGCAGGAATTTTGAGACTATCCCTCCAACGACAAACTTGTCGACGAGTGGCATCTTCTCGTCATCTAACTTCTGGCGCAACTTCAGTAATTCCTTTACTTGAGGTAGTATCGCCATCTCGTCTTCGAAGAGCCACTTGTGGTACTTCTCGATGAAGTTTTTGGACCCGTTCTCATCATCTTCATATAGCTTACCCAAAGAATCCCAGATCTCTTTGGCCTTCACCTTCTTGGAATATGACTCTGCCAGAGAGTCTTCCATAGAATTGAGAATCAGCAGTTTACATATGCTGTTTTCTTTCTTCCATTTGCTCTGCTTGACGAGTGCAGCAGCAATAGCTTCGACAGTTCCTCCTTCTGGATTCGTCGGTTCATCCTCAATCAACACATGGTCTAAGTCCACGAGTTGAAGATTAAGGGTGGCCTTCCTCTTCCAGATTTGAAAATATTCTCCATCGAATTTCTCCAATTTGTTAAAGCTGGTATCGATGAGAGAAGCACGAGAGTTCTCCATCTACAAGGATCTTGCTTTGAGATTGTTAGTCCCGGGGCTTGATCAAAGATGGTAGACTCGATGTCGAGATCAGAGGTTCAACAAACGTTCACCTTCTGATTATTCTCGAGATCCAAGAGGAACACTATAATATAAATCTGATTACAAAATCAACAATAATCAGAAGGTAAATCTTACGTTCTTCCTCGCAATCGCAGTTGCTGACGGACAGAACTGAGTTCAGAAAATAAATCTCACGTTCTTCCTCGCAATCGCAGTTGCTGACGGACAGAACTGAGTTCAGAAAATAAATCTCACGTTCTTTCTTGCAATCGCAGTTGTAGACGGACAGAACTGAGTTACAACTTAGATGAAGGAGAAGAAAGAAGAAGAGGAAAGGTTCTTGCTGGGGTGATTAAGATCACCGTTGCTCAAAGCAAGATTCGCCCCAACACGATCTGCTTCCAGGAACCAGCAAGTTCACGAAGAACTTCTGGAACGCTCGTAAGTCAATATTTTGAGACTTGAACGGGCTTCCTGGACTTTACAGACTCCCTTAATTCTCTTCTTGGTGCATCTTTCAAAGGAGGCCAAGGGGCTCTATTTATAGAGTGGAGTTGAGACTTCACCTCTTCTCCTATCCGATGTGGGACTAAAATACCAATACTCAAAAATAGAGTTTGATATTTTAGATCATCCCACAATCAGCATAGAAGTGTGCCAGTCCATGCCTACCCCCCGAACACTCCCGTGCATGCACGAGACATCCTGGAGTTCGTGTCCGAGTTCGAGTCCGCACAACAAAAATCAACTTGCATCCTTGTTGGATTTAATCCTTTTTCCTTCTAGAAAAATACTCCCATATGGCACAAACTTGTGCCCCACTACACGTCATGTGCACACCTCAACACAAGCAATGCATTATATTGAGATACTCACCATTTGGTGTAGCCGATGTGGGACTATCTTTTCTAGTCCAAAGGCTAAAAATACCAACATTTACTCACATGGATATATACAGATTTGATCAACTAACTAGAATCATTCTTATTGAAGTATGAATCTAGGAGGGAAGAGAAGGTGTACCGGAGTGACGGGAGTTGGTGTCGTGCGGCGACGTGGTCCCGTGGGTGTGGGGCTTGTTCGCACGGCCACTGCTGCCGGTGCACACGTGCGCGTGGCTGCTGTCCGCGCCTGGCCAGTGCTGGCGGAGGCGCGCAGGGGAGCGGCCGGCAGGAGGGCGATCGTGGTTGGCGGAGGCGGCGTGGCCACCACGCGACGGCGGACGACGCACAGCCGCGGCGTGCTGTCAGCACGTCGTGGAGAAACAGCAGCGGTCCGCTGATGTCGGCCTGTCGGCGGGCTCTGGCCAGTCGACGGCGACGTCCACGAGGGGGAGGAAAGGCCAGGAGGAGGGGGAGTTCGATAGAGTGGCTGCTAGGGTTCTCGGTTAGGTTTTGCCAAACGTTGGAGAAGATGTGATATGTATAGGGAGAGAGAGATGGGGGAGCAGAGATCCTGCCAAGCCCGTACAGGCATGGGCGCCAGTCGTCTGCAACTTGCAGGCGCTATAGTGTATTGGAGGTTGCGGGAAGAAGAACAGTGGTTCTTCGGTTGTTAGGTTTAAATATCGGGCGGGTCGGGTTTGGTTAGTATAGTTCCCCCGCCCCGTCCGCTCTAATATCAGCTGCTACTGCTAAAGAAAGCCTAGTGGGTTGCGGGTTTGCGCCCGCCCCAAATGACTTAAATTTTTGGTGTACGGGTCGGGTTGAATGCGGGTTGGGTTCGACTGGCCCCTGCCCACCCGTACTTCAAATTAGGCTGTAGAAGCCTTGGGCTGGGCTTGGATCCTCTAAGGGTGACTAGTGAAAGAGATTTTTTTTTTTTGAATATGGTTTAAGTCCTTGGGCTGATGGGCCAGGCTTTGCTAGGCTGGGCTGGGGAAAAATATAATGGTAATAGCAACACATCAATAGTGAGGTTATATAAGGGTTTAATTCATGAACCAGACTTATAATATATAAGAGTATACAAATTCCATTATTATTATTATTATTATTATTATTATTATTATTATTATCTCAACAGAAATCAAAAATTTCTCCAATAAACAAACATCACCACTCTCATGTTAAATAAATAAAAATTAAATGATAATAGTATTATGATTTTACTTATTATATAATATATACTCAAGAATAGGGGGCTCACAAATTGCTAGGGTCAATGAGGAAGGTCTTGACAGCAGGTTTCTTGGCGGATAGGAAGAAGGTGTGCACGGTTATTGGGCGGCAGAACCTCTCGGGTTTTGATACTTTAATATGTCAAAGCTGCACAAAATAAAGGAAAGGGGTGCTGGTTACGTGAGGAAAAGAATATAGGAGATTTTAGATTTGGTTTGGTAGACTTTGGAGGAGATTTGAGGGTTTAAATCAAATGTGTATCTCAAAGAGATTTGATTAGGTCTAAATTAGGAAAGTAGTTATAGAGTTGATTTAAAAATATATTTCAATTAATATGGCTGCACTAATTCATAAAATTCAGTACAAAATATGTCTAATAGGTTAGAGAACCCTTGAATAGGCTCTATGAACCCTACTTGGTCTAGTTTTGAGTCGGTAGAATTATTTGGATCGATTTGACTCTAATAAGTCTAATATTTGGTCTTGTGTGCCATTTGAAAATAAATAGCACATAGGAACTCAATTGAGTGGCACACCATTGGTATGTGTGTAGAAGGCTCAAAATAGGTCAAAACCATGTATTGGGTCAAAATGTTTGTAACAAGTTTAGGCCTCAAATCGAAATTAGAAAATATATCAAATTTACGATAAAGGGTAAAATAACTATTTTGACCCCAAAGTTGTGCAAGAAATATGTGTCACGCCCCGATCCCGGGAGACCGAAAACTATCCACTGGACGTGACGTCGTACAAGTCTAGATTGCACTTGTACAAGACAAAACTATTATAGTTTCCAGTATTTCTCAGAAATAACGACAGCGCAGCAAAACCAACCAAACAAATTGAAGTCGCAATATATGAGAAAATATATCTCTTTATTGATAATTGCAACATATTACAAGATTTATAGCTGAATACAGAGTTTACAATAGATTACAAAGACTTTTGAATAGCCAACTAAATTCCTTGCCATTTAGGCTGACTCGGCTTATAATGAACTTGCCATTTTGGCTTACAATCTCATTTGTTCATCCGAGTTATACTGTTCCATACATTATGTCCTGTATAGTAGAAGGTATCGTCATGCAAGAAGAGCTTCTGCACACCCATCCGATTCATCGATGCCAAGCACTGATTAAATAATTTTCTCCATATACAAGCACGTGAAATAATGCCCATAATGTGGGTCAGTACATCATCTATGTACTGGCGAGCGGTGCTGGCGCACCTAACATAAGAAGACAACATTAAGTTATCATGTTATAGAACATTGTTAGAAGTGGACTTTCTCGTTGCCTTAGGGTCAATTAGCAGTTCATATCCAACAAAAATAAATCATACACATCATTCTTAGCCTGCATAATGTAAAAGAATCTGATATCACCCTTTGGTGCTTTCTTACCCACGGTCGTTTGGCCATCCCTGTACATTTATAATACTTACTCTGCCTGTACAAGACATTATTAGGAATAATATCATATTTGTCACCGTTCAGTTGATTCTTACCAACAGCCAACATCCTTTTCTGTAGTTGAGTAATAACTTACTTTGCCTGCATAAGACATCCTTAGCACTGGACCTATCTATATGAAGGTCACTGGCGACACACCATCTTGGACCGTCTTCCTGGTATAACGGCACCTCTTGCAGTGCGGGTAGCTAGCCCCACTAAAGGTCACGCCCGTGCTACTACTTCAGTACTATGCTACTACTTCAGTACGAGGTTCCCCCTAGGACGAACCAGTTTTTGAGGCCTCAGAATACCATTCGAGGAACCACCTTATCGACAACTTGTCCATGGCCATGCAAGTATATGCAACTTATCTATGAAAAAACATATAACGCATGATAAAAAAAACTAAGTAAATAAGCCATCATTCTCAATAAGCCATCGTTCTCATTCGTATTGCCTTATATGCCTTGAGCCAACGCTCGCATTACCATATGCCCATTCCAGGGTCTTAGTGTAATCAACATTCTACATCGATGATAGGATAAGAATGTTGATTACTCAAGCTCTTTCCCCCATCTTTGATACCATATATTCTCTTAGTCATAATTCAAGCATACTCACTGCCCAGTTCTTGGGACTTAGTGTCTGTGTTACCATCTGTTCATCGAGCTAAGGCTCGATATACTCACCGTCTAAGTATTTGGGACTTTTTCTTCACCTATCATATATTTTATAGCAACACGTATGTAATGCCTGTGGTTCGTATCACGTATTCTTGGAAACCTGACATGACATGATAGTGGCCCGCCGTGGCGCACTCTTGACAAGAAAACCTGACATGACATGATAGTGGCCCGCCGTGGCGCACTCTTGACAAGAAAACCTGACATGACATGATAGTGGCCCGCCGTGGCGCACTCCTGACAAGTACACTTGACATGATAACCTGACATGATATATCTTGAGAAGCTGTTGCGATGGCTACCTGACATGACATGACCTGTATAAATTACATAGACACCGTGGGTGATTGTGCTTGTACAAATAAATCAGTCATGTCTTGCATCATGTCTAGGAAGGGACTCCTGAGTACCACGGTCAGGAGTACCTATTGAAATGAACTAAGGACTAATAACTAGATTAATACATTAGTCATGAAGAGATTTTCCCAGCTACAGGCAATCCCATTACCTGGGCGCACCTGGGATCTGTAGCCTGCCGTCGAGTAGGACACATTTCCAGCACACTGTCATGTGTTGCACCCTTCAAGCTACCTAAGGGTACATGTGTTTCCTGGACGGTGTACCTACCTGAATTCAATCCCTAATTTCGACCTGGGTAACCTGGATGGTCTGCAGGGCTTGTGGCTGTGGAGTAATTTCACTGCATCTTGCTAGTAATTAGGCCTGTGATAACCCTAGTTAGTTAAAGTATTAAGCCGTAATTCTTGCTTGGCCGTGATATGATTGAATGGAGTCTAACATGTCTAGCCTTGTCCTGATCCTGTTCCAGACTACTGCATGACCAGAATGCCTGTATTTATTTTACCGATAAATGGTGAGAATTCCAAGTTCTGTTCAGACGAAGGGTTACAACCCCGGTCCTTGTTTAGTTTACGGGTTGTAACATGGTAATCTGAATAGTTCCATGGTTATCTCGTCGTATATCATCCTGATGTGTTTTCTTTATTTCCAGTTCTTACTTTTATTTATATCTTGTACTGATTGCTGGTTTTAGTTCCTAAGTGAAGCTTCCTTTGTGGCACTTGCTCTTTCTGGGATCTGACCCAGCTGGTTTTATATGGCCAGATTTCGGAGCAGCTCCAGAGGATCCACCGCTTTTCCAGTCCGATGGTGAACACCAGACGTAACCCGGGCAACGAGTGGGTTTATTTTTGCTCTCCCACTTTATTGTAAAAATATTCTTTTGAGGCGTTTAGCCGACGAGCACCTGTTTAGCTCGATTGTATTTACTTACTGTCTGCCTACGGGCTGTAACATGATTGACAGATCCTAGGGTTGATCATGTATTACTAAACTCTTGCTAGTCCTCACTTTTTGTAACGACTAGCTTCATGATCAGCTGAATATGTAATATTTGGGACGCCTTATTATTGTATATTTAATGATCATACATCTTGTAACATTTACTTACTTGCTTGTGGTTGAGACACTAGGCTTGTTCATGACCATAGGAGACTGTTAGCTTGTAGTAAACCCTCATGTATCTAGACAGCCGTGACCGTATAGCGAGATGGAATCCATTTTAATATACGTAGCTGGCTATGTCTGTCCCCGCTCTCCAGTATTCTGGTTCTGGGGCGTGACATGGTTTAAGTGGTGGCCCATGCATGTCTTGTAAATCAAGATATATGAGGGTTTACCGAATAGATGTCTCAATCAGTATTCGTCCTTGATCTCTGCTCCTATCTTCTGAATCCCTGGATTCTTGTCCTGATCATGTGCTTGTATCGTTGATCTGTCCTGGTCCTTCCTTATTGTTCCCTATGTCGTCTTTTTCAGCGGTATTGTTCGTGGTCCTACCGACCAGCAAGGCGGAGCACCTCCTATGGACCAGCAGCAGCCCGGAGATCAAGTCCAGCACTCCGGAGTAGCCTCCAGGGTCGAGCCTATTGGAGAAGAGCCCCCAGTTCAGCCAGTTCAGCCTGCCGAACCTGATGATGGCACATTATTAGGACTCGTCAGGACCTTGATAGCTTCCCAAGATCGTCGTGGAGATGCCTTGCAACAAGCAGTGGCGGATGCTTTGACCAGAGGCGGTCATCCAGGGAACAGCGCGGCCAACAGCTTCAAGCGCTTGAACCCTCCCTTCTTTGATGGTAGCGAAGATGCTATCGCAGCAGATGCTTGGCTTCAGGATACAGAAGTGATTCTCGAGGCAGCCAGGACTCCAGAGAACGAGAAGGTGGCAGTTGTGCACCTGCAGTTGTTAGATCTTGCCCGCAGCTGGTGGGCAGCTCAGGCCGTTGGATTAGCAGCACCTATTGCTTGGGCGGTGTTCAGAGAGAGATTCCAGACCAAGTATTTCGATGCCGTGGCTCGGTATGATCTGCAGACCAGGTTCACCAATCTGAAGCAAGGAGGCAGGATGGTCGACGGATATGCGGCCGAGTTTTCCAGACTCAGTCGGTTTGCTCTCACCTTGGTGGCAACCGAGTATGATAGAGCCCAGCAATTCCAGCAAGGGCTTCACCTGGAGATTCTATTGGTAGTTGAGCAGTTTGAGCATCAGACTTTTGATGCAGTCTTGAGAGAGCCCAGAGGCATGAGTATACCTCCCAGAGGATTGTGGATAGGGTCGGAGGTCGGAAGAGATATCATGGCCAGATGAATCAGTCTTCAGCACCAGCCCCGGCAGCCAGGGCTTTGACTATTGGAGCTCCGAGGCGAGCGGCCTCAGTAACGTCGGTTCAGCATTCAACCCCAACGTACCCTCAGCAGCAGCAGCAGAAGCAGAAGCAGTCTTCCGCAGTGGGATGTTCCCATTGTGGAAAGCCAGGCCATGTGGTAGCAGAGTATCGTAGGGCACAGGGATTGTGTATGGTTTGTGGAGCAGCAGACCATAGGGTTGGATCCTGCCCGAACAGGGGTGGTTCATCATCGTCCAACCTTTCTAGCTCTTCGGTGAGAGGACCAGCACCGGTCCAGCAGTAGCAGCAGTACCCATTACCGAGGCCCTTGCCGCCTCAGTCCCAGATATTCCAGCAACAGAACCCCCAGCAGCATGCACAAGCCCAAGCCTTGAGTCAGAGCAGGCAGCGAGGATTTCAGCAGAGGGGACCAGCACCCCGAGGGCACGGTCAAGCTATGGTAATGACCGCAGAGGAAGGATTGGCACCAGGAGAGGTAGTGGCAGGTACTATTCTCGTCAACTTATTTCCAGTTTTAGCTTTATTTGATTCTGGTGCATCGCATTCTTTTATGTCTGCACGATTCGCGACACGGGTAGGATTGGAGCCCGAGTCATTATCAGTAAGGCTCAATATACTTACTGGTAACGGACTTGTGGGAGTAGATAGAGTCTTTTCCTCGTGTCGGATCGTAGTTAGCGGTAGAGAATTCCCCGCTAGATTGATAGAGTTTCCGATGGCCGATTATGATGTGGTCCTAGGGATGGATTGGTTGAGGAACCAGTATGCTAGAATAGACTGCCACATTGGCAGGGTTGTTTTTAGCATTCCAGGCGAGCCAGAGTTTTTCTTTTCCCGAGGCGCAGTTGAGCCTTCTCCTCCAGTATTGCGGATGGCAGTAGCAGCAGTGCAGTTGCCCAGAATAGTGGATAAGTTCCCAGATGTTTTCCCAGAAGAGCTACCAGGTATGCCTCCGGAGCGGGAGATCGAGTTCACCATAGACTTGATTCCCGGGACAGCCCCAGTGTCAGAGAGAGTCTACAGGATGGTGCCTTCAGAATTGGAGATATTGTACAAGATGATTGAGGAACTCAGAACCAAGGGATTCATTCGTGCTAGTGGATCGCCTTGGGGAGCCCCGATGCTTCTTGTGAAAAAGAAGGATGGTACGTCCAGGTTATGTGTTGATTATCGTACCTTGAACTCAGTAACAATCAAGAACAGATATCCTCTTCTGAGGATAGATGACTTGTTTGATCAACTCAAGGGGGCTTCAGTATTCTCGAAGATTGATTTGCGCTCAGATTATCATCAGATCAGAGTCAGAGAGCAGGATATCCCGAAAACAGCTTTTAGATCGAGGTATGGGCATTGGGAGTTCCTTGTTATGCCTTTTGGAGCAACCAATGCGTCGGCAGTATTCATGGACCTCATGAATCGCATCTTCATGCCTTATTTGGATCAGTTCGTGATTGTATTCCTAGACGATATCCTGGTCTACAGTAAGAGTGAGGCGGAGCATGAGCAGCATCTTCGTGTGGTTCTTCAGATTCTCAGGGAGCACCAGTTATATGCCAAGTTCAGTAAATGCGAGTTCTGGCTCGATCGCATTTCGTACTTGGGTCATATCATCACCAGAGGAGGAGTAGAAGTGGATCCCCAGAAGATTGTGGCTATTGAGTCATGGCCAGTGCCCAGCACAGTCGCAGAAGTTTGCAGTTTTCTTGGATTGGCCGGCTACTACCGACGATTTGTTTCAGATTTTGCTCAAATTTTAGCGCCATTGACCCAATTGACCTGCAAGGATGCACAGTTTGCTTGGACAGTAGAGTGCCAGAGTTCTTTTGAACAGTTGAAGCGAGGATTGATAATAGCTCATATTCTTACGCTTCCAGATGGAACCGGAGGATTCTCAGTGTATTGTGATGCTTCAGGCAGAGGCTTATGATGTGTTCTGATGCAGCATGGGAAGGTAATAGCTTATGCGTCACGACAACTTCGTGATCATGAGAGGAATTACCCAACCCATGACTTGGAGCTGGCAGCGGTAGTGTTTGCACTTAAGTTATGGAGGCACTATTTGTATGGAGATAGGGTAGAGATTTTCACCGACTACAAGAGCCTGAAGTATGTTTTCACCCAGAAGGATCTAAATATGCGTCAGAGGAGATGGCTGGAGCTTCTTATGGATTATGATGTCAACTTGCAGTATCATCCTGGGAAGGCCAACGTTGTTGCAGATGCTTTTAGCAGGAGAGCCGGAGTTTATTTCCTAACAGCGCAGCCAGAGCTGTTAGCAGATCTTCAGAAGATGGGTATAGAAGTTGTTCTCCCTTCCAGTGTGGCATTGATGGCCAGTATGCAAGTTCAGTCCACTATAGTCGAGAGGATTCGGATTACGCAGTCAGCAGATTCCAAGCTTCAGCGACTCAGGGCAGAGTGTGAGGTAGGATGAAGACCAGAGTTATGCATTCATGAGGACGGTACACTTCGACATGGGAAGCGTCTTTGTGTACCCAGTGGAGATATCAGGCAGAAGATCATGTCAGAGGCTCACAGTTCTCAGTATTCCATCCATCCCGGCAGTACAAAGATGTACCGTGATATCCGTCAACATTTCTGGTGGAATGGCATGAAGCGGGAGATAGCTCGGTTTGTCTCTCGGTGTTTGGTTGGCCAACAAGTTAAGGCCGAACATCAGAGACCGGCTGGACTTCTTCAGCCCTTACCGATTCCAGAATGGAAGTGGGAGCATGTGACCATGGATTTCGTGACCGGATTGCCTAGATCCCTAGCTGGTAGAGATGCTATCTAGGTTATAGTTGATCGGCTCCCGAAGGTGGCTCACTTTCTTCCATTCAGAGTTGGTCAGTCGACGGCTCAGCTAGCGGAGATGTACCTCAGGCAGATTGTCAGGTTACACGGTGTGCCAGTCAGTATCACCTTGGACCGAGATTCAAGATTTACGTCGCACTTTTGGCGTAGCCTGCAAGAGAGTTTGGGAACTCGTCTCCAGTTCAGTTCATCATATCACCCACAGACAGATGGCCAGTCGGAACGCACGATCCAGACTCTTAAAGACATGTTGCGGTCCTGTACACTTGACTTTGGTGGTTCGTGGGAAGATCACTTGCACCTGGTAGAATTTTCGTACAACAACAGTTTCTAGGCCAGTATCCAGATGGCACCGTTCGAGGCACTTTATGGCAGGAAGTGCAGATCCCCGCTAGCCTGGGATGATGTTGGAGAGAGACAGATGCTCGGTCCAGAAATGATTGCCCAGACAGTCGAAGTGGTCAGGAGAGTCAGAGATCATCTTCGAGTTGCCCAAGATCGCCAGCGTCATTGGGCCGATTCTCATCGGTGCCCTCTCGAGTTTTCGGTCGGCGATCATGTATTCCTGAGGATTTTGCCTAACCGTGGCGTCATTCGTTTCGGCGTACGGGGCAAGCTTAGTCCTAGGTATATAGGACCGTTTGACATTCTGGAGCGAGTAGGAGATGTATCCTATCGTCTCGCTCTTCCGTCGTCGCTAAGCGAGGTGCATGACGTGTTCCATGTATCCCAATTACGACGGTATATCCCAGACCTGAGCTATATCCTGGATCATTCGGAATTGGTTGTTGGTACCAACCTTTCGTATGAGGAGAGGCCCGTGTCTATATTGGACCGGAGAGAGAAGATACTCAAGAACAAGACTATCAAGTTAGTCCGAGTTGCTTGGGGTCATCACTCTTTGGGGGAGTCAACGTGGGAGCGTGAGGATGATATCCGATCGTGATATCCCGACTTGTTTGACTCGTGAGGTATAATGTCTTTCTTATGCCTTATGCCTTCGATTCCTTGCTTGAATGAGTGATTGTCTGCCTAGTTATAGCTTGCATGTGATTAATGTAGCTTGTCATTGCTCCTCTAGCCTCTTGATTAAATTCCGAGGACGGAATTCTTTTAAGGTGGATAGAGTTGTAATGCCTGTGGTTCGTATCACGTATTCTTGGAATACGTGTACGTATTTTATTGCATGATTTCCTGGCTTGGCATTTCCTTCTTGGCTTGGTCTATTCCTGGTTCGGGTTGGTTGGTTCGGCCTGGCTTGGTTTTGCTTGGGTTCATGATGAACCCTTGGATGAACCCCCTACCTACCACCACCATTTGTATTTATTAGCCCATTCTTTTCTCTCCTCATTAATCTCATCTTCTTCTTCCTCATTACTTCTTACCTACCAGAGAGAGAAGAGAGAGGTCTAGGCAAGTGCAACTTGCTTTATGGAGGAACTCTAATTTTATTGCTTCATTCTCTTCCTTACAGTATTTTAACTTACTTTAGAACTTGGCATTTTTACTTTCCATGGCAAGATTCTTCTAGATCTAAGTTTACTTTATTTTTAGATTTCTTGGATTTTGATCTACTTAATCTTATTATTTCTGTGTTTTGATGGTTCCATGTTGTAGAGAATTTCGTTCTACCCCATTTTGACCTATAAAAGTTCGGATTTGGGCTCCGGATGATATAGTTATGCAGCTTGGAAGCCATGGCTTATGGTGTACTTCTTCTCGGAAATTTGGAGAAGAAGCACAGTTCCGAGCCGCATGATAGCACTTGACCGCATGAATATTCATGCGGCAAGTCAGCTTCGAAATCGCATGCACTATCAACTGGACTTGACCGCATGAAAAGTTCATGCGACAAGTATTTAGTTCGGCCGCATGAGGCTCTTGTACTTCTAGCCGCATGGGGCCCTTCTTCCCGAACCGCATATGCACCTTTGCTCCCAGCCGCATAGGCATTGCTCCCCGCTGCCGCATGGGACTTCGCCCATCCGAGCCGCATGAACTCCAATACTCGCGAGCCGCATAGACCGCAGTCTCCCACTGCCGCATGAGGACCCGAGTCCTCTCAGCCGCATGACTGACTGATCCCGACCCGTATAGACCCTGATTCCCTACAGCCGCATGAGACCCCTCCATAAGCTCCTGCAGCCGCATGCGCCGCACGCCCGTACTGCCTTGAGACCGACCTTTCCGAGCCGCATGAACTCGGATTTCGGGCCGCATGAACCCATATCCATTCAGCCGCATGGGCTGTTCTCTTCCAGCCGCATGTGATCATTCCTGACCGCATATGTCTTAGCCGCATGGCTCTTCTATAGCCCTGAATATTGATATTTTATTAGATATTTTACGTCCATTTTATATCCTTACGCCTTTTGTCGTGAACTTGATAATCATGGATTTGTTTAATATGTTTGGAAATGATACCTGACATGACCTGATAGTGACCCGTAGTGGTGCACTCTTGACAAGAAAACCTGACATGACATGATAGTGGCCCGCCGTGGCGTACTCCTGACAAGTACACTTGACATGATAACCTGACATGATATATCTTGAGAAGCTGTTGCGATGGCTACCTGACATGACATGACCTGTATAAATTACGTGGACACCGTGGGCGATTGTGCTTGTACAAATAAACCAGTCCTGTCTTGCATCATGTCTAGGGAGGGACTCCTGAGTACCACGGTCAGGAGTACATATTGAAATGAACTAAGGACTAATAACTAGATTAATACATTAGTCATAAAGAGATTTCCCCAGCTACAGGCAATCCCGTTACCTGGACGCGCCTGGGATCTGTAGCCTGCCGTCGAGTAGGGCATATTTCCAGCACACTGTCATGTGTTGCACCCTTCAAGCTACCTAAGGGTACATGCGTTTTCTGGACGGTGTACCCACCTGAATTCAACCCCTAATTTCGACCTGGGTAACCTGGATGGTCTGCAGGGCTTATGGCTGTGGAGTAATCTTACTGCATCTTGCTAGTAATTAGGCCTGTGATAACCCTAGTTATTTAAAGTATTAAGCCGTAATTCTTGCTTGGCCGTGATATGATTGAATGGAGTCTAACCTGTCTAGCCTTGTCCTGATCCTGTTCCAGACTACTGCATGACCAGAATGCCTGTATTTATTTTACCGATAAATGGTGAGAATTCCAAGTTCTGTTCAGACGAAGGGTTACAACCCCGGTCCTTGTTTAGTTTACGGGTTGTAACATGGTAATCTGAATAGTTCCATGGTTATCTCGTCGTATATCATCCTGATGTGTTTTCTTTATTTCCAGTTTTTACTTTTATTTATATCTTGTGCTGATTGCTGGTTTTAGTTCCTAAGTGAAGCTTCGTTTGTGGCACTTGCTCTTTCTGGGATCTGACCCAGCTGGTTTTGTATGGCCAGATTTCGGAGCAGCTCCAGAGGATCTACCGCTTTTCCAGCCCGATGGTGAACACCAGACGTAACCCGG